>ML664199.1:18210956-18367618 GCA_007570785.1 Antilocapra americana
GTTGCATCAGACTCCGGGGGTTCTCTGTGTATTTCCTCCATAAGACTCTAGAATGTAAGGAATAGATTTAGGACAACTATTTTAAGGGATCTTGCATCTGATCTTTAAATTTTATTCCTGTTCTTCTGCTTGTATATCCAGGGGAGTGTTCATTACTAATTTAGCCATGTTGTCTTGAGATTTTAAGAAATGCCTCTGGGTAGCACAAGGATTATACCACATCAAACTTCATAATCCTGACTTCAGTTATTTCTGGTGGAGGAAATAAAATTTCATTTGATTCTCTGCAAAGATTTTCACTTTTAGTTGTTTGAGTTTTTTTCGTGAAAAAGATTGTCACTGCCATATAGTATAATTTTATGTATATTAATAATTGCAAGCAAGCATTTGATTAAACTTTTTTAAACTCAATATAAAAACTCATTTGGAATTTTTCAATGTAAATTTTAAAAGTTAAACTTTTTTTTTTAGGTTGAAAAGCTGTTAGAAACTTACCTTAAAGAAATTGGAATTAATGAAGATCAATTTCAAGAAGCATGTACTTCTCCTCTTGCAAAGACCCGTACATCACAGGTTTTTGTGTTTTTCTGCTAATATATAATTTTAACAAAAATGCTCAGGATTCCACTTAGATTTGCTATGTTTGATTGTCAAAGTATAATATTCTAGAGACTGTAAGAGTAAAAAGCCAATTTAACACACATGGATTCTATCATTATAACCACCTTGAGAAAAGATAATTTGAGGCATTAATAAACTGATGCTATTAAAAAAGAACTTCCTGTCAGAACTATAATAGATCACAGGCTTTATGCAAAAAAAAATTTATTTATATAGGTCTCTAATCGTTTTGCAGTTGCCCCTTTTTTAATCTTAGCAGATACACAGTACACGGTTCCTGGGGCTTCCTTCTGTTAGAACTAATTTTATTGTCTCGTTTGTTCTGCAGTGCTGAATTGAAGTAGGTTTTGGGTGTAACTAATATTTACTGGGGGTTCATGCTAGCTGTTGTTTTAAGCACTTTATATGTATTATATTTCATTGAATCTTCCTAACAGTCCTTAAGAAATTGGTACTATATATTTTATTTTGTTAGAATTGAAAAATTATTGCACGCATATATTAAGGAACTGGTGCACAGTCTACAACTAAAGTAAGAAAGCCATAATATCAGCTCAGGCTCCGAGATTGAGTATAGAGATATGTTATTACTACCCAAATAGCCTTGTCAAAGAGTTACTTTAGCTTTTCATCTTCTACCAAATTAACTATAATTCCTTAGTGAGATGATAGGATTATCTGGGATGTGATCTCAAATTATCATTTTCAGCCTCCTGCTGTCATTTATAGTACATTGCATACTATAGTAATTCTGGCTACTTGTCTTTGTAAGCATTGGTGTACCTGGCTTTGTTCATGGTGGTCCCTTAACCAGGAATGCTCAGCCCCCACCTTCTCACCACTCCTTTCCTTATCCAGAGAAACCCATCTCATCATCATGGCCTGCTGCAATGCACCTTTCCTGATGTCTCTAATCAGACTAGTACTTGTTCTGCCCCGCTGAGCACTTTTACATTTTCAATTCAGTTTAATTGCCTTGAATTAAAGTTTTTTACAAGTCTATTTACCTTGAAGAATTTATTGAAAATTATTAATTAGTATTTAGATTCCTTTTAAGGTATTGATATTTGTTTTTATTTTCCTTATATTTCCAGAATATTTTCTTCTTTGGTTAATATTTGTCAACCTCTTAATTAAGCTATGATGAATGAATCTGGAATACTTTGTGAAAAAAGATGTTTATAGTAATAGTAGTCACATCCATCTTTTGTTTTCGTCATCAGGATAACTTCTGAATGAAGACATTCAGAATTTTAAAATACTGTTTTCAGATCAAGAGTAACACATCTTTCTGCTTTGTTCTATTACATTACACCTTTTGATTTGGAGTTGATTCTCAGTACAGTCTTGTTATGTACAAGCATGGAAACCTCTGACACAGACAGACTTGGATTTGAGTTTAGATCTTTCGATTACTTTCAATTATCATGGACAAAGTTGTTTTACAGTTTTCCTGTCTTGTCTATTCCGATTCTTACTTTGAAAATCTGTTAAACAGAGATAGTATCTACTTTGAAAGGTTTTTGTGAAATTTGAGCAAAAACGTTCATAAAACATTTAGCACAATACCTGACACATATAAGGTGGTCTATAAATGGAAGCACCTTGTAATTAATGGTAGCTATTTTGGTGGTTGATTAGCAGGGTGCTAATTAGGCCAGGGTCATGTATTCAATCCCCATGTGGACTAGTTAGCTTTATTCTCTTCTGGAGCAAACTTAGCCCCAGATACTAAGGGTAGTATGACTGAATCAGCACAAGGCCATCTCCAATAACTAGAAAAACAGCCCAAAACCTGCTAGTTACTTTGTAAATAAAGTAATCTTTGTAAATAAAGATCAGAATGCTGATTCCATTATACTAATTTAGAGTGCCTATAAGGAATTCAAGAAACCAATTGTTTGCCCAGGGTAGTTTAGGAGATACTTTTTCTTTTGGTCTGTTTGTTTTGTTTTTGATTTTTATAAACAGTCACTCGCTCCCCTCTGTACTGTACTGCCAAAGATGACTTGCAAAATTCTTTTCACCTGGTTTGGTCACATTAGCCCTAGACCACTGGTCTTGGCACTCTTGCATATTAAAATCAGCAGGAGTTGTAAGGAGTGTATCAGATGAAGATGTCTGGTTTAAAAAAACAATAACCTTTTTTTTTTTCCTTCCTTTCTCTTCTTCTCCTCTTCTCTCTTCTCCTTCCCTCCCCTTTCCACCCTTTCCATCCTTCTCCCATCCTCTCAACTCTCTTCTCTTTCTTCTCCATACAGCTTGTGGGATTTTAGTTCTCCCACTAGGGATCAAACCTGGGCCCTCTCTGGTGGAAACACAGTCTTCACCATTGGCCTGCCAGAGAAGTCTAACAACAGACTTTTTAAGAGCATGTTTTCCTGTCATACATGTGTAGCTTCTCAAAAAATGCTCATAAATTAAGATATCTTTCTAAAGAGTTCAGAAAAATATGATAATAGAATGCATATTGAGATATTATTTCAGTTGTGTTCAGGTGATTTTGTAATTTTATAGTGTTTTCAACTGAAATAGGCAAAAGTGGCTTTTTTCATTGCTTGTGATTTTTTTTTGGTGAGGATAGAGCTTATCACTGATTTCTATGTATAGCAGGAGCCAGGGATGACTGTATGGCAAGAGACAAAGTATTTTTTGTTTTTGTTTTTCACTTGATTTACTTTGACTTTTGTAAAATAGAAATTAACGCTTTCAGAAACATTTGTCTTCTAATGTTAATTTGGAAAAATTATTCTTTTTTTCCCCAATAACTTGTATCACTAAAATGATTACATGTATGGTATAACTTTCATTTTCTAAAAACACACACTGGATAATTAATAATATTTTGTGTGATTACTCATAAGATTTTTAAAAATTAATACTGATTTTTTAGAGCAGTTTTATGTTTATAGAAAGTTGAGCAGTTAATGTAGTGTCTCTTTTTTTAAAGTCTTTTATTAGTATAGTATATTTGTTGATGAGCCAGTATTGATATATGATTATTAAGTAAAGTTCATAGTTTATATTAAGGTTCACTCTTTGTGTTGTACAGTTCTATGGATTTTGACAAATACATAATGTCATATATCCATCATTACAGTATCATACAAAATAGTTTCTCTGCCTTAAAAATCTCATGTTTTCCACATATTCATCTTTTCCAACTTTGCACCAAACCTCTGGCAACTGCTGTTCATTTTACTGTCTGGATAGTTTTGCTTTTTCCAGAATATTATGTTATTGAAGTATATAGCTTTTTCAGACTGACTTCTTTCACTAAGCAATATGAATTTAAGTTTTTTCACTGTTTGATAATTCTTTTCTTTTAATTGCTAAATAAGATTCCATTTTATGAATATACCACATTTTGAAGATGGTATATAACCTTGGCAGATTCCAGTCTTTGGCAATTTTGAATAAAGTCACTATAGCTATTCATATTCAGGCTTTTATGTGGATGTGAATTTTTCATCTCATTTGGGTAAATACCTAGGAGCAAGACTGCTAGATCTTGTGTTAAGATTCACTTTAACTTTGTAAGAAACTGCCAGACTCTCTTCTAAAGTAGTTATATCATTTTACACTTTTACCAGCAATGAATGGGAGCTCCTGTTGCTCCATATCTACAGTAACACATGATATTGTCAGGTTTTTGGCTTTTAGCCATTCCAATAGATATGTAGTGATATCATTGTTTTCTTCTGCTCATTTTTAAATTGGGTTATTTATTTTCTAATTGTTGGGTTGTAAGAGTTTTTTGTGTGTTTTTGATACAGATCTTCATTATCAGATATGTTTTGCAAATATTTCACAAAATATTCTCCTGTGGCTTTTCTCTTCATTCTGTTAACAATGTCTTTCACACAGCAGAAGTCTTTTTTATTTTAGTGAAGTCTGATGTATTGATTCTTTCATTTTATGGTTTTGATATTCTATCTTAAGAAGTCACTGCCAAAAGCCAAGGTTAGCTAGATTTTCTCTATGCTATCTTTCAAAGTTTTGTTTTTACGTTTAAATCTATGATTCATTTTAAGTTAATTTTTGTGAAAGGTGTAAGGTCAGTGTTTAGATTCCTTCTTTTTTTTCCATGTAGATGTCAGTTGTTTTAGCAGCATTTGCTAGAAAGATGATCCTTTTCTTCATTGGATCGCCTTTGTTTCTTTGACAAAAGTCAGTTGACTCTGTTTTTGTTGGTCAATTTTCAGGTTCTATTCAGTTCCATTAATCCTTTGTCTGTTCTTTCACCAATATTATACTGTCTTGATTAATGCAGTTTATAGTAAATCTTGAAGTCATGTAGTGTCAGTCCTCTGACTTTCATCTTTATCAATTTTGTGTGACTGTTCTGGGTCTTTTACCTTTCCATGTAAATTTAAAAATCAGTTTGTTGATACCCACAATTGCTGGGATTCTGATTGGGGTTGCATGAATCTACAGATCAAATCTGGGGGAAATGACATGTTAACAATGTTGAGTCTTCTTATTTATTAACAAGGAATAGATCTCCATTTATTTAGATCATCTTTGATTTCTTTCATAAGAATTTTTTAGTTTCCCTCATATAGATTTCCCTATATTTTGTTACATTTATTCCTAAGTACTTTTTGGGTAGTGCTAAATGTAAATTGTATTGTGTTTTTTATTTCAAATTCCAATTGTTGATTGATTTGTTGTTGTTGTTGTTTAGTTGTTCAGTCGTATCCGACTCTTTGTGACCCAATGGACTGCAGCACACCAGGCTTCCCTGTCCATCACCATGTCCCAGAGCTTGCTCAAACTCATGTCCATTGAGTCAGTGATGCCATCCAACCATCTCATCCCTATCATTCCCTTCTCATGCTTTCAATCTTTCTCAGCATCAGGTGGCCAAAGTATTGGAGCTTCAGCTTCAGCCTCAGTCCTTCCTGTGACTATTCAGGGTTGATTTCCTTTAGAATTGACTGGTTTGATCTCTTTGCTATCCAAGGGACTCTCAAGAGTCTTCTCCAACACCACTGTGTCAAAGCATCAATTCTTGAGTGCTCAGCCTTCTTTATGGTCCACTCTCACATCCATATATGACTACTGGAAAAACCATAGCTTTGACTAGGCAGACCTTTGTTGGCAAAGTAATGTCTCTGCTTTTTAATTTATATGGTCTCAGTTGGTCATAGCTTTTCTTCCAAGGAGCAAGCATCTTTTAACTTCATGGTTGTAGTCACCATCTGCAGTGATTTTGGAGCCCAAGGAGATAAAGTCTTTCACTGTTTCCATTGTTTCCCCATCTATATGCCATGAAGTGATGGGACTAGATTTCATAGTTATACTTTTTCCCCCTTAGTCCTTTGAATCAATAGAAAGGCTATCACATCATTTCTGTAGGTTATGCTATTGAATTATGCAAATAAATAATCATTATTCTTTTGAGAAGTAAAAGGAATCTATAGCTTTTCTTTGAAGTTCTATCTTTATTTGTATAGAATTGTAAGAATTGTATAAAATTCTTTAAGTGTTTGATAGAATTCATCATTGACCCTGGCTGGATCTAGTGCTTTTTGTTTTGGAAGATTACTAATTATTGATTCCGTTTCTTTAATAGATATAGACTTATTCAGATTGTCTGTTTCTTGTGTGAGTTTTAGCCGGTTGTGTTTTTTAAGAAATTGGTCCATTTCATCTGGATTATCAAATTTGTGGTCACAGAGATGTTCATAAAATTCCTTTATTACCTTTTTAATTTCCATGGGATCTGTAGTAGTGTCCCCTTTTGGATTTCTGGTATTTTTAAATTTATGTCTTTGTTTGTGTGTCTCACGCCCTGGCATGTGGAACCTCCCTGACCAGGGATTAAACCAACGCCCCCTGCAATGGAAGCACAAAGTCTGAGCTACTAGATAACCAGGGAATTCCACACACACCCCCCCACCTTTTTTTTTTGAAAAAACTTAACCTGGCCAGAAGTTTCTCAGTTTTATTTATTTTTTAAATAATTAGCTTTTAGTTTTGTTGATTTTTCTCTATTGATTTTCTGTTTTCCAATTTCATTGATTTCTTCTCTAATTTCTATTATTTCTTTTCTTTGGATTTAGTTTGCTCTTTTTTTAGTTCCTAAGGTGGAAGCTTTGATTGTTGATGTTGGTTATTTCTCTTTCCTGATATATGTGTCAGTGCTTTAAATTTCCCTCTAAGCACTAACTTTTGCTATACCCCACATGTTTTGATAAGTTGTATTTTCATGTAGTTAGAAATATTTTTAGAGGTTCTCTTAAGACTACTTCTTTGATCCGTGTGCTTTTTTAAAGTGTGTTTCTTAATCTCCCAAGTATTTTAGGTTTTTCTAGCTATTGTTCTGTTACTGTTTTCTAGTTTAATTCTGTTGGGTCTGAGAGTCTCTTCTATGTGACTCCTGTTCTTTTAAGTTTATTAAGCTGTGTTTTATGGCCTAGAATGTTGTCTGTTTTGGTGAATGTCCCATGTGAACTTGAAAAGAATGTATTTTTCTGTTGTTGGAAAAATGTCAATTTGATCTAGATGACTGAAGGTGCTGTTCAGTTCAATGATTTCTTTGTTGATTTTCTGCCAGCTGATTCTGTCCGTTACTAAAGTTTCCAACCATAGTAGTGAATCCATCTGTTTCTCTTTGTGGTTCTATTAATAGAGCAGCATAAATGCATTAAATCACTTGTAACCTCAGGCTAAGTATGAACATGGTTGGAGGTTTTAAAACTCACTTAAGTCAGATTCTGAAAGACTCAGTGTTCATATGATTGTCAATGTGCTTTTCTCAAGCATATATGACACCACACTTATTTATTTATACCGTTTATCTCATAGTCTTCTTTCAAAGTAGTTTGGCATTTCAGTTAATTTAAAGGATACTTAAGATTGTTGTTGTTTTTAAACCGCTTGCTACCTTTTTGGAGTAACTCTTGTATTTAGTTCCTCTAATTACCCTTATTGGAAGCTCTTAGGCAAAGGGTGGTCCATTTCCCTGGACCAGAATAGCCCAATTGCTGTACAGTTGTTAGGTTTAGCACACCAGTTTGATATTTAATCAAAAGGCCTAGAAGAATTTCTTTTATAGGACTTTTTAGTTTAAAAAAATGCTTTCTTGCACTGTTCAATTCTAACACCCAGCCAGAAAGTTACTCTATTTCCTTCCTTCTCAAATGAAAATTTTCTATCATAAATATCTCTTCAATGAGAATGCATTTTGTAATTGATGGCATGTTATAATTTAACTGATAGCGTTTTTTCCTTTTCTTATTGATACATGAAATAATGGTTTATTTTGCTAATCTATTGAGTCTTAGCAACAACAAAATACTGTATTAATATTATTATTGTTGTTATTGTTATGCTAATTTTCAGGTGAAGAAACTGATGCCCAGAAGCCTAAATGATGTTTACAGAATCAAACAGCTAACATATGGTTAAGCTCAAAGTAGCCTTTGATATGAGGGGCTTATTTTTTCTCCCCATTGTATCAATAGTTCTCAAACTTAAATGTTATAAGAATTATCTGGGAAGATACATGGGTACCCCTTGTCCAGAAATTTAGATTAATTATGTCTAGGGTAGGGCTCAGGAATATGCATTTAACAATCCTCCTTTCCTGCATTTCTTAGAAGGGTTAAAAATACCCTTTGAGAAGCCCTGCATTCTATGTTTAAGGATCAGCTCAAGTGCAGACTTGCTGATAGCTCTAGCTGACGCAATGCCATCAGCAGCAGCAGCGCCCTTCAAGTGTTTGTCAGCAATGAGGATGGAGAGCTGGGTATTACTAATAAGTCTAAGAAGACCAAGAGCAATGTTACGTGGTTGTATAATCCCGCAAAGGGGCCCTGGCAGATGAGGTATACTACTCTATTACAGAGGCTGGCTACAGTTGTCTTTATTATTTAAATATTTTTTATTTTTAAAGGAAATTTAAAAATTATTTTTTAAATTGGGCTTTAGTCACTTTACATGGCTGTGTCAGTTTCTGCTGTACAGTGAAGTGAATCAACCATAGCGTGTACATACACGCATCCCCTCTTTTTCTGGATTTCCTTCCCATTTAGGTCACCACAGAGCCCCAGAGTCCCCTGTGCTGTACAGTAGTTTCTCATTAGTTATCTGGCTTATACGGCTCTTGTCTTTAATACTGCTCTATGGGCTGTAACTCTCAGGTAAACACCAATGAAGCCTATTTGCCATCCCCTGCCCTCAGCCTTTTGAACAGTCTATGTGAACTTAAAGGACAAGAAACTTTCTTCTTTTTCCTACAGTTGACTCCTTGTAAATGTCACTACTTTTGCACTTTATTTTGTTTGACTGTATTGCCTTTGTCTAGAATGTGAGCTGGTTGCTGCTGGAGGGACTCCTTCCTCTTTGGAACATTTGTTGAGGTGTGTCTTTGACATTATCGCTGCTGCCCATCTGGTGAACAGTAGCACACCCTTGGTTGCCTCTGTATGATTCCTGTGGTCAGCTTTTTCGTGAATGTCATGTAAAGCTTGAAGTAAGCTTTAGTAAGGATAAGGTCTGAGTGTTTTCTTTTGGGTTTTCATGCATTTCAAAGCTTATTCTTCTTACTGATTAGCTTGGGAATTTGTTTTTGATATAATAATAGTTCTCTGTAGAAAGGAGTGTTAATTTGGGTACTCTAGGGTAGATGAGAAGGGCGTGGCAACCCACTCCAGTATTCTTGCCTGGAGAATCCCCATGGACAGAGGAGCCTGGCGGGCTACAGCCTATGGGTTGCAAACAGCTGGACACGACTGAGTGACTAAGTACAGCACAGTGCAGGGTAGATACTGTTATTATTGTTTCTTAATTTATCATACTTCAGTTTCATCCCGAAAAAGATTTCACATCATAATTTCTGTCTCTTCCATGAAACTTTGTGCCTATAGGACTACTACTGTTGTGTTCTCACATTCTTCCTACCACGTTACGCTTATTTTCCAGACTCCATTTTTTTTGGCGTTTCACTCAGTTCAGTCTCTCAGTCTTGTCCAGCTCTTTGTGACCCCATGGACTGCAGCACGCCAGGCTTTCCTGTCCGTCACCAACTCCCGGAGCTTGCTCAAACCCATGTCCATTGAGTCGGTGATGACGTCTGACCATCTCATCCTCTGTCGTCCCCTTCTCCTTGTGCCTTCAATCTTTTGTAGCATCAGGGTCTTTTCCAGTGTCAGCTCTTTACATCAGGTGGCCAAAGTATTGGAGCTTTAGCTTCAGCATCAGTCCTTCCAATAATGAATATTCAGGACTGATTTCTTTTAGGATTGATTGGCTTGATCTCCTTGTAGTTCAAGGGACTCTCAAGAGTCATCTCCAACACCACAGTTCAAAAGCATCATTTCTTCAGCACTCAGCTTTCTTCATAGTCCAACCCTCACATCCATACATGACTACTTGAAAAACCATCAAGTAGTTTGATTAGACGGACCTTTGTTGGTAAAATAATGTCTGTGCTTTTTAATATTTGCTATCTCAGTTGGTCAACTTTTCTTCCAAGGAGCAAACGTCTTTTAATTTCATGGCTGCAGTCACCATCTTCAGTGATTTTGGAGCCCAAGAAAATAAAGTCTTTCACTGTTTCCGTTGTTTCCCCATCTATTTTCCATGAAGTGAATTTTGGCATTTATTCTTATTTAATTTGGCAATTTTATTAATTAAAGGATTATTTATAGTTACTGCTTTATCACTAAACAGTAAATTTCAGATGGTTGTTGTTTAGTCACTAAGTTGTGTCTGATTCTTTTGTGATCCCATGGCTCTTCTGTCCATGGGATTTCCCAGGTAAGAATACTGGAGTGGGTTGCCATTTCCTCCTCCAGGGGATCTTGCTGACCCAGGGATTGAACCCACATCTCCTGCATTGGCAGGAGGATTCTTTACCACTGAACCACCAGGGAAGCCCCAAATTTCAGATTGACAGAATCTAAACCAAATAGTTATCATTATTTTGACTGAAAAACAGATTCGTAAACTGAAGAGGTAACTTTAAAAGAGTAAGACTATTTCCTGTGTTGTTTATCAGAGTTGCTCAGCACTGGCTCATTTGGAAAATGTGTCACTGTCTGCCTTAGTCTTGTGGGGGTGGGAGGGGTTGGAAGATCAGCCTCTTGAGAACCCTACTTTAAAGGCTTTTAGAAAAAAATCTTAAAATTGTCCTTTTGAGTCATCTGGTCACAAATAATAATGCAGCATTCTTGAATTAAAGCACCTTTTGCAGTGGAAATGATTTGAGTGTGTGGAAAATAGTTCTGTAACTTCCTGACTTCTTTCCACAGGCCATTTTGCAACCTGTATTGGCAGCAGAAGATTTTACTATCTTTAAAACAATGATGGTCCAGAAAAATACTGAAATGCAGCTGCAAGCCATTCGAATAATTCAAGAGAGAAATGGTAAAAGGTTGAATTTAGAAATCTAAGTGCTAAGTGCATTTTGTTTTGGTGTTAGTTTTAACTAATATGATTTTAACATTGCTGCTTTGTATAAATTTATTTCAAGTTTGAAAATCTAGGGCTGACTTAAGAGATACTAGAGTGTAAACTTCCTGACAACTGATTGGTTGACATCTCAAAGAAAGCAGACCAGAATTTGATTTAACGTTTCGGTTTCAGAGAGCTTGGTTGTTCTGCTCAGCCATTGTGTTTATGAAGTCAGTATTTTTGAGTGGTCACAGTTACAGTTACTGTTGAGTGTACAGTTACTTTTTCCCTTCTGGCTTATAGAAGACAGTGGTTCTCAAGCTTTAGTGAGCAATTAGAAGCAGTTGAGGGCTTGTTGAAACACATGCTTGTGTCCTAGTTTCTGACTCACTAGATCTGGAGTGGGGCCTAGTACTTTGTATTTTTAACAAGTTCCTAGCTGATGCTGAAGCTGCTGGTCTTGGGGTAGCACTGAGAACTAGGGCAATGGGCAGATAGCATTATTCCATCAGATGGAAGAGAAAACAGAGGTCACAGTCCTGGTCACCGCCTTTAGCTTTATCTTTTCCTTAATTCCCTACCTGAACTCAGTTTTCTCCTAGCTCTTCCTGCCTTTCTTCCCTTCCTGTGTACTTGAACTCAATTTGACATCTTGATTCAAAACATCAGAGTTTCTAACCATACTTCTTGTTACTGTGCTATCTCTTTTTCAACCCAGATGCATATCTAAGTTTCCCATTTCGGACTCTAGTGACCTTAATACCCGTGTGTTCCTTTGCTTAATAGATTGCCACAGATATTCCTTATCATGCCTGTATACTCTAATGGTTTGGCAGTGGGGCCTTTTCTTTGCTTGTTTCTTGAGCATATTAGAGCTACAGTTTAGTTGTACTATTTGCTTTTAAGGGTCTGGAATATGCAGCAATAAGGCTTTTGTTGTTACTTGGCAAACAGCAGACCATTGGAAGGTCTGTTGTGGGTTAGACTGTTGTGGGTTCTCCTCTCATTTGTCTGAAGTGAGTAAAGACCATACTCCTAAAGCCAATCACCATTGTATCTATTCTCTAAAATGCATTTCACAGAAGGAAAGAGCTGTTGTCCGTGATATGGAGATAATACCATCCTAACCCTGAACAATGCATGACACTGAACTGCTGCTTTTGTGTAAAGTTTGGAAAACAGTCTCTTTCTCTTTGTTTCTCTAGCATGGTTTACTTCATAAAATCCTTTTCTCTTGTGTTTTCCTGCAACTGTGCTTTTTATTCTGACCTATAGGATAGAGAATCTGAATGATTACTTTATGTTATTTCACATTGCTTTAGGAGATCTTTTGATAAAAGAAATAGGGAACTTGATAATGGTACTCTGCAGTTTTTAGAATTTAACTGGAAACAAGGAGATTTTAATTGAAAGAGAACAGGTAACCGTAGCTTGTATCAGCTGGGTACCTCAAGTTGCCATTAGCAGAATACCGCAGAGAAAATGGCCTAAGCAATAAGAAATTATCATCTCACAGAACCAGAAGTAGAGGAAGGGAAGGAAGACAGACAGGTCCAGGCTTGCTTCATTTGGTGTCTCAGTGATATTTTCAAGAACCCTGACACATTTCCATTTTTACTCTGCCATTCTCTGGATTTTCTGTCATGATTGCACTCGAGCTTCATTGAGTGCACACTCAACAATATCTCATGAAGAAAAGCGATGCTTCTTCCTGTACATCTCCTTTGATAAGCAAGACAACACTTTCATGGAAGCCCCTTAGGAATTTTCCTCTCAGGTCCTATTGGTCAGGATTGGATTCGTATGGCTGTCTAGACCCTCTGGCAGGGGGAATAAGACCATGGTGATTGTCTTAAATCATGACTCACTCTTGTGGGGTGCCCTTGGGCCCTGCCTCTAAGGACTTGGCTGCCTGGTAGCTGCACACAGATGGCTTCTATTAGCAAGGGAGGACCAGGGGAATGATGTGGAATAATGCTGCAGTCAGACCGCAGGGTGGGACAGTTTTCTTACATTTAAACATAAACTAATACTTAGTTTCTGCCACAGAACTTTTAATACTTGTATTTAAGTATCTCACTTAACATAAATCCAGGCGAAAGTACCTTAGAACAAAGTTGATTGTACTCAAAACTGCAGACTGTATGAGAAAAATTCAAAGGCTCTCAGAATTCTGGTTGTATCTTATCAAAGAATTTGGGGCAAGTGCAAATCAGAGCAATATTTTGGTGGTTTTGAAGTATTGCATACTGTTGTTTTATTCTTTCCTTAGTTTTTAAAATTTTCCTTAGATAAATAGGAGAATACTAATTATATAGCTTTTGATCAAGCAAATATGCACTTAAGATCAGTGGGTTATGTAGAAGTCAGTTTTCTGGTTGTGATACTATACTACAGTTTTTAAAGATGTTTCATTGAGGGAAACTGGGTAAAGAGTACATAGCATCTCTCTGTATTATTTCTTACAACTGCATGTGAATCTGCAATTATCTCAAAATGAAAAGTTTAATTTAAAATGCAGTTAAACATCAAGGGCATTAGAATAATAAAGCTACTTTAATTTAGAGCAGAGCCAAAATCCCATCATCATATATGGATAAAGAAATGAAAGGTAAAAATTAGGGGATATACTGTTAATGTTTTGGGAATATACTAATTATAGATAAAAGCAGAACACTTACTACCATCTACCTGCTTATCAGGAAGATATAGGTAATAAAGTAAATTAAACCAGTACTTAAAATTACTTGCCATGAATTACTCTTTGCCTTGGGCCAAAGTTGGTACTGCCCTAGTTTATAGTTATTAGCCCAATATCTGAATAGAAGATCTGAGAGCAGAGACTGTTTTATTCATCTTTATATTCCCCTTAAGTGCTTAGCACCATGCTTTTTTGCATATAGTAAACATGGCTCTTTCGGTAGCATATATTGTAGTATGAATGAAGAGTGTTAACATGCTATTTCAATTAACAAAATATTTTATATTTTGCTTTGTAAATTCTTTTCTCTTTTAAATAATACTTCTGAGAGCATAGTTTCATTATTAGGAGACTGTTAATTTCATTGATATGTCCTGTGTAGTATATGATTATGGAAGACAATAGGTTATATTAATTAATTTATATTATCATATATTATTATTATTTTAAACACAATACATTGTTACCAAGAGTCATTTATAGGTAAAATTGTGTTTTTTTTTTTTTTTTTGTGGAGTTGATTCCTTAAAAGAAGAATTAAAAAGGCCATAGTTAAAAAACATAATAGCATAAAACGTAGTAAAAACATAATAGCATAAAACATTTTTTTTAAGTGATAGATCTTAATAAACTACTTTGTACTTCATAATGAACTCGAATAGTGAGAAATAAAATGTTTTCAGTTGAGTTGATATTCTCCTTTGTGATCTCTGGTTTTGAACAGGTGTATTACCTGACTGCTTGACAGATGGTTCTGATGTCGTCAGTGACCTTGAACAGGAAGAGATGAAAATCCTGAAAGAAGTTCTTAGGTATCCCCTTTAATTATTTGAATGGATCATTAACAACATTGCAATATGATCTGTACATAAACTTTTTACCCCCAAAATACTGTAAACTAGTAAAATATCTAAATTCTTTTCTAAAGACCATGAACATGATTTATCATTTTATTTGTTTATAACTATGTATGTATTACATTTCTTAATGGACAGATCAGCCCAAATGGGAGGGTCTTCCTCCACTCCCATCATGGGCCTAGGAAACTAGCCGTCAGTGGAAAATGAGGTGCAGTAGATGCAGCCTGATGCTTGGAAGGGCTGTTGAGGCCTGAGCTGAGCAGGAGACTGCATGGCTTCTGGATCTTGGTGTTAGAGGGTGCTCATGCTGAGTGTCTCATGGTAGGAGGCTGGGCATCCAGGCTCCACAGACCAAATAGCTGACTATTTGCTGACCTCTTATCTATCGGCTTCCTTTGTGGCTCAGCTGGTAAAGAATCTGCCTGCAATATGGGAGACCTGGGTTCGATCCCTGACATGGGAAGATCCCCTGGAGAAGGGAGAGGCTACCCACTCCACTATTCTGGCCTGGAGAATTCCAGGGACTGTATAGTCCATAGGGTTTCAAAGAGTTGGACATGACTGAGTGACTTTCACTTTCTTATCTATTATGTGATTGTCAGACAAATGCCTGGCATGGAATGTGCAGTCCCGTAAAGGGGATTTTTTTCCCCCCTAGGGAGTTTGAGACCCCTATGGGAGTTTGAGAAGGGAGGGGCAGTTGCTACATATAATATAAGTCTCTGGGGATGTATAGGCTTAAGGCAAAAGGATTCCTGCAGCTGCTGTGTCCGCTGCAGAGTGGAGCCTTGACCCGTAGGGGCCCTGGCTCTCCGTTCTAACGACATACATTACAATCTTCCAGCATCCTGTGGTCCTCCCACCTTCCCAACCTGTCCACAGTTCTAAAGCAGGAGGGAGGATAGGCAGGATGGGGGTTAGAAGGACGGGCCTAGTGGGAGTGTATGCAAGGAGCTCTAGGATTTAGTCCTTCATTTCAGGGGATTTGAGTGAGTGGGGAGGGAGGCAAATGTGTGGGTGAACCTAGGCCTTTCCTGCCAGGTCCTCCTTTCCCATGTGCCAGGTGAGGGTATAGAGGAGCCTGAGACAACACAGAGAGCTTCGAGTTTATAGACTGTAAGAGTTCAGGGTATTTGGTAGTTGGTTTAGAAGACTGGTAGTTTTGACTTATACTGGTTGCTTCTGTTGGTTGATTGGTGGTTTGAAAACTGATCAGTATTGTACTTTTAGATTTTATTTTCTGTAGGCTTTTGGTGGGGGTGTGCTACTGTATAAAGAGTGGAACTTAGTTATGGACATGTGAGAGAGCTGACTTGGCTATTTTCCTAAATCAGGCTGCCTTCGTGAGCAGTTTACAAAGCTGATAGGGCTTTAGTGTAAGGGCATCAGGAGAGCTTTGTGATAGCTCATCTGCCATGGAAAAACTAGAATGAGGAGAGAAATGGATCTTATCAGGGGACATGTAACTGATCTGTCTAAAGTGAGAAATCAGAGTCCATATTCATGGAATTTGCCATTCAGATTTGGGTTTAGAATTTCAAACCTGTTGATTTTTGTTCAGCTAGGAGTCCTTCACACAGGAAATAGGTAAACCTGTGTTTTACGTAGCTAACCATATTATGCTGTTTATGTCTGTATATGTCTTTCTCAGTAAGCTGCTTTAAGTGAAGCCTGATTATTTCCATCTTTGTTTCCAAAATTCCTTGTACATATTGTAAGCTTTGGTTAGCATGTTGCTTGTTGAATATTTGCTCTTTGACCAAAAGAGAAAGTTTACTTTTCTACTTTATTTTTGTGTATTTCAGAAAATCAAAAGAGGAGTATGACCAAGAAGAAGAAAGGAAGAGAAAAAACCAGGTGCCTATAAAACACGCTAGTATAATAGAAGTGTTTCATTGCTGTTATCCCTTAGGTTCACACCTAGGATCTCTGTGCAAGTTTAAGCTTAGGTGAAATGACACAGTTCCTCAGAGTATTCATATTTTCTTGGCAGTTCTGAGCATTTATACTTTTTTATTCACTTTATAATTCATCCAACAACCTGCCTTTTAAATTCTCAGTAAAGAATGAGATTATTCACTCCAAAGAAACAAATACTATTCATATTTGGGGGAATTTTAAATAGAAATTCCCTTTTATTTTATGAATAAAAGAATATTAAGAAAATATTTGACTTCCCCACTTGCCTTGATTCCTTTACTGTTTTGAAACAGCAGCTGCAGTTACTACTGAGGGTCCCCTGTAGACTTTAATGTTGCCAGCTTGAAGCAGAATGACCCAGTTTCACATTTCCTGGTGTACTGTTCTTTCATTAAAAACTGTTTCCCTAAAGTGCCTAATTTTTCCTAAGGAAAAATTAGACATGTATCTGGTTGAGGTAAGGGAAGCTACTATTTGTTTTTTCCTCCCCTCTTTTCTAGCTGCCTCTCTTTCCACATTGTCCCAAATCTCCCCGAAGGGAGAGGGAAACCTAATATAAACTAATTCTCAGTCACTTGATAGTCATTTTCCTTTTTTTCCCTCAATCACTGTGATTCATGCTTGTATCACTTACTGTCTTTGAAAAAAACCTATTTTACTCCAAGGTACCCAATGAAGAGCAGAAGAGAGATTTTTAGGATTTACAGGGGATTTATTTCTCTTTGACTAATTATCCTTTCAGTAAGTGGAGGTGAAATTCATAGATAATACTACTTTTTAATATAAGAATATAGAACAGAAACTATTCAAAACTGGTATCAGTAGACAGTAGTATTGGGAATTCCCTGGTGGTCCAGTGATTTGAACTTAGTGCTTTCACTGCTATGGGCCTAGGTTCGATCCCTGGTCAGGGAACTAAGATCCCACAAGCTACATAATGTGGCCAAAGGAAAAAAAAGAAGAAGAAGACAGTCTTAACTTTCTGATTTATAAATAAACTATATCAGGATTCTTGAATAATAATATGTGTTAGGGGCATATGATTTGTTTTTAGACTTTTTTTTAATGGGAATTTTCAAACACACAAAAGTAAAGCTGATAATAATTTCAGTCCTTGTGTTTCCATCACTCAGTATATATAGAGACTTATGACATTGGTATCCATGAATTACCTAAAAAGTTACATGCGATTGGATTTTCCTATTTTTATGGAAAAATGAATTATTTTACTTAGTTCTTTCCAAGATTTAAGTGATTTCTTTAGTTTAAATGCAGCATCTTATTTTAGAAATGGAAATATAGGCATACCTGAGAGATGTTGTGAATTTGGTTCTAGACTACTACAATAAAGTGAAGATAACAATACAATAAATCACAAATGTATTTTGGTTTCTGAGCAAATATGAAAGTTAGTTTACACTAAATGGTGGTATTTTAATTGTGCAATGGCATTATGTCTGAAAATTATGTACATATCTTTATTAAACATTATTTTATTGCTAAAAAATGCTATCATCTGAGCCTTTGGTGAGTTGTAATTATTTTGCTGATGGAAGGTCCTGCCTCTATGCTGGTGGCTGCTGACTGATCAGGGTGATGGCTGCTGAAGGTTGGGATGGCTTTAGCAATTTCTTAAAATAAGACAACAGTGAAGTTTGCTGCATTATTTAACTTTTCCTTTTGTGAACAATCTCACTGTAGCATGAAGTGCTGTTTGATTGTATTTTACCCACAGTAGAACTTCTTTCAGTATTGGAGTCAGTCTTCTCAAACCTGGCTGCTACTTTATCAACTAAATTTGTGTAATGTTCTCAATCCTTTGTTGTCATTTCAACAGCATCTTCCCCGGGAACAAATTGCCTCAAGCAACCATTTTCTTTGCTTATACATAAGAAGCAACTCCTTGACCCATTAAAATTTTGTTGTGAAATTATAGCTGTTCAGGCACATCTTCAGGCTCCAGTTCTAATTCTGATTCTCTTGCTGTTTCCTCCACATCTGCAATTACTTCCTGCCCTCTTAAGTCATCCATGAGGGGTAGAATCAACTTCTTCCAAACTCTTGTTAATGTTGTTATTTCTGCCCCTTCCTATGAATCACAGAGGTTGTTAATGGCATCTAAAGTGGTAAATTCTCTCCAGAAGGTTTGCAATTGCCTTTGCTCAAATCCTTGAGAGGAATCTACTATCTATGGCCTCTATAGCCTTATGAAATACATTTCTTAAAGAATAAGACTTGAAAGTTGAAATTACTCCTTGATCCATGAGCTGTTTGTTTTTGTTCAGTTGCTCAGTCGTGTCTGACTCTTTGCAGCACAAGAGGTCTTCCTGTCCTTCATCATCTCCCAAAGTCCAATCCTTTGGCCACCTGATGTGAAGAACTGACTCATTTGAAAAGACCTTGATACTGGGAAAGATTGAAGGCAGGAGGAGAAGGTGACGACAGAGGATGAGATGGTTGGATGGCATCACTGACTCAATGGATATGGGTTTGGATAAACTCTGGGAGTTGCTGATGGACAGGGAGGCCTGGAGTTCTGCGGTCCATGGGATTGCAAAGAGTCAGACATGACTGAGCGACTGAACTAAACTTAAGGACCTTATTATGCATTGGCCTCTAATAAGACAGTATGTCTTTTGAAGCTTTTCAGCCGGGCGTTGACTTATCCTCACTTGCTATGAAAGTCCTAGCTAGCATCTTCTTCCAGTGGTAGGCTGTTTCATTTACGTTAAAAATCTGCTGATAGTTTTGTTGTTGTTTGAATCACTAAGTTGTGTCTGACTCTTTGCAACCCCATGGACTGTAGCCCGCCAGTTTCCTCTGTCCATGGGATTTCCCAGGCAAGACTACTGGAGTGGTTTGCCATTTCCTTCTCCAGGGAATCTTCCCAATCCAGGGATTGAACCTGTGTCTCTTGCATTGGCCACAGATTCTTTACCACTGAGTCACCTTCATTAAATTTTGTCAGCGAGATCTTCTGGATGGCTTGCTGCAGCTTCCGCATTAGCACTTGCTGCCTCACTGTGTGCTTGTGTGCTACAGAGGCAGCTTCTTTCCTTCAGTCTCATAAACCACCCTCTGCTAGCTTCGCACTTGTCTTCTGCAACTTCTTCACCCCTCTCAGTCTTTATAGAACCTTGCTCTGGATTAAGCTCTGGCTTAAAGGAATGTTGTGGCTGGCTTGTTCTTCTATCCAGACTAATAAGACTTTCTCCATATCAGCAGTAAGGCTGTTTCACTTTCTTATCAATCGTATTCCCTGGAGTAGCAGTTTTAATTTCCTTCAGAGCTTTCTCTTTGCATTCACAACTTGGTTAACTTTGCTACAAGAGGCCTAGCCTTTGATCTGTTTTAGCTTTCAACACACCTCCTTACTAAATGTAATCATTTTTAGCTTTGATATAAAATGAGAGACCTGTGACTTTTCCTTTCACTTGAACACTTAGAGGCCGCTATAGGCTTATTAATTGGCCTAATGTCAACATTTTTGTGTCTCAAGGAATAGGAAGGTCTGAGGAAAGGGAGAGAAGTATGGGAACAACCGGTTAACGGAGCAGTCGGAACACACACAACTTTCATCTGTTAAGGTCACCGTTTCATATATAAGGCTGTGATTTGTGGTGCCCCAAAACAGGCACAATAGTAACATCAAAGGTCACTCATCCCTGGTGATACTATAATAAATATGATAATGAAAAAGTTGGAAATATTGCAATAATGTGATACAGAGACACAGTGAGCAAATGCTGTTGGAAAAATGGAGCCTATAGACTTGCTTGATGCAGAGTTGCCACAAACCTTGTTTGTAAAAAAGAAAAAGCAACAAAAAAACACAATATCTGGTAAAGACAGTAAGTTGAAGTGCAATAAAATGAGGTATGCTGTAAACCAGTTTGTGGCTGCTTCAGGCATGTCATAGTACTGATATTATTATTGTATTTCTTAGATTATTTTAAGTGAAAGCATCAATTCTGCGGTGCTCAGTCTTCTTTTTAGTAGACAGTAATTTTTGAAACTAATATGTTTGAATCTGTTAAGTAGTGAATTATTCAAAATTAATCTAAAATATTTTCTAAATTGTGTTGTTGATTCCTGAAGTTATCAGAGGCTAAAACAGAAGAGCCTCCGATGCAGGCCAATGAAATGGCAAAAATGAATAATTCCCAAGGGGATGGTGAACATTTTGCACACCCAGCCTCAGGTAAGGTTGAAGTGTACTGAAATTTCTGAATAATATGAATACTTAAACACTGTAAAGAGTGTGTTGTTTTCTCATACATGCTTCAGCTTCAAAAACCCTGTGAGGAAGTATTCAGTGGCCATTGGTATGTAATGCTGTTTGTGAATTTAGCTAAAGAGATTGCCTGTAAGAGAAATTCAGCTACAGAGAGGGTGTAGCCCCTAAATTTCTCAGTGAAGCTTGGAAGCCAGAACAGTGAGCAAAATTCCTTGGGGGAGCCCCAGCCTGTAGGCCATGACTACAGCATTCAAGGTATGGTCACGTTAACATTTGGTACTTTCTTTCTTTATCACAATCAGATGACGTGTGGGAGTTAGAAGCTGAACATGGAAAGATAATATTAACTTATTTTCCTAGTGAATTAAAAGACAGTAAATAAAAGGTATCCAGTTTGTTCAGAAAATTTAGTCTTAAACTGTCATTGAAACTAAAGTTGAGGAGACTCCTGTGGGAGACGTTAGTGGATGATCTTGTTCAGTATGTGGGAAACCATTTTCAGTATATGTATTCTGATTTGTTGTATAAGAAGACAGGTAATTCTGAAGCAGAACTTGAATGTGATAATGCATTTAGCTCATTTTTATTTTGGATTTCTACATTTTTTAGATACATGTCCTTTTCTCAATTTAAAAAACCCTGTAACTGCGTGAGGTAGATACTACGATCCTTACTTTTATTTTTTTAAACAAGAATTTCAAGGAAATTTAGTGATGTCCAAAGTAACTGAGCTCTTAAATAGTGAGACTGTGACTTACCTTGGTCTTCTGACTTCAAGTCTTGTGTTTTTCTGCACTTTGCAGAAGTTTTATAATTGAGATAGATAGGTTTGATGTTTATCAACTACTTTAAGGAACTGTATTCTTAGTTGATAAAATAATGGGCATGTGAAACAGAAGCAGGTTTATAAAGTTATCTTGCTTTTTGATTCTTAGCAAATCTAATAATTTCTTTTGTTTGCATGTCCTGAATAGAATAACCTCATTTGAATTATGTCTGTAAAAGTACCTGCTTTAGATTTGTTTGAGTGCTTTTAAGATTTGCTGGTCCAAATTTAACTTTTTATGTTATATAGACCTAAGCACATGAAGGGGCTTCCCTGGTGGCTCAGATGGTAAAGAATCTTCTGTAATGTGGGGAGACCTGGGTTTGATCCCTGGGTCAAGAAGATCCCTTGGAGAAGGGAATGGCAACCCACTGCAGTACTCTTGCCTGGAGAATTCCATAGACAGAGGAGCCTGGCGAGCTACAGTCCATGGGGTCGCAAAGAGTCAGACATGACTGAGCGACTAACACACACAAGTACATGGACTGTTCAAATCTCATGTCTGACATAATTTGAATCTATTTGCTTATCAGACTATTAAGCTATAGAAAACTTAATTTCAAACCATTTGTAACTCAGTTATGCACATTAACAGAGAAACAATGGAAGGTAATTTTAAAAGTAATGACTTTAAGTTTTAAAAACTGTTCTATTTTTTAAAAATGAGTATATCTGATATTCCAGGCAATCACTTCATACAAAGCGATAGGAGCCCAAGAGAAAGGCCTAATGTGGGAGAAATCATAAAGGTGTTTGGTTTCCTGCTTATCCCATTGCCCACATCTTTCCTTGGTTCCTGCTAAACATGGGTAACTTCTGTTTTTCGGTAGATTCAGGGTTGCCAGTGTTCAGGTGATCTTCCTTTAAGCTAGCTGGCTTTTCGAGTCTCCATTCATAGAAATCAGACAAGCTAAGTATTTTGGCCTCAGGTACTTTTCTCTCTAGGTTCAAGTTAGAATATAAAAGGTGTTCATGACAACAAACTGAAGGCAGGAACTGTCCAGAGCAAGTACATGAATATAAATGCTTATGTGCCTGGAATCCACCCCACCCCACCCCCAGCGCCCAGCACTGTGGTTCAAGTCCACCTCTGCTTAAAGTCACCATCATATGAATGGCATTTTAACTTTGCATATTTTGACCAACTTGTTGAATGAAGCTTATCTTCACTTCTGTTACAGTTAGTCCTGTAGCTTCCTGTATAGGTTGGCTGGAGTGTTAACGGCAGCCTCATCTCTTCCATGGAAACTTCCCTTTCAGTCCAAGAGCCTGAAGAACTTTTCTTCTAACCTCCCTGGCCCTGCAGTCAGTCCGCTCACCCCATGCTAAAGCAGTGGTCCTTGGGCACATTTCTTGCTGATGCTAAGTTCTATTTCTGGTTTTACTGTGCTGGCAAGATTTATAATCATTTAGAGACATGTATATCATGTTCTCCCATCATGCCTTTAGTTCTTGGTATCATTTTTATGTGAGTCTTTGCTCTCACTTGCTGTCTTTCATAGTCCATGTTGTTTTGTCTTTAAAATCTCCACCTTATAATAAAAAATGGCTCAGAAAAGCAATTAGCATGTAAATCCAGTCTCTTGGCAGTTACCAGATAATTGGAAGGTGTTGAGTTCTCATGTTATATCTGCTTCCAAATTCTACTTCCTTTAAAATCTTTACATTTCCTTAATATGTTAGTACATAGATCTTCAGGATCTACTTACACGTTATTGATACTACTGGCACTTATTTCCAGTATGAAAAATTGTAGCTTTATATTAATTGTTCTGCAAATATAAGGTCAATTAACAGTTTTTGCCTGCAGGCAAAAGTTTGAAAGACAATTACACTGTTAGTAAGGGATTTTAGTGTACTCTATTTGGCTTATATGTTGTTGTTTAGCTGCTAGGTTGTCTCTGACTCTGCAGTCCCATGGACTGTAGCTTGCCAGGCTCCTCTGTTTATGATATTTCCCAGGCAGGAATACTGGAATGGGTTGCCATTTCTTTCTCCAGGGGATCTTCCTGAACCAGGGATCAAACACTGCATCTCCTGTATTGGCAGGTGAATTCTTTACCTGGCTTATATGGCAACCTTGTATTACATTATACAATAGTTCTAATCTTTAGACAAGAATTGTATCTTTTTGTAGCTATAGTACCAAACAGCAGGAGCTTGGTATTTGTCAAAATGCCTATTCACAAGAAACCATAGTTAAAGCTCCTTGAAGCCCGAGACCATGTTTATTTGTTTTCACCCAGTGCCTAGCACAACAGAGGCGCTGGACCAATGCTTGTGAATGAATGAGAGAAAAAACCCAACTATTATTAACATTAGCTCATTTTGGTTATGAGCTAGCATAACTTAATATTTCTTAAAATATTCTAATTGGTCTAATTACTGCCAGATGTTAAAGTGCAGTTTGCTAATCAATCAGTCCAACCTTCGACAAGAAAGCTGGAAATGTTGCCTGAAACTTCCTCCCTCCCACAAAAAGGCCTGAAGATTCCTGGCTTTGAACATGCAAGCATGGAGGGACCAATAGCAGTAAGTGAAAACATTATGTTTTAAGAACTATGAGCAAATGACTAAGTACTAGAAACATTGTGAATGGCTATAGACATGCAGCTTTTGTTATGGTCTTGGACTCAAACTTCTAATTTGATCAGTCAGTGGGTATCTGTGCCACTTATTATGCAGTCTTGAATTTAAATAGTTCCTGCTCTCATTTGACCCAGAATTTATCAACACTTGGAAGAGAAGAGCTCCGTCAGCGAGAACACTATCTAAAACAGAAGAGAGATAAGTTGATGTCCATGAGGAAGGACATGAAGACTAAGCAGAATCAAACTTTGGAGCAGAAAGGAAAACCTGCTGGGGAGGTGGAGGTATGGCCAGCTCTAGTATGTGAAAATTTGCACATCTGTGGGTAGGATTCTCAGAGTATGTGCTCTTGTAGATGCATTCATTATAATCTCCCTGTCAATGAAGCACTGCTACACTGAGAAAGTCAGTCTTTTCTCAGCAGTGAAAGGGTTGATAGGATTTTGTGAGGTAGAAATGATGGCAATTTTATGATTCTTTACTTGCCCTGATTTGAGCACTGAACGGTCAGCTGTCTGTTTTACCTAAGCCTTTTGAAATACTTAATCATAAAACAGCATCAGTACCCTAGCCACCACCTCTAAAAGGCTTCCCTAAGAGATTTTTACAAAGAAGAAATTTAGAGAACTCAGCCCACGTGTGGCTTTTTTTTCTTTAGTTCACTGAATGCTCTACTGTTTGTTCAAGGCAGTATGCTAGGAATTTTAGAAAAGTGAACCCATCTTCTGCTGTAGCCAATATTTTTCTTTTTTTTTTTTTTAAGGAAATGACAGAGAAACCAGAAATGACAGCAGAGGAGAAGCAAACATTACTAAAGAGGAGATTGCTTGCAGAGAAACTTAAAGAAGAAGTTATTAATAAGTAAATTTAAGAACAATTTAGCAAGCATTCAAAATTTCTTAAAAATAAATTATTTAATCCTTAAACTGAGCCTGTTTAGTTTCAGAGACTTGTATTTATAAATGCAAATATAAACTGATTACTTTTATTAAACTCTTCAGGTATAGGGCAGTGGGCAGTTACTTAGCAGAGCAGTTCAATACAAATTTCCAAATAATATTCTCTGTGGAGAGAAGGTATAGAAAGCTAAGTGATAGTGCATTCATTCATTTATTGTTTGTGCTAATAAGCATTGTGCTGCATGCTAAGGATACAGCGATCAAGTAGATCAACAGGGTCCCTGCTTTCACGTGGTCAGTGTTAGATGGGAAGCGTGCAGTGTTATCAACGGGGTCCTGCAGACAATGAGAAGAGGTTAGCATGTGGAATTGGAGATGGGTGGGGTACTGATTTGCAAGGCCTGTAGGGAATGTGAGAGTTTTAAAGATTTAAAGTTTTAAAGATTTTATAATGGTAGTGGGAAATCACTGAAATTTTAAAGCAGGGAAGTTTCATGATCAAAATGTCCATTTTTAAAAAGATGTGCAGTTGCTGTGTGGTGATTGGGTGAGTTAAGAGTAGGTGTGGGTGAGCAGGTGTAGGGTAATCAATGTAACAGTGGTTCTCAGGGGCAGAATTTAGCACCCTACATTGAGACAGGAGCAAATAGGACTTCAAAAATAGATGTGGGGGATGTTAAAAATATTCAGTTACTCTTTTTAGAAAAGCAACATTCAAACAGATAAAGGAACAATTGCTTGAGCCTCTTTGAGGGGGAATTCTGCCATGGGTGTACACAGTCTTCTGTGTTTGAAGTGATCCTGGGGTGGTGTGTAGTCCATTTGCTAAAAGGTAACACAAAATAGTAGGAGAAACCTTCCTTTTAGAAACTGTTTTGTGTCATCCATAAGCACTTTCTTTTCTGGTTACAGGCCACTCCCAAGGTTTAATTTATAATTCCATTTTATCTCCTTATATCTATAGTTGTAAGCTTTTAAAAAGGACCACTTCCCAGGTGGTCCACTGGAAAGATTCCATGCTTCCAATGCAGAGGGTGTGGGTTCCATCTCCGATCAGGGAACTAAGTAAGATCCCACACGCCCAGTCATGGCCAAAAAAACCCACCCAAAACGGGATACCGAAATTACCTTAGTTCCAACATTCAACATGCAGAGAAAACCCAGCCTTACTTTATATTTGTCACATTTTCATCGCTTACATGGACAAGTGGAAAACTAGTGACTGAAACACAGAAATTTATTTCATGAAGCTTTTTATTAAAAATAGGTTTTATATTCCATACATGTTTACAGATAACTATTTTAAGAGAACCTCAGGCATACAAATGTGGGCTCTGGCTTGCTTCACTGAGTGAAGATAAAGATAAAAAATCTTGATCTGCCTGAGGGTAGTCATTTAGGACAGCAGCTAACATATGTCATCTTAAGTTATTCTTTCAAGCGGTATTTTTAAGTCTTGCTCTCATTTCACTGTGGCTGAGCATCTGTACCTTGGAAAGTGTTTTCCCTGTAATTCAAGAAAATATTCACAACTATGCTATAAGAAAAGGTTCCTATGATAATGATGCTTCACATGTTTCACCTGTGGCAGTTCTTCAGTAAGAAAAACTTCCTAAGATAAAGATAAGACTTCCTGCTGGAACTCAAAGTTACTTTACCAGGAAGAGTCAAGAGTAGAAAGGGAAATGTTTTAAGGCTGGGCTTCTTAGATTCTAAGAGGAAATTTAGTAATAACTAAGAGGGAAGGGGCTTGATAAAACTTGCTTGAAAGAAAGTTTTCCTGTAGTAATTTTACTGATCTTTAAGTTATCCTGAGTCACTTGACTGTTATGAGGTGGAAAGTTTCCATTTTATGCACCTTTAATGAAAGAGGAGATACTGCCCCCATCCTGTGATTCTTCCGTGCCAGGACTTTAGGACCCAAGGCATACCTTCTCTTAGTATCAGCAATATTTAATGTGTGGTTGGCCTTTGTTTGTTTAGAATTCTTTCATTCAGATTGGTGTTATGACACAGTGGTCTATAATAAATATCTATGGAAAACATACTGGCTTTTAAAAAATACTGTAAAATGGACATAACTCAAAATGGAGTTTACTTATATTTACAACAAACCAAACAAAAGCAACAACCATAGAATTACAGGGTCACATTTTAATTCCTGAATTTTACAGGTCAGCATTAATATCACCACATGTATACAAATGGTGTAAAACAAGTACAGTGGTATTTTTAATACAAAATAAACATCTGTTTTATGGAAAAACTATACTTCATATCTACACAACAGCCCATCCTCCAAACAATAGCCAAAATTAAAATTAACTACAAAATCTCCAAAACAGGGGAAACTGCTTCAGTTAAAGCTATTCCAGGAAAAATGGACCCATAACACATTACAAGGGTGATCTGAATATTGTAGCTGGAATTACTAATTTTAGTCTTCTTTTCCCCAATGTATTAAATTATAGATGTTTTTCTCACTTCAGCATGATCTCAGATCACAGATGAGCAAACTAACATTAAAATATTTAGTTAACTCGCTGTTCTAAAAATAAAACCTCTTAACTGTTTGCCTGTTTATTATTTTAATTTCATTTTCGTACATGGAATGTGCTTTTACTCTTTAAAAAAAAAAAAAGCAGCTTTCATACTATACCCTTGTTTATGGAAAAGCTTCAGGTGCTGCATACTGACTGACACTGAAGTAACTTCTTGGACCAAAATGGCCTGTAGACATTAAATGCCACTTAATTCAGCACTATTCTTTGTGTTAGTCTATAAATTACACCTTAAAACTTGCCTGCAGCTCTGCAGAGAAAACTTTACTAATGAAGTAGAAAGTGACTTCAAAGTATCTTCCACAAAAGATTGTACTGGTAGGCAGTTGAAAACGTTCTGTTCAATATACTCCCGTTTCCAGAGAAAATCACTTTGGAGGACTACTGTACTGATTCTTGGTATCTGTTATCTCTAAAAGTGCTGATTTTAAAGTTATAGTAACAAAACTGTCCATTTTAATCCAGCTTGTTTTCATCAAAATACACACTGAAATTTCCTGATGGAGAAAACTCAACATGTGCTGTAACAGGGTGTATTTCCCTCCAACTACCAATAAGGCTGAATGTCTGTTAGATCTTCAAAGAAATGGTCCCAATAGCTTAACTTAATTTTTTAATAATAGTTGAATTTGTTTTCCATAAAAGTTAGAGGCAACTGATTAAAAGAACAACATGGACAGCACCATTATATAAGTAATGTTATTGGGTTTGCAACTGAAGTTTTGTAATTGTTTCTAGATCAGAAACCCCCCTGGAGCAACCCTGCATTAATAATACCTTACCAACTTTATCCCTTCCCTAAACCATCCCCAAACCTGAGAGTTTCCTTGCTGAGAAGCTACCTCCCAGGTTACTTTTTTTTTTTTTTTGACATCCTGAAGGGCAAATCTCTTAATTACTAGCAAGCAATCAAGTTCCTGGGAAGCCTGTTTTTGTGTTTTTTTACAGAACTAAACTCTCCTAGCT
This sequence comes from Antilocapra americana, assembly GCA_007570785.1. NCBI lineage: Eukaryota > Metazoa > Chordata > Mammalia > Artiodactyla > Antilocapridae > Antilocapra > Antilocapra americana. The sequence goes on from ML664199.1 coordinate 18,239,541, forward strand.
GATATACTGAGTGTCTTTTGCTATTCCTTGTATACTTATAAGTTCAAGTGAGAAAGCTTTCTGATTCAGATTTTCAGCTCATTGAACAGTTGCAGCATTTTTGTTTCAACCACATCTTGAGGGGCCCCAGTAAATATTTTATGAGCCAAGACGAGGTCTTTTCCTGGGAGATGTTTCTTCCTCTTCCTCTTCCTCTTCATCATCTGGATAATCCACTAAACCAACCAAACTTCCCTAGTGAAGAATAAAAAAAAATTTTAACATATGTAACTAAAAATCATTTTTCTAAACTAATCACATTTTATTATATCTGAAACAGCTTATTTCTGAGTTTGATAAAGGAACTGCTTGATATTATGACTACTTAGTAAGTACAATTGGTGGCATTCTTAAATTACCCTCAACTTTTTTACTTGGCTCAGGATAATCCAGCAAAATTTCACTGTGGAAAACAACTATCTCCAAACAGTAGGACTCACTAAGAATCATGACATTTGGAGCTGGAAAGACCTTGGAGGTAAACTAGTTCACTTCTCTCATATTAAACTAGAGAGGATAGTTAGCCAGTGACAAGGAGTCTCCTTTTAGTCTCTCTTCCTCATGTATGTATTTCATCACTTTGTTTTTGTTCTGCTTTTGAAAAATATTTTAAAATGGCTGACATAATAAACACGTGAAATGGTTTCAAAAAACTAATGACTAAAAAATTGAGGGCTAGCTCTCTCTATCCAAAAGAAAAGGATGCAGTATTTCAGGTGCTGGACCTTTCATAAGTAATGGACCCCTTTGAAAATTCTATTAAAGCTCTGGATACTTTACCCAGAAAATTATATGTCCTCAGGTATGCATTAATATGAGCCAATCCCATGAAATTTATACATACATCTTGTTCAAACCCTTAAGATCTCTATAGGATAAGCAAATACAATAGAAATAAAGTCATATTTCAAACCTAAGTAGCTTCATACCTAAAGAATCCAGGCATCTGGCATTAACATTTTACCAGAATATAACTGAAGCACTGCAATATTAATCAACAAAGGGCTCTGAGCAGCTAGAAACAGTTATCAGAAAGTCTGTGAACCAAATAAAACTTACATATTTAAAGAGCATCTTTCTGCTTCTTTCTCAGCTTGATAACACACATATCTTAATTTGGATAAGCAAGAAGCAGTGTGGTTAAATTTAAACTTATAAAGCCCTTGGTACAGTGCTTGGTATGTAGTTACTATTTGCTAATTGATATTAGCTACATTACCATAATCATCATTATTTGTTATTTGGTTTCGAGTCAAACATGTTGGACAAGTGGAGGTAAGAGATAGAAGACATAATTATAGTACAAAAGGCACCAGTCTGATAGTCACAGGAATGACAGCAAATAAAAGTTTTAATTCTGCTTTTAATCCTATATATCACAAGGTACACACATTTCAGTTCCAAAAGGCTAACAATTAAAAATAATTTTTGGCGTAAGATCAATAAATATTCTGTCTGAAACAGCTACAGTTTTTCAGTTTTCTCTCTTATCTATACATACACACACCATAAACTCATTATACATTTAAAAATCATGTTTAGCATACAGAAAGAATAAAAATACAAAATAAGAAATATTGGAAGTAAAAGGAACTATAAATCCACAGATGCATACTGTGAAGAGTTTGATAGGTTCTAGACTTATCATATACAACTATAAATGTTGTTTTTTAAATAATATCAGCTTTCAATGTTAATAAAAAAGTTCTATATCATTCTTTTAAACTCTAGTATTCCACGGTACGGATACATCACCAAAGTTAAATTCCTTGTTGGATTGCTATCCCAGGGATTATACTCTCTTTAAAATTTTTTGTTTCTGACAATATATCAACAGGGGCCAAAACAAACCAGAAAACAGCAAATTAAAGATGTCAAGGCATTTCTGGAAAAAGAAATCAGAGAGGCAAAAACACTCATTTTTAATGGAGAACAAAGTCAAGAAAGAAGTATTTTCAGGAGGATACAGAAATGAGAAGGAAGCAAATTGATTCATCTTAATCCCAGAAAAGAGCAGAAAGAAAGAGCACCAAAATACTAGGGAAAGCAGGAAAGATAGTTAACGGTGGAGTCAGTGAAACAGACAACTGAGTCCTCAATTCTATAATTCATTCCCCTACTGCATGCCCACCCCCACCAGGAGATCTCCCACCAGGAGATTCCAGCTCGCCCACCAACAACAACCAGAAGGAAGAGGAACCAGAAAGGTTCTGCATTTCAGGACTTTGGACACAGTGAAGGGCAGGCAGGGTAAGGTGGCAGGGTGAAAAGGGACAAATAAATTCTTTTACATAAACATGTTTTAAATGAAATCAGAATGTTTTCTAATACCATATACAAAAATAAACTCGAAATGGATTAAAGACCTAAATGTAAGGCCAAATACTATAAAACTCCTAGATAAAAACAAAGGCAGAATACTCTATGACATTGTTTTTTTGGATCAGTTTCCTAAAACACAGCAAAAATAGACAAATGAGACTTAATTAAACTTAAAAGATTTTGTAAAGCAAAGATGAAAAGACAACTTATTGAATGGAAGAAAATATTTGTAAATGATATGACCAGTAAGGGGTTAAAATCCAAAATTAATAAACTGTTCAAGTCAACATAAAAAAAAATATATTAAAAACTGGGCAGAAGATCTAAATAGACCATTCTCCAAAGAAGACATACAATGGCCAACAGGCACATGAAAAGATGCTCAATGCTGCTAATTATTAGAGAAATGCAAATCAAAACTGTAACGAGATATTACCTCCTCTGGTCAGAATGGCCACCATCAAAAAAAGTCTACACATAATAAATGCTGGAGAAGGCGCGGAGAAAAAGGAACCTGCTTACAGTATTGCTGGTAATGTAAATTGGTGCAGCCACTAGGGAGAACAGTATGGAGGCGTTCCTTAAAAAAACTAGAGTTACTATATGATACAGTAATCTCACTCCTGAGCGTATATTCTGACAAAACTATAATTCAAAAAGATCCTTGCACCCCAGTGTTCAGAGAAGCACAATTTATAATAGGCAAGACATGGAAGCAACCTAAGTATCTGCCAATGGATGACTGGATAAAGAAGATGTGGTACATATACACAGTGGTATATTAATCAGCTATAAAAAAGAATGAAATAATGCCATTTGCAGCAACATGGATAGACCTAGAGATTATCATATGAAGTGAAATCAGAAAAACAAACATGGTATTGCTTATACATGGAATCTAGAGAGAACGATACAAATGAACTTACTTACAAAACAGAAACAGACTCAGAGACATAGAAAAGAAAATTATGATTACCAAAGGGGAAAGGGAGGAGGGAGAGGATAAATTAGAGGAGTCTGGGATTAACATATACACAATACTATATGTAAAACAGACAACCAACAAGGACCTACTGTATAGCACAGGGGGTATATTCAATATCTTGAAATAACCTATAATGGAAAACAATCTAAAAAAGAACACATCTATCCCTGAATCAATTTTCTGGACACCTGAAAAACGATGATGGTGAAAATGGTTAAAGGACCATTGGTGATAAAGAACTTGCCTTCACTTAGAACTGTGGTCAGTTTGTTGAAAAAAGGTTGAGAGACAATATAATTAGTGCTTTCCTCTGAGCTCCTATCTTGCTTAATATCAAATTTTTGTGATAGTCTTGAGTGACTGAACGATTAATTTGTTTTCCAAGAACAATAGCTATTTTCTACCCGTTCCCCCCAAAGCGTAGATTAAATGTATTTGGCAATCTGCTGTTAGTATCATAAGGGTGAAATAAGCATTTGTGCTTGCACTTGATTTTGCTTGTTCATAAATAAAAAATTATCTGGAAGGCTAATAAACTGAAAACTCAGGGAGACAACCCAGTGAATAGAACCATTAAAAAATATGAGTAAAAGGAGAGAACAATTATGAATATTACAAGATAAATTAACAAGGCACAATATCCAAACAGAAAGCTATAGTGTCCCCAAACTAAAGGTTATGACTTTTAATTGAGAAAGCCCAAGGTATTTCATTTTTAAGTTTCAGAATCCAGGGATAAAACTCGAAATGTTTCCAAGAAAGATAAATTCACACACAAAGAATTAGGAATAAGAATGTCTCTGGATTTCTTGGCATCAATAACTTCAAATTTTTGGAAGGAAATTATTTCTAATTTGGTTCCTTCTACATTCAATTAAACTGTCAGTCAAGTATGGGGATACAATAATGACATCTTCCTACATGCCAGGTCTTATACTTTATCTTTCATGGAATCCTTTTCTCAGGAAAGAGAGAGGGTATGCTCCAATAAAATGAAATGGAAAATCAAGAAAGGGAACACAGACGAGATCCAGGAAACAGTCAATGTAAGAAAAAAAGAAAGGCAAAGGAAGTATTAGAGTGATGGCAGAGGCAGCCTTAAGACAACAGCTGTGCAGCAGCAAGTCTAGAGAGCAACCAATTCAGGCTGGGACAAGATGGGAGTCTTCAAGAGAGACATCTCCAAGGAAGAGTCTATGTGGAAACTAACTTGAGAGGTACTGAAAGAACGAGTAAGAGGCACATAACTGTGGCAACGAATGAAAAAATGGTGGCAATTAAATTATTTAAAAAAAGAAGTTACAAAGCAAAATACACTATAGAAAAAAAGAGCAGGAAAAAATTAATGAATAAAAATATTTACATTGTTATAGCTATAAGATTATCAAATATTTTTTTTTCTTTACTTTATTGTGTTGGTTTCAAATATTGTTTTAACCAAAAATTGTGATACAGAGTAATAAGGGTGAAGATGTGGTAAGGAGTGGTAAAACAATATGGCAGTATTAGCACATTGTTTAAAAATGGAAGAAACAGGTATTAACAGAAGAGATCCAAGCTTTCTCTGTGGAGAGGAAAAGAGGACAGTTTTTTCCCAATAATTTTAACACTATTTGCCTTTTAAAAGTTAGTATATATTGAGTTGTGCCAAATAGTGTTCTAAGCTATTTACATTTATTAAATAATTTAATCTTCCCAACAAACTGATAAAGGAGGTACTGATTTACTCCTATTTAAAATGAGAACATTGAAGCCTGGAGAGATTAAATAGCTAAAAAGAGGCAGAGTCAAGATCTGAACCCAAACAATAGAATATTCTTAATATAGTGTCAAAATATTACACTAAATTGTCCTATCAAAAAAAGAAAACTTAAAAATTCTTGTTCCGTAACATAAACTGTGTTTTTACAAAACAGAAGAATCCCATTGAAAATTCTCTTTCTGTAATATTTAGTCAAGAACCCACCTTACTACAAATACTTAAGAAAGATTCTACATTTTTGTAAAAATAATATTTTGTATTCTGTGTTTAAAACAAGCTTGACTTCAGTTAGGTTTTTGACTATGGCCTTCTCTTGTCCTTCTACCCTTATACTAAAGTTGTCCTGTATTTATGCCTTTTTATTTTTAAGCCACTCCTTTTTAGGGAAAAGGATATTTTACATATAATGATAACGTAAAGGAAATAAAAACATTTTATATACAATTTAAACTATTTTACCTAAAAAAGGTAACCACTGGGAAATGCATTTGCTCTGTGAATGACAAAAAGATTATTAACAATATTCTTAAAGATTCACTCACTAAAATAACAAACCAATTTTAAAAAGGCAAGACTATGAAGAGACATTTAACAGAAAAGCAAATCAAAAAGGCTAATATTCAACTTAACTAGTAACAAAACTGGGGAATGAGATATAAATACTATTTCCACTATTGAATGAGTAAAGATTAAAAATCATTATAGCAACACTGCCAAAGCTGCAGTGAGCCAAGCACACTAATACAATGTTTATGGTAACTAATTGGTAGTCTTTCTGGAGAGGAATCTGACAATATGTTTGAAAACACTTTTACTCATCTATCCAAGAAAATACTTTAAAATGCAATAGCAGCAGTGTCAGTGAAATATCAGAATCGACTAATGTGCTCCAAAGAATTGGTGGGGGGAAGGGAGGCTTACAAATACTATGATACAGCTAAATAAAATGAAATTCTAGTCATCAACAATGTTTTAATAACATAGAAAAATTCTTATAACAAACAAAAGCAGGATACAAAACTGTGCTTATACAAAGACCATAACTGTGTCAGATAAGCCCACACACCTAAAGAACAATCAGTCAGATGTTAGCAGTCATTTTCTGATGACAATGTGTGCAACTTTTTTCCTTCTTTTAAATTATTTTTATTATCCAATTTTTCTTCAGGAAACATGAAATAATTTTACAGATGAAAACAGCAAAGTTTGTTTGTGTGTAGAGCAGTTTCACATACCTTGGTGGCTGTTACGGATGTGGCCAAATTTGTAGTTTTGGAAGAGGATCCATTAGAACTTGCTGGTGGTGTCTGAGCCACTACAGATTTACTGTTTGTACTGTTTGTTCCATTAGCAGCACTGGTGGAGTGGGAGAAAGTAAATTTGAAGCCACCAGAAGATGTCCTTTTCGGAAGGTTTTCCTTATCTTCACTTTCCTTTGCTAAAGCAAACATAAATATTTGAATCTTTGTTGGTAAATATTGCTAAGTCAAAGCATCTGAAAAGAAAAATAATTTAAAACTTTTGCTTTTCTGTAAGAACTAAGAGGGCAGAGCATGATGAGTACAGTGATACGTCTTCATTAGCTGTCGTCTTAGAAATCCCAGGGTTAGAAAGGACCTTAAGAATCAGGTAACTGATTAGCCACCCTACCCTAGAATTCTCCACCGCTCTATACAGGACCCTCCCAAGGTCTCACTTGCTGTCTTTTTTCTTTTTTCTTGTCTCTCTAAAGCATCCACTCACTGATACTACACTTCCATACTCATGAAAACCTAATAATCTCTCTCTCACAAGTCAATAATATTCCAAAAGCCTAAAGAAAATGATTATGATCATACTTATTTATTTTCTGAACATTCCAGGTTCCTTTATTTGTTTCCTTTATGACAAGGGTATCAACTATCTTTTAACATCTGGCTGCTACTATTTTTATATGATTCGTAGCTATATGCAGTATTTCAGGTATTGCCTCACTGCCTCTTTTGACAGTAGTCAGGGCAGTGGGTGTAATGAGTTAAAAAAAATTTGGCAAAAGGTACCTGTTTCTTAGGACATTTTAACAGGTTATTTGCTCCCCCAGGCTGAAGTAAACAGAACTTATGGCAGCAGTGAGTAGAAAATGAGTGAGGCCAGTAACAATAGTTTCAAGGAAAATGTAGTAAGAAATTAATTAAACACTAACTCGTAAGAAATGCCTTAAGAAAAATCTAACATTCAAAATCACAAACTTACATAAAGTCTAGGAAGTGCTTTTGCCCTACAAGATATAAATTTTTTGAAACATTTAAATGATATATGCAGTATGGTACTCTCCAACAGTGGTAATTTCTCAAGTCATAGAATTAAAAGTGATTGCTTCTTTTGAAAAACACTAGTAAGATGTTAGTTTTACAGACAAGTTAAACATATTTGAAATACAGGAAATTTTACTATTAGTCTTCCTCTTAACATTTTATCTTGCAAGTTTTATTAACAATTTAAAAATTTAAAAGAGTAAAGTACTTCTCTCTTTAAGCTTAGTTTCCTTAGCTGTAAATGACAGAGTGCACTGGAAGGTTTCTATGGATCTCTATGATCTCTATCATTATTGGAGACTTCAGTATAAAAATAAAGCCATAACTTTTCACAGAAGGCAAAGTATAAACACAATACAATTTCTAAATAGCAAATGAAGAGCATCACAAAAGAGAAAGTTTCAAGAAAAATATTTTAAACATGAGAAATGCTTTGAAAAATCAGATTTTAAAAAAGCAATAATTTTATTTTAAAAGGTGTTTATTTAGCATGAAATTCATGTCTTTCATGCTTTATAAACTGTGAACACAACCTCACAAGCAACTGAATAATTTCTATACTAAATAAGAGAATGAGCTAATCAAAAATTTAACACTTTAATACCTTTTTTAGTCTCCATGAATTTTTCATAACTATCTGGAAAATCATCTTCTGCCTTAGATTTTTCCACTGGTGCCACAACTGTTTTTCCTTCCTCCTCATCATCTTCATTAAACCACATTTCTTCATCCTCTTCCAAGGCCTTTGCATCTCTGCGAAATCTGTTACTACGTAATATAGATGGTACACTGTAAGAAATATATCACAAGTATTGAGTAACGACTTAAAATTCCTGACCAGTTTAAATGAGAATAAATATGTATAACCAAGAGGAGGTGAAATAATTTTAACTGAGTATAACTTATAACCAGTTGTGAAAGAAGATGTAACCAGAGAACACTCCAAGGATGTTTGTATACTAACCTAAAAGTTTATCTTGAATTAAGACATGGAGCAATAATTTTTTATATAAAGGATTCAGGGCATGGAGAACAGCCTACCCTCCTACACAACCCTGTACTTTCTAATGATAGAAAGAAAATTCCTGGGTAAATTTCATATGTAAGATCAAATCAGATACGGCTTTGGACATAATTTTATAGGTTATAAATGTAATATACTTAAAAAATACCTGTTCAGTTTCTGATTTTGTCTGTCTTTTTCTTGCTCATATTTAGTCTTCAATCCTTTGAATGTCTGAACATATTCAATCGATTCAAGTGCTTTATAAAAGTTTTCAACTATATGTGCAGTAAGAGACTTGATATCTTCCTGTATAAGCACAAAATTTATATATAATACAAAACTTGTTAGAAGAGAAACTTAAAAAAAAAATCTTTTTTATAGTTCCAAAGCTGACTGAAAAAAAGGTTTTTCAAATCACCTTCTGAAAATAAATGTCCTAGTTTCTTTATACATGAACCAGGACTCCAAAGAAAACTTGGAAAAAAGAAGCAATTCCCCGAAGCCCTTCTGGGAGACTATGTAAAACATTTGAAACATAAATGTATTTACTTTATGTCACTTATTTATTTTTTGCATTTACATAATAGTACTTTACAACTTAAAATAAGCACTTACACATACAATTTCACTTGACTCTCATAACAATTCTATGAATTGTTATGGGATAGGCTTTATTATCCCTATTTTACAGAAAGGGAAAATTGAGGCTATGAGAGACTAGAGGGCCTGATCAAGAGTGTAAACCTTGTTAGAAAGCATATTTTGAAACTGTATTTTCAAAAAACACTGAAAGATATTACTCAATGACTCCTTGTTTAACTATCAAAGCAAGATAAGTCTTACTAAAAAATAAACAGATTCCAATTATATCACATACACATATCTGATAATACAACTTGACTTCCTCCTGTGTATTTCCAGTTCTCTAGACCAATACTAATAAATTCTAAATTCTTAATGAATGATTTTAAGCAATCAATGCAAATGCATGGTGAAAAGCAGGCTCATTATTAAAAACAGGATGTGATCCAGGACTAAATATGTTGTTTCTTTGAACATAAAACATAATCTGGACTTTCAGGATTTTTAAGTCTTTAAACTAGTTCCCCTGAATATCTGAATCAAAAAATACGCAAAAAAGAAAAATTAGAAACCAAGGTAAAATGGTTGTGTTATATATTGAAAGGGAAAAAAGGTAAGTCTTGGGATTCAAAGTGTATTTATCAATCACTCAAAATTATTTTCAGAAAAACAAATTCGATCATAGGAATAGGGATGGCATTATGAACCCTACACTTCATTTGATTTGTATCTCAAAATAAAATTTAAAGGAAAAAAATACAAAAGTTAATCTCTAATTCACAGTGCGCTGTGAACCTGGATTCAGAAAGTTGGTGAGCTATTTTCCCTTTTTTTCTAAGGCTAGTGCTTCTTTCTACCTCCTTCATCCTTTTTGCAAACCATACTCACAGCAAATGACTACTCTAAGAAAAACAGTCTGCCAAATAATGTCGACATGAGAATAGTGTGTCATCAGTTCAAATTTGACTTGTAAGAAACAGAAGTAGAGAATTAATTTTTAGCTTTGATTTTCTTTTTTCAAGTTCTTTCTGATCATGTGGCCATGTCCGCCAGTGGAATCATTTCAGTGTGTGGGACAGGGTAAATTTACTGTACCAGTTCTTCAGTTTTCATCTTATTCCTGCTATTCACATAGAGCTTTCTCTAGATCTTTTATAATTCTTTCCCTGCCCGAGACTGAGCTGCACCATATCTTCCAGCCCTGACTGCTCCTAAACAAATGAATGCATTTGAATAGGTCAGCTAATCACTTTGGGTGTCTCAAGCCCTCATCAATAAAATAAGGCAGCTGGAATAGTTCACTTAACAGTCTCTTCAACTTAAAATTCCATCATAACATCCTACCTTTTATGCATCTTGTATCAATGTCTACCAAGGGAATTATTTTCAACTTTTCTGTTCATTTTTATCACTACCCTTACAATAGATCACAGAGATCATATGAATGGCACACCAGAGCGAAACATCCACATATGCTAAATATCCCGAGCCATTTAGCCAAAAAAAAAAAAAAAAGAACTGAGAAGAATATAGAGTAAACATGATCTAAAATACCATGATGAATTTCACACTGTAGAATATTAACATCACTAAACATATATATATATTTTTTTACTAAGAATCTTTTAATATAAACTTACCACTCTTATAAATTCAAATAACTCAATAACAGCTGAATTCAATAGATTGTACCGAGTTCCATTATCCAGAAGAGCATTTACAACTGGCTCAAAAAGATTTCCCTTGGTTATGTAACGATTGTAAAATTCATCTTTAAGGCCAATTATTCGCCTCATAAAACGAAGAGCACCTAATTAAAAAAATACAGGGAATAAGTGGATAATCTTATTAATATTAATTATTGTACAAATATTTCTACATAGAGAAATGTATATGTTCATCTAAAGTAAAAAGCAAAACTGCATTAAAAATAATGGAGTTTTAAGAAAAACAGAATTAAGGAAAGACCACTCAAAACTTGTAAAACTTACATTGGGAGCTAACAAAATTCTAACAACTGGTAGGCAGAGAGCTACAAAGCAGAGAGATTAGAAAATACACAAAACCCACACAATACAAACAGGTATGGACTATTTAGGGCAGTGCCGGTGGACATGGGACAATATAGTGAAGGCAGCTTAGAATCAGCAGGGGCTGCCATAGGATGGGGACGAGAACGGTGCAACCTGCCAAGACCAAGACTGCCTTACTCTGTGGGGCGCAGGGGGGAGAAGGGAGTGGGGGAAGCTTGGGAAGTAAGTGCTTCTTTTAAATTTTCTGAAAATACAGCCAAAGGTGCTCCTGCTACCCGTATATAGGAGAGCTAAGGGGTTGCTTTACTTTTCTGGTGAAGGCTATTCCAGTTTTCTTTGCCTTGGGAAAATCATCTGTGAACCAACACTACCTCCAGATTATAATAAGCTGTTTAACCTTCGGTAAACAGGTACTATGACAGATCAGAATGTATTTATAAAAGAATGACAGAGTAATAAATAAGCAGTATGATTTGGCTTTTCATATTTTAGAATACTGAAATGAAAATTTCCCTTTAACTAGTCTTTTCCCTATTTAAATAAAGCTAAACAAATTTAGCAATATTACTAAAACTTTGATGAAACACAAATTCATTTCAATCTCTTATTTTTATGTTTGTTTATCTTTTAACTTGTAACCTCTCTCCCAGGTAGCTTAATTTATTCTATAGATACCATTAAGCCACATCTTTTAAAACACAAAGCTTCTGATTTTCTAAGTTAGTCTCATTACAAACCCTTGTTCACAGATGGAAGTTACTAAAAGAAGAAGTTGTGTCTATCAAAAGAGGTTCTAAATATTATCTGAAAATAAAACAGAAACAGGCCACATAAGGTATTAATGTGTGATCACTGTAACACTTAAAACAGGTGTGGACAGAAGTGCTAGACCTAAAACATCACCTCTCTTTTTATAGTAGGGTAAGAACTAGTTTCTTCTTGTTCTAGCAAAGACCTGAGAAAACAGGCAATTTCATATGCTGCTGGTGAATGAGCATGCACACAAAGCTATAGTTAAAACAGCATTGTTTATAATAACTGAAATCTTAAAGCAATATAAACATTTAAATACTGTATATTGATTCAATTATGATATATCCATTTAAATAGGAGCAATAAGCAGTCATTTCAGAAGGGACTATTTATAGAAAGCCATAAAGGAAAATCTAGCATGAGAACATCAATTCTTTCAAAATATAAAGGCTTAATGTAAATCTAATCAGGATAAACTGGATAAAGTTATTTTTAAGTTGCTGTGGAAGAACAAATGTCTAAGAACCAAGAAAATTATGAAAAAGAAAACAGAAGAGGTGCTAGGCAGATATTAAACTTTATACCAGAGATACTATAATGACAAAATAAACATTCTCAATCATTTTATCTTGTGAAATAAAAGGACAGATGATTCAGACATAAGACAAATGTATATGGTAACTTATTATGTATCAAAAGTATTTTAATTCAGTAAGGAAAATATAGTTTTTTAATAAGGTGTTAGTACAATTGGTTATCCATCCAGAGAAAAGCTAGGGGACTTCCCTGGTGGTTTAGTGCTTAAGACTCCATACTCCCGGGCTTCCATGGTGGCTCAAATGGTAAAGGATTTGCCTGCAAGGCAGGAGACATGGGTTCAACCCCTGGGTTGAAGAGATTTCCTAGAGAAGGAAATGGCAACTCATTCTAGTATTTTTGCCTGGAAAATCCCACGAACAGAGGAGCCTGGTGGACTACCACCCAGGGGTTGCAAAGAGTTGGACACAACTAACCATATGTGCAGGAGACTCTGATTTGATCCCTGATGGGAAGACTCCATGTGCCCTGGAGCAACTCAGCCTGTGTGCCACAACTAGGAGGCCTGTGCTCCAGAGCCTGGGAACTCAAACTACTGAGCCCATGTGTCACAACTACTGAAGTCGGTGGGTCCTAGAGGCCATGCTCCACAATGAGAGAAGCCACTGCAATGAGAAGCCTGCAAAAGGCAACTAGAGAGTAGCTGCCACTCCCTGCAATTAGAGAAAAGCCCTTGCAACAGTGAAGAACCAGCACAGCCCCCCTGCCCCCAAAATCAAATTATTAAAAAACAAAACAAAACTCCACGCTACCAATGCAGGGGACTATCCCTGGCCAGGGAACTAAGATCCCACATACTAAAGAGGTGTGGCAAAAAAAAACAGAAGAAAATCGAGGAGTGTATTCATATAAACTTAGGACATAGACGACTTTAAGCAAGACAAAAAAACCCATAAAGACAACTGTCATCATAAAGAATTTTATAGCAATTATATGGAAAACAATGCCACAAGTCAAGGTAAAGACAAATGAGATGGGACATTTTGTTCCCCAAAATGTGATAAACTGCCAATACCTCTAACATATAAGAGCTCTAAGAAAAAGATACTAGGCAATTCACAGGAGATAAAATACAAAAGCACTGAAATGTGAAAAGATGGTATCAAGGAAAATATAAATTAAAACACAAACAATACATTTTCCATCATCAGCTGGATAACATTTTAAAAAGCAGTCACATTGAGTGCTGTTCGATGAATACATTTTTCATGTCAGGTGCCTAGAAAGTAATCTGGAGGCTATTATGTTTAATTAAAATTGAAAAAGGCAATATTAAAAATATACTAACATTTTGCCCTGGCAGTACCAATACTGGGAATCTACCCTATGGAAATAAACCAGTAAAGATTTATGTATTAGGCTAATTACTACATTATAATTTGGAATGCCAAAATACCTAAACAATCTTATAATCCATGTAGTGGAGAATGGTGAATAAATTGTGGAAGAGCCACTTTATGAACTGTTACTCAGCTATGTTTAGGAAAAATATTAGTTCATGCCATATCCAGTGAGCTAGAGTAACATGAAGGGGCTGAGATGTGTGTTAGCATGATCATGTTTCTATAAAAATAAAACATGAAAACCTATACATGTGTGAATGTTTATGTAAATTTGCACAGGTATGGAAAAAGGAATGGAAAAGAAGTAGTGCAGGCAGTTAACACTGGCTTAATTAAGGCCTTAAAAATTAAGGTTGTAATAGGGAGATTGACCTTTTCTCTACACATTAAATGTTTACATTTTAACTATGATTTTCATGCTCAGAAAAAAATCCACAAAGCTCTTCTTATTTCAAGAGAGGTTTCTCTACCTCTATCTGCAGGTGAAATTATGAGGAAGAAAAGGAGTGTGCCAAAAATCCACATTTGAGCAAACATCAGCATTAAAGTTTGATTTTTATTGGTCCAAGTGGTCTACTGAAGGGCTACCCATAACTTAATTTTACAAGTTTAAATAACCTGAGTTACACAAATGCATATCAAGGCCCATATCTCAAAAATAAGAGTCACTACTAAATGACAGTTTGATGAAACCGGATGTAAAAGATGGCAGGAGAGGTTCTGTTAGTGATATCATTGCACATGGTATCATATCACAACTGAATCTAAATGTGAGCAATATGTAGGTGGGAGAAGCACTAGAACCTATTCCTCTTGTCCTTTAAATAAAAGACTAAAACTGTCTATTAAAAATGTTGTTCCATAAGACATTTTACAAGAATGTTCATTAAAACTGTTACTTACACAAGGCCAGGAAAGTGTGCTTTGAATTCATCAAGACCAAGACTCTTCTTAGCAAGTCCTTGTTCATAATGTAGTTTTTTATGTGATACGTGTGATGTTCCACACAAAATGTGAGTAGTTCTAAAATTAAGGCAAGCAGCTGTGCTGTTTGATAATTATCTGCAAAGAAAATCATTGTATGAAAATACACACTGCAACACATCTAGACAAAGAGAATACTAAGTATAAATCCTTTATTTTGGAAGAAAAGTAGAACTGTGTTTTCTCCTAATTTTTGTATCAATTAAAGAAGCTACAGATTTTTATTTTTTCATTAGGTAGACTCTTCAGAAGTATTAGTAGTTTTACCTACTAAATACTTTCTAAGGCTCTAATATAAAATATTTAAGTATGTTAAATAAAAATATACCAACATGATAAGACCCTCATTGCACTGAGATTTTCTTAGTAATGATTTCTTAATATGTGCTATCATTATTAACATTAATGGGTCTATAAAAGGATTTACTCCATAGTAAAGAGGAAATACCTTAAACTTTTGCCTAAAGTGGTGCAACACAAATTTCTCAAGAAAAATTAATATGCTTTCTTTAAAGACATCTTTAAGGAAAGGACATTTCTGGCTGTTTGAATATCAAGTGAAAGATATTATATCAAGATTTTAAGACAATAATCTTTTTAACATCAAATCATGATATCGATGAAAGGCCTACTAAAATATTCCAGCTTTTTCTTCCTCAAGAGGCTTTTGTTTACATACTCATGGAATGATTTACAATTGCTTCTTGAACATCAAGATTGAATGTACAGGTAATTACCCATACCTACTGTAAATATTTTAAGCAAGAGAATAGTAAGCTGTGAAGAAATTAAGGAATCAAAGCCTTAGAGAATAGGAAAAAAACTGGTATCTAGTCTATTTTATTTTTCACATAAATATTTTGTGAAACATTACATGATGTTATCAGGAAGAAATTTCAGCATTCTTTTTAATAAAAGAATGACCATCAAGTATAGAAAATACAATTCTGATACTCAAAGATCTTTCTACTATAACTTTAAGTAAAGAGTTTTACCTGCTCCAGACTAATTAGTATAACAGCCAACACGACAGCCAATATTTGAACTAGTTTCTTACCATTAAAAACAATTCTCTTTAATTTCTCAATTCCCAAATTTTATTTACAAAAGATTTTGCAACAGCAATCTGTATTGTTAAATTAAACATGTTGTTTTCAGTTTCCCAAATTAGGACATGAAATCACTCACTATATATCTAATAATTCAATCTCTGAATTGCTTCGTTATTTGAAACTGGCTTCCCTAGAACTCTGATGAGCCTGTAGAAAAGACAGGATGCTTAGGTACACACAGCATATTTTCCATATTACCAGGTCAATACCTAATACATATGTTTCAAGTAGAAATAACAGTGCTTATACTCGGATTCATGAGACATCTATGTATGCAAAAACTGTTATGAAGACTACTTCCTAACTGATTTGCCTTAGTTTAGTGTATTTAAAAAATAAGAAGGAATTAATCCTCAACTTTTAGAGGTCTTCTTAAAAAAAAATGCAGGACATAAGCTCTAAATTTACAGAAAAAAAACAACCACAAAGTTTCAAATGGATTTTCCATCTTTGATATTAGAGTTGAATTATTTTCTAGTTTTGGATTTTTGGATGAAAATAAACCTTTCCTAGTTTTGTGTAAGTACATTATATTCTGAATAGGAAAAAACTTATAATTTGTATTAGTTCATAAAATAAGAATTTATACTTACCAGGACAAATTGTGCTGCTTTTGTTAGATCCAACTATATTATCTAATAAAAAAATTTAAATCAGTGACTTTAGTAATAATACCTCATGCTTCCTAAGCACTTTACAACATACAAAGCAAATCTTTGATCATAACCTCATTTTACTGGCACAATAACCATTAAGAATTAGTAGTTTCAGTCAACTATTATACCTCTATCTGCAATTTTTTTAGAGACTTGGGTGCAGATGAAGAATTATTAAATATGGTATCAAATATTCTGATAAGATAACACAGATACTAACAATTAGTCACGCTTTGAATTAAAAGAATTAAGAATATTAAAAGTTTCGATTCCTAGGCTCACATCTTACAGCATATTTATGTAAGCAAACATAATAATGTATACCAGACCATTGTTTGTAACAGCAGAAAGCTAGAAACAAGTTACTGTGAAAAATAACAACACATTATACATGTCATAGTAATATAAAAAACAGGGGTGATAAACTCCAAATTTAGCCATTTCTTGAGGGATGGGTATGGGGTAAAATGAGAATGCATAAGAAACTATGTATAATTTATTTTTTAAAAACTAAAAAACACAAGTCAGTATTGACAAAGCCAATGGGAAATATATATCTGTGATGCTATTATCTAAATATTTCTGCATGCTGGAAATGTTTTACTTTAAAATGAAAGCTAAAAATGCATTTAATTTATAAAAATGGAAACTTTTTGAAAGAAAACATTGTGACATGCTTTTTTTACCTATTCAATTTTATATTTTTGAGAACTAATCAGTTGACAGATCAAAATTCAATTATTTTGACTGCTAATTAGTATTCCACTGTATTAATATACTACATTTTCATTTTCTACAGTGAACAATGCAAAACACTCTTTTATCTGTCATGCATATGCATAAATGCTTCCTAAGATATAAATTCAGAAATGGAACTGATAGTATTATTGTAGTATTATCTAGGGTGTACAATTTTTATTAGTTTAACAAACATTTTAATTGACTTCCTCTTAAATGATTTAACAGATAAACCATCATTTTCTGAGCTTATGTCCCCCAACATTTCTCATTTCACCAGTTGAGCTGTGATCACATAATTTAAATACTGCAGATTGATAAAATGTCACAAAACTGTAATATCTATGGCTAAGTTAAATATAGCAGAACTCAACTTAGATGAACAAAATTATGAATACTTAAAACACTTAAAGGGAAAGTACTTAAAACCATAGCAGAATTTTACACTCAGTTTGCTTAAAAAATGTTTCGGTTTTTACTGCACTTTAACTGAGACCAGAAATTGTAGCTGATAAATTATGGTGCTGTTTATGTCCATGCAATATGGAAATACAATTAAAGAAGAGAAAGTGAAAGTGACAATGTTAGTTGCTCAGTCGTGTCCAACTCTTTGCAACCCCACGGACTGTAGCCTGCCAGGCTCCTCTGTCCACAAAATTCTCCAGGCAGGAATACTGGAGTAGGTAGCAACTCCTTTCTCCAGGGGATCTTCCCAACCTAGGGACAGAACCCAGTTCTCCTGCATTGCAGGCAGATTCTTTACCATCTGAGCCACCACAATTAAAGAAAACCCTTAAACAAAAATCAGACTTCCCAGGAGGTCAAACGGTAAAGAGTCTGCCTGCAATACAGGAGCCCAGAGTTTGATCCCTGGGTTGGGAAGTTCCTCTGGAGAAGGGAATGGCAATCCACTCCAGTATTCCTGCCTGGAGAATTTCATGGACAGAGAAACCTGGTGGGCTACAGTCCGTACGGTTGCAAAGAGTCAGACATGACTGAGTGACTAACACACACACGCACATGCCCACACACACAAAAAGAAAAAAACAAAAACAAAAAAGGACCTGACTCTATTCAAACTATCGCCAACAGTCAGCATGTAAAGTAAACATTTAGAGTTTATCTTTAAAAATTATTATTCTCTGCTTTA
Source organism: Antilocapra americana (assembly GCA_007570785.1). Taxonomy (NCBI): domain Eukaryota; kingdom Metazoa; phylum Chordata; class Mammalia; order Artiodactyla; family Antilocapridae; genus Antilocapra; species Antilocapra americana. The sequence continues at coordinate 18,257,897 of ML664199.1, forward strand.
ACCAACTTTTTAAACTTCTGATCCTTATGTTCTGAAATTAAAGCATCTTTTACTGTATTGCCAACTCTAAAATGATGGTTCCCTTGGATTTTTTCTTTCTTTCTTTCTTTATTTTTGGATTTTCTAATGTAGGCAATATACTCTCTACACTTACTCACTCTGATATTAACTCTTAAGAACTTTGGAAACAATCTTCTTTTGCTAAGTGTTTACATTTTTCTTCCTCAAGGTGTAATATTTTCTGCCACATTTTGTACATGATTCTCTACCACAGACACATGGGAAACCGTGACTTTATATTGCAGGTTACAATTTTAAGTAATAATTTCCCTGTCATAAAAAGCATCAAGTAAAGAGCCTGTTAGCTTTAATACTTATCTTGATCTTTTAAAACAGAAATCATAAGAAGGTAAGTAAGAGGCCCTACCTTTTTCACGTCTGTCTTCTGAAGTATTGGTCAAAAGTGGTGCTGTGAGGACATGCATACAATGGTTGTAGAAGAAATTTAGAAATTCACTTTTTTCAGTTTTCTGAAATATACAGAATTAAAATAAAAACTTTATTATCTTTATAATTAATAGAACATCTTTAAGAATTAGCAGTGCAAGTCATACACAAACGAGATACTTTAGGATACTGTGAAAGACTCAACAAAGTTATCATATTCACCTTAATCTTATTTCTGAAGAACTGACAAACCTACTTCGTATTATATATTAAATGAAAAAAATCATTATAAAAGGATTCTCCAGGGGAAATTATTTATTTATTTATTTTTTAACTTTTATTTGCATTTATTTTTTGCAGCATTTATTCCCGGGCCATGAGTTTCTGTTTCTTCAGTTTCTTCTGGGATATCTTTTTCTTCTGTGCAACCTCCTCTTCTGGTTTAGGAACAATCTGTTCTTTTTCAGTAAGGATCATCTCAGTGTGGCAGGGAGAGCTCATGTAGGGGTTAATCCGACCATGAGCTCTGTAAGTCCTGCGCCGCATCTTGGGGGCTTTGTTCACTTGAATGTGCTCAATGACCAGAGAATCCATATCTAAGCCCTTAAGTTCAGCATTACTCTCTGCATTTTTGAGCATATGTAGTAAAAATTCAGCACTCTTTTTGGGCCACTGACCCTGCGTCCAAGCCTCACTGTTTGGCCTGTGCACACCTCCCAACTCCACCATTTTAACGACGGAATGGCACACATTGCTTCTTTAAAGTGACATCCTTCAGATACTTGGTGGCTTTTCGGATATGCATACCCTTTATGGCCTGGGCAGTTTCACGAGTGTTCTTAAAGTGAACGCGAAGATTTGAACCTCTTGATTTGCATGATTTTGTGGGGTTTTCTGGGTCGAGTGAATAGCGCACCATTTTTAGGGGTCACCTCAGGCCGCTTACCGGAAAAGCAGGGAAAATTATTTAAAATAATTTTTTTCACGAGAATGATTTGAAATGCAATGAAAAATCTATCAAAGAACGAACAACTGAACTGCTTAAAATGTGAAAGCCCAGATTTCACAACATACTCAAATCTGAACAAACATCAAGTTTATTTATCAGGCCACTAGAAATGGTATAGATTTTAGATATTTTTAAAAAAAGTTTTAAGAATTTGTTACTTGGAAATTTGGAAAATAGTGCCTTTTGGTTTTTTGACCATTATTTTTTATATAATTGGCTGTATAAACTTGTAATGATTTGAAAACACACTTTTTCTCTAAATTTGAGGGAATTCTATAAAGGAAAAATATTCAAGCATTTGGAGATAACCACTAATAATATTTTGTGATATTTCCTTAAGTCCTTTTCTTGTAATGACTCCTTTCACCATGCAATTAAGATAATCTGATACATACTGTTTATTTTTTACTGTGATCAAAAACATATAGAATTTACCATCTTAACCATTTTTAAGTTTATATATAGTTCTGCTGCTGCTGCTAAGTCGCTTTAGTCATGTCCGACTCTGTGCGACCCTATAAACCCCACCAGGCTCCCCTGTCCCCGGGATTCTCCAGGCAAGAACACTGGAGTGGGTTGCCATTTCCTTCTCCAATGCATGAAAATGAAAAGTGAAAGTCAAGTCGCTCAGTCGTGTCCGACTCTTCGCAACCCCATGGACTGCAGCCTACCAGGCTCTTCCATCCATAGGATTTTCCAGGCAAGAGTATTGGAGTGGGATGCCACTGCCTTCTCCATATATATAGTCAGTAGTGTTAATTATATTCACATTGCTGTTTTAATTTTTAAGATGCTAACATACAGAGGCCAAGAATCAAAAATAGAAGTGCTAGCATTTTACCAAGATTTTAGCAGATTACAATTTTGTATTTTGCTGCAAAAATAACTGCTAGAGGAGTATTACTGCTACTTGAATACTTGAGTGTATAAATGCTTGAATGCTTTTCAAAACTGTACAAATTTTCAAAATTTAAATATTTACATATACTTTATGTATTTATACATAACTTAGTATATATAAAATCACCTAAAACTGACTAGACCAAAATGTTTCTATTGCAGAGTAATTTCTTACATTGGTTGTAGCCAGCATGTTCTCTGGATCAATTAGAGTACGAAGAAGTCCCATTAACTGAACAGCACCTCCTAGCTCAGGATCAGTGTCACAGATCATTTGTTCAATTACTACATTAATAAGAAGGATATCCTGAAAGAAAACAGGTTTCTATGAGACCTGGTTTGGATATAAGACAAACATACCAGCTGAAAGAACAAAATTAGAATCATACAGGAAGAAAAAAAAAAAGAATGGATGAAGTTATTTAAACTTTTTAATCCTCATGTCTTCAAAGTTCTATAAACATACTAGAGTAAAAAGAAACCCACTCAAAACCAAACAAAAATCAGAGCACACAATAGCTTACAATATCATCAATATAGGCAATGGAAGTAACATCATTTACCAGCAATTCTTATTCGCTAACATATTCTCAATCTTGGTAACAAAAAAAACACTGACAAAATATATGAAACTACAACTGGTAATACAGTAGATGCCAGACAATGAAAGACCTAAGAGACTGGTAACAAATGAGATGAGCCCTGTGATCTATGTTAGGTATTATTATTAGTATTAATTACTGGATTCTGCAAACTAAGTAAAAATCAACTTCTAAAAAGCTGGCATTAACCATGTGGCTAGAGATTATGTTGTAGAGAGTAGCATGGAATAGCAAAACGGTCTTATCCCAGAGGTACACTCACCTCAGCAAACAATTAAAAATTAGTCTACCTATAATGCCTGACTAAATCCACTTCAAAGTAACAATGTGCTGAGACAATGAATAAATAACTCCTAATATAATGAATGATTTAACATTCATCAATGAGCTAAAAGCATTACCAGCATTATAAGTTAGTTATCTGTAAAATGCGCTTCCCTTGTGGCTCAGCTGGTAAAGAACCTGCCTGCAGTGCGGGATATCTGGGTTTCAATCCTAGGTTGGGAAGATGCCCTGGAGAAGGGAAAGGCTACCCACTCTAGTATTCTGGCCTAGAGAATTCCATGGACTGTACAGTCCAGGGGTCGCAAAGAGTTGGACACGACTGACTTTCACTGTCTGTAAAACAGGCTTCATTTTCTTAGCAAACTTAATGAACAGAAGGAACAGCTAAATTAAAGGACCAAGCCTCTAACAGCAGTACAGGTAATAACTAGCTAGGTAAGCGGTCTTATTTTAACTCTTCCATGCTCTTTTCTCCAGTGGAATTAAAATTTAGCAGTCATTAAAGTCAGGCCACTCTCAAAATTCAAGCCAGTATTTCTAACTGCATGGTAAAGTTCTTTTCTGGCATTAAAACAAATCTGATTTTCCTTAATCTGCTTCTCCAACAACGGCATTCATCACACTAGAAAACTCATGATCAAGCAACTTATAGCAAAATAATAGAGATTTAAGACAAACAACAGGAAAATTACTTCTTCGGATGTCACACTATGACTTGATCTGAAAATAAGCCGTTATAGAGTAATCACAGTGATATCATTCCAGCACTAGGTCACCAAAATCTACTCTTGAGAATACTCTCTTAAATTTGTAGTCTTAGGAGAGGCCTAGTAACTCCTATCCCATTAATGTTGCTTTACTACCATGGCCTCTGAGTTTTACTTCTCTTTATATTATCAGAGAAGCTTTGCAATTAGAACCTTCAATTCAGAACCAGTTTCCAAATGCCACTACTATTTACTTATGATATTCTGGAGTCTAAGCCAGGGGTCATTAAACTATCAACCTACCTGGCTGGTTGTTCACTTTGTAAATAGTTTTACAATAATTGTAAACATTTACTGGAACACAGCCACACCTATTCATGTTCAAACCATCTATAGATGGTTCATACTAAAGAGGAAGAGTTGAGTAGCTGCAACAGAGACTAAGGGACCCACCAAGTCTTATTTATCTTTTGGCCCTTTAAGAAAAGTCTGCCATCCTTCATCTAAATAGCATGAGTGAGATTAATTAAGGCTTCTGAGAGATACTTAAAAGCCTTGGTATAATAGTTTCTAAATCAAGTTTTAGAGAAACAATACTTCTGTTGGTTTTATCACATCCCAATGTCATAGTATTCTTAGAAATACATACTTTTGTTATTAAAGTACATTTAAGCCGGTTTAAGAATTTTTCAATTCTTAAATAATTAGCCACAGAGGAAAATAATTAGCAATAGAAGGAAAGTTCTGGGTATCTTCATATAGAATTAGGTATTATTCAGATAATCGGCTGGCCTCCCTATTTTCTGATTGGGAAACAACATACTTTATTCCATTGCTTCCAAGCTTTCTTAAAAATTTTAACTTCTAGATGCTGAGATATATTTTATCATCTACAGTTTTATACGTCACTGTTAGCCAAGTGGCAACCATGACAAAGTTACATGACAGATTTGTGCTGACACTTTCTGATAAGATCAGAAAAAATAAGAATCTGTGCAAAATCTGTTACAGAAATAATGGCTATAGTAAAAATGTTAATGTTTCCTTGTGTCTTAACACATTTTAACCCTGTAATCCATGTTGCTAAAACCAAATCTGCTCTATAGTACTAGAAAGAAAAGTTTGAATGTTGTGCGTTTATTTTGAGAGAGCATCAAAACATCAACTGCACACTGAATACACAGGTAAGTTGAATGTTACCACCAATTTAATATAGAATTCAACATGTAGACTCCTTAATTCTGGAAATTAAAGAAAAAATAATTTATCTTCATTTGTGGGCTAACTTATTTTGATGTAAACACAAATTTTAAATTGGAAAATTGTTAGACCTCAGAAAATTCAGGGAAATGAAAGACTTTGAAGACTGTGACTATAAGAAAAAGAGAAATTAAAAAGGGACTTATCAATGTTAAAAATGAGTAACTGCTTCCCCATGCCTCATGCATCAGTTAAATGTAAAGAAGGAAATATTTCTAATGAAAACATAAATAAAAGATTTAAAAGTTAAGAATTCTAAGTTACTAGGTTTGAGAGATTTTATGATGAATGCTCATAATCCCACATATCACTGAGGATGAAGTAACAGATGTGTTTGTTTCAAAGTTATCTTTTGTAAAAATGACACTAAGATGGTATCAACAGTGACATGGTAAACCAATTAACAAACCGAGTATTTCTTTAGTCAAGATTTAGCATCATTTAAACTTTAAAATATACTTAATACAAAAATATTTCTTCTATTTCTTTCCTACCACCTGAACAACAGCATTAGTCCTGATTCTAAAACCTGCCTTAAAAAAACTGGAAATATCTAACAAAAATAGAATGCAAATATCTAAAGAGATATTAAGAAATTAAAAATAAAACATAAAAAACTTTAATTCAACAGTAACAAAAACATAAAAGAATCAAATTAGCATTAGGAATCTAGACCTTCTTTAAGAATGAACATAATTACATGTTAGTTATTTTCTACTTAACAATAACATATATTTAATATAAGAGTACTTCATTATGAATGTATGTTCATTTTATCTTTAAAATAGTTTAAGGGAAAAGTTTAGCATTTTTTGTAGTGGAAAACACAACGTTGGTTTCAGTATTAAATGCTCATCCCCACTAAAATAACAGACACATCTGAACAAGCAAAAGCAACTTCTAAATTATACTAGAAAAGTACCTAATCTAAGGGTTTAGAGTTACATTTCATCAGATTCACTAAATCTATCTCAATACTAGTTTGAATGTTTTTTTTTTTTTAACAATAAACAAATCAACTGCTGTATATTCTGGGCTTGCCAAAGTCACAACTGATTAGAAATCCAATTATTCTTTATAAAAGATTAAAATTACGGTTATATCCCTTTTCTCTCAACAGTCTGCAAACACTATTTTATAGGTAATTCACACAGAACCAAAACAGTACCACTTACTTCATCACTCTGCTGGGCTTCTTGCATTACAAATTCTCGGACCATGGATGGACTAAACTCTACTAGATAAGAAAATATATCTGTTGCAGCTGACCTGACTTGCAAATCGTCCATGCCCTGATAAAAGGAGAATCAGATTACTTGGAGAATGTTGACCCCTCTTTTCTCCCAGATCTATGTCAAACATATTTTTGGATTTAGACATGGTACTAGAATCAAAATACATACCTCTCTCATTATTTTCTTTTACAAATACTAATTTTAGGCAGCTTAACAATTAGTGTCAGCCAGGTGTTTTTTTTTTTTTAACCACCACAAAGATAAACATTCAAAAAATTCAAATCAAAGAATGAGCACAGGATTATAAAGCACTGCTTTATAAATGCTGCAAAAAACTTTGGGGGTGGGAAGGAGGATTCTTGATTTAAATAAATGCAAAAATGTGAATGATATCTCTCATATAAGGCTTCAAAACTTTCTAGAATCTGTGTTTCGCCCTGGATTTGCCAGTTTACATCTGAATAACTGAGTCTCTCTTTTATTCTCTTAATAGAGGATGCTTTTGAAAACAATCTGGGTATTTTTATTTTTTTCTATAACTTAGTTTTCTAAGGTAGTGATCCTGAATGATTTTTCCCCATTAAGTAGTACCTAAAGGATATAATGATTCATTAGTTAAAAATCTCCAGGTTTTTCTGAAAACATTCCCTAAGTTTGCAGTTCTCAAAGTGTGGCCCAGGGAATCCTGCGGAGGGGTCTAACAACTACAAAAGGGGGTTATAACACCTTTTTGAAAAGTGTACTAGAGTAGAACTATTTTCATAATACTTATGAAAATAAGTATTAAGGCATGACTGGCCTTTTTCACTCCCAGTCCCTCAGAAGTCTAGTGGGGTTTTCCAGAGGCTATAAGGTGTGATATCGTAAAAGATTAAATGCAGAAGCTGCTACGAGAATCTAGCTATCTTCTATTAAGCCAGACATCAAAGAGACTGGCAAAAAAAGTGAAACAATGCCACTTGTCTCACCAAAATTTTTTTGTTTTGGGAAAATTATTTGTTCATAAAAGTTATTTATGTTAACTATAATGGGTTATTATTAAATGAGTTAATACTTAAAAATCTTCTGTTAATTTTTCATACAATAAATGCCATTGGATAGTTCATGTAAACTAAAGTGTGAAAATCACTCCCTCTACCCCATATTGCAGCACAAGCCCCTTTGGTCATCTTCCCTCTCCCTACTCACTGGTCTAAAAAGGAAAGGAACTTTATTAGTTTCTATGAAACAGACTTAACTTTGTTATAGAAGAGATAATAGTCTTATAAAAACATCTGGGATTTTTATTCACTTGAAGTCACAGTATATGAATCACACATTAATATTATCAATTTAAGTTAATAAAAATCTGAAGATGACTCACTGCCAAGTGAACTACAACTTAAAACATTCAACATTCATTACTATAATAAATTATTTCCCATCCACAATATAAAACTATTACAAATTTGCAATTTCAAAAACATGAAATGAAGCTATGTAATTACCATTACAATTTCAAGAGCAGGAAGAATCCCCAACTTTGCAAGAGTTTTGAAAAATGCATCTCTGTTTTGAGGTTGTAATGTCTGAGAAAATGCACAAAATTCCTTGAAAAAATTAACCTGTAATGTTAGAAAGTATAGTGAGAAGCTGACACACATTAAAAGAAACCTTGGGCAAACTGTAACGTGAACTACCAGTGTGGAATTAAACCTTCTCAAGGACCTGCAAACCCAGCTACCATTTATTATGGCATGGTTTCTATGTTCTTTAGGTTATGAGGAGCGAGGATACCTTGACTTCATATCAGCCAATTCATCTTTGGTACAGTGATTTATTAATGGCATATTTAGTCTTCTCATTTATAAAATTATATACCTATATAATTCCTATACCAGGAAACCTCTAATTTTCTTTCAGTGCTTCTTTAGCATCTGACTATAAACTTTACAAAAATGGTTAACTGTTGGTAAACAGTAGTCACCATTCTCTTTCCCCTAAGCATGGTTTGTATCAAAAACCTAACTATCAACACATTTGAAATAAAAGCATCTCTAAGACCCAAATTATTTATCATTCATTTATTCAAGAAGGACTCGCTCTTTTTATTTTTTAAAATTTATTTTTAATTAAAGGATAAGTGCTTTACAGTATTGTGTTGGTTTTTGCCAGGATTCTCCCTACCTGTTTAAAAAAAAAAAAAGCATCTCAATGATGTTTCTACAACCACAAAAATATATGAGTTTGTGGTTCTGTCCTAACATAATCCGTATGTCTGATTTTATAATTTATAAGGCAAATATTTCCGCACTGGGGGGAAAAATTAAATACCTCTAAAAACTTCTAAGATATATAAAATAATACGTTGACCTTGACAATACAGGAGTGGGGAACCCACCCTCCACTAAGTCAAACACCTGCATGTAACTTTATAGCAGGCCCTCCGTATCTATTGTTCCACATCCAACCTTGGACCGTGTAGTACTGTAGTATTTACTACTGAGAAAAAAAAAATCTGTGTCTAGATGGACTCATATAGTTCAAACGTGTGTTCTTTTCATACTAATTATAAAAATCTTCCTCTTAAATTAACAAGCTCAATATTAAAAGCTATGTATGCCAAAAGAGTGACTGCCCTTTAAGAATTTCAATAATAACGTACCAATTCACGTCGTTTATCATCATCTGTGGCTTCATCTGTTAATTGTGCAAAAACTTCAGACAAAAATTTCTCATCTTCCTACATGAGAAGAAATATTACTATGAAGTATTAACAAAAGTATAAAGTTAAACTCACTTATCTGATTTTGCAAATTACAATAAAAGTAAAAACCTACTAGCAGTTTCATTACAAACTTAAAATTCCAGGTATATTCATGTTATAAGGTTCAAAACTTGACAATACTTTTTAATTTTAGCTAGAGATATATTACTACCTCATTTATATTTAATCAGAAACCCCTAAAGAACTCTTTGAAAAACAAAAATTTGATGTTCTAAAGGGCATGCATGAAAACTCTATTTACCTTAACTGAGTGCCTCTCTAGCTCCTGTTCAGGGTCTATGTATTTATGTTCAAACATAATTCAAACAAATTTGAAGATTTCATTATTGCTCCATAGTGGATTAGAATAATGGGAGTTACAAACTCAGCAATAAAGAACACTGAAATCTGATAGCGGTAAGATTATAAATGCTAACAGTGATTATCTTTTGGTAATGGATTTTGAGTGATTTTGTTCTTTGCTCATCTGTATTTTCCAACTTCCTAGAATAGGTATGAACAATTAAATTACAAAGGAAAAAACTGACATGAATATTGAAATTCACTTTAGAGAAGATTTCCCTCAAAACCTGCTGAAAGTCATGCTTTAAGCTTTAGTAATCTTCAAAATTCACTTTTATTAAATATAATTCAAATAATTTTAATTAAAAGAACATAACCTAAAAATATTTGTAATAGTGGTAACTGCATGGTTGATAATAAAAATCAAACCATGACATATTAAGGATATAGCTAGTATGTTGCGTACAAGTCACTTCAGTTGTGTCTGACTCTTTGTGACTGCATGAACTGGGACCTGCCAGACTCCTCTGCCCATGGAATTTTCCAGGCAACAATACCGAAGCGGTCTGCCATGCCCTCCTCTAGGACTAAAGGATTGAACCCGGGTCTTCTATGTCTTCTCCACTTGCTGCCAGGTTCTTTATCACTAGCTAATATACCTGCCCCTTTTCTTACTGTGACTCTCCCATGAAGAGGTATTAATCCCTTAAAGCCTTTCTGAAACAAGATAGAGCATATATGAAAAAATGGATGAAAAGTACTAGGTATTACTATGGAAAATAGAATATGCTCTCCCAATAAATATCCTTTGGTGCTACTCAAAGACACATCATTGACAAATAACCCCTTATACCGACTCAGAAGTGTTCTTTTTCTTATGTTGTTGATTCCCTTCGGACCTTATGTATGGAGGTCTTGAATCATCCACCTTCTGAGAGAGTTCAACTGTAAAAATCACTTGTCCTTCAAATCACTTATCTGTCTCAATATTTTAGATTTTAGTGAATAAATACACATTTATCTCAACTTAACACTTTTTATAAATTTTTCTCTTCCTGCATTGCTCCCAGATTAAATCTTTTTTTCCTGTCTGAAGATTTTTAACTATATTCAGAATGTTTTCATTGGAAAACAGTTCCAGTTCTTTGATAAATGCAATTTCCCATTTACATTCTTCTTATAGGATTCATTATTTGTATGCTGACAGCTAAAACTCCATAAAGGATTAGAGAAGCAATTTCAGGTACTACAGTCTGCTAGGAGAATGCTTTCTGATTCCTAGTATTTTTTTCCCCTGATCTCTATTATTCTTTTTTAAAAATATTGGTTTTTTTGCTTTATTTGGCTGCGCTGGGTCTTAGTTGTGGCATGAGCACTCTTAATTGTGATTTGTGGGATCTAGTTCCCTGACCAGGGATCAAATTCGGGTTCCCTACGTTGGGAGTAGAGTTTTACCCACTGGACCACCAGGGAAGCCCCCTGTTATTCTTGATAACATTCTACAAAAGCACTCTGTTCTGACACATGTATTAAGGGAGCTACTGAATGACAGCTTACAGCCTATCATAAATACAGCTGGGAAATCTCCTAAATCCCTGCTTCTTTAAGTATTAATAATTAAAGTAGTTTCCTTAGATCATTTTTTTTCTTTACCATTTCACTTTAAGAGCTTTTAATAAATCATAATTATTCTAAGTCAAACTGTGCATGTCTACTACTTTAGGTAACAAAACCAGAAGAGGAGCTGCTCCTATAAAGTCTGAAATCAAACTTTTTTCTCTGCAACAATGTAAAAATGGGCACACGCATAAAACCAAAATGCCAAAGCCAGGACTCATTCATCATTAGAGGTATAACACTTCTGTTATACAATTCAAGGAAGCAGAATAAAATCAATCAGTCTCAGTCCCGGCTGCATATCTGAATTACCTGGGAAGCTTTAAGCACACACACTCACACATACCCACAATAATAATTAGGTCTCACAAAATGGCATAAAAGATATTTTAAAAAATAAGCTGCTTCTGTTTAAGATGAAAAAGTTCGGGAAATGGAGAGTGGTGGTGGCTGCATAGCATTGTCAATATACTCATTGCTATGAATTTTATACTTAAAAATTATTACAATTTAAAACTATCAGATAAAGCCCTGTTTTCTGTGTTTGATAGTACATTTAAAGTAAATGAAATAAATATTTCAAAAAGAAGGAACAAACACCAGGGTGTTTGTCAACTATTAGGGTGACTACATATTTGAAAACAGAATTGTGAAGAACACCTTAGTTTACTTACCTGTAACATGCTGACTATTTCAACTTTGTTGAAGAAAATAAAAGACGTAAGAGTAGAAAGAAAATTCTCTTCAAAAACTGATGGTGTAGGCAAAATGATGTCCTGAATGTACTGTACCCTGTAAGTCTGATGTATTTTTTGCCTTAGTTCAGAGTCTGTTATTGGTATAACTTCCTTAAACTTTGCAGTTTTGGTCAAGAATTCTCGGTGCCTTTTTGGCTGAGCCAAAGCAGGGTCATACTCAAGACATCCCACGACATCCATGATACACTCATCAGAAAACATAACCTCAAACAGAGTTGCCTTATTTAGGAATAAGATTCCTCTAATAATTTCATACAAATGGTGTAAGCCTTCAGTGTTTTCCAGGTTCTCACAAGCTTGGAATAGCTGCAGTAGTTTTTTAATATAGCCTTCATTTTCCAAGGCCAGAGCCAGCTTTTCCCTACGGATAGGTGAGGAGAGAACTGAGGTAACTAAGTCAGCAATCTCTTCAAGTTTATTGAGTTCACATGTGGGTAGGTCAATCAGATGACTGGTTTCAGGCATTTCTTCAAATCGTTCTTCTTCTGATTCATCAATAAGGTCTTGTGTGACTTCCACTGATGGATCCTTACCTTGAACCTAAAAATAAACAGGTATAGCTGGTTACCTTAAAATACAAAAGAATTCAAAATTTTGGAAACCAAATCACTCACCACTGAATTTAAGTAAACATACCTTTTAAGGAATTAATACTAATACATTGTTACTTAAAAGTGAAGTGTAGAGGGGGAAATACTACTAGCTTACAGTCAGTTACTTGAGTCTTCAGTTACCGACTGTAGATGATTTCACTTCTAAATTTCCCAACTTAGATTGCAGATGATTTCACTTCTAAATTTCCCAACTTATAACTTGAGGTTAATTCTGATACCTAATAACCTGAATATTTCAGATAATGCAGAGTGAACTTTGCAGAAATTAACTCTTCTCTCGGTCCCCAAAATTATTATGTATAACAAAGTACCACCACACTGGCTTAACGACACTATTGAGTTCAAACCAAATTAAAACCCAACTCCTTACCTATTCAAGAAAAAAAAAATAAGATTTCCTCAAAATACTTTTGGTAAAATATTTGCTTTTGCTCTGAGTTTGAAACTGATACACAGACTAATAAAAAAAATCTATTATTTTAAAAACTGGCATTCATTTAACATCTGTGATAAAGTCTCCAAATGTTCTAACATCTAGATAAATAAAGAACTGCTATATGATTCAGGTTGACTGCTTTATGATTGAAAAAAAGCAAGGCTAACAAATTTTCTAATGAATTACTCTAAAAGAAAAAGTTTAGAATTTGACTTTTCATAAATTTTTCTAATTCCTAATCCAATCATGCAATAATACTCTATTCTCCACCTTAAAACATCCTGAATATCCTAAATAGACAAAGTTCCACAAACCTTCAAGTTCACCAAAGCAACACATGAAAGATCTAAGAACTTTAGAGAAAAAAGTAGATGGATACACTAATGCATATGTAATTGTTTCCCTAGAGGAATGACAGTATTTCTTTTACTTCTGAGTTTTCAACAGAGTATCTGGGCCCATGGAGGATGACCAGAGAAGGCAATGGTACCCCACTCCAGTACTCCTGCCTGGAAAATCCCATGGACGGAGGAGTCTGGTAGGCTGAGTCGGACACGACTGAGCAACTTCACTTTTCACCTTCCTGCATTGGAGAAGGAAATGGCAACCCACTCCAGTGTTCTTGCCTGGAGAATCCCAGGGACAGTGGAGCCTGGTGGGCTGCCGTCTATGGGGTCACACAGTGCTGGACATGACTGAAGTGACTTAGCAGCAGCAGGGAGGATAATGCATAAATTTAAGAGATACTATAAGCAACAAGGTCATAAGAACAGTTCAGATAAAATTTCTTGGCAACTCAGAGGAAGGAAAATTCCTTCCAGCTCTTGGGGTGGGGGAGAGAAAAAAAATATAAGGAAGGGGTCATAAAAGCCACGGCATTTGAGATTTTAAGTAGATCTTCAAAGATAGGTAAGATTCAGAGGGAGAAAAAGGTACTCAAAGTGCACGGGGAAAGAGCACTGAGCCAGAGAAATGAAAGTATAGGACATGCACATGGCAAACAGCAAAACTGGAAATGCAGAGTGAATGAAACCGATCATGGAAAGTCAAGCTAAAACATCTGGATTGTTCAGGGAAGTAAATGTGTAGCACTTTAGAAAGTTGACCTGGCATCAGCTGCATGAGATAAATTTGAAAATATAGGTAAAATAGGTTGCTATTCCAAAGGCTACATGAACAACTGAATTTAGATTGTGATGTTGGGGCAGATTAGGAATAGCTACAAAAGAGAAAAGGAATCGCAATGACCCTACAGTTTTAAACTTGTCATTAGGAAGATCATGGCTTCTTTAACAAACTGATGTGAGTTTGAGGTGTTTGAATATCCAGCTGACAACTAAACCTGTGGGCCTACTGTTGTTGTTTAGTTACTAAGCCGTGTCTATCTCTTTTGTGACCCCATGGACTGTAGTCCGCCAGGCTCCTCTGTCCATGGGATTTTCCAGGCAACAATATTGGAATGGGTTGCCATTTCCTTCTTCAGGGGATCTTCCCGATCCAGGGACTGAACCTGAGTCTTCTGCTTGGCAAGCGGATTCTTAATCATTGAGCCACATGGGAAGCCCATGGGCCTACTACTCTGGAAAATTATGACAGAAGATAGATATCTCGTATTAGGGTAATGGTTAAGGCCAGAAGACTCTAACAGTAACCAGAGAAAAGAGAAACGAAGCCTGAAGGGAAAAAGAATCAGAGGTTACAAAGAACAAAAAAGAGGAAACCAGAGGATTTAATTTACACTTCAAATGAACATGGTTTGCGTAAGTTTAAGAATAAAAGCATAGCTGTGGAACCACTAACTTGGTTATAGCATGCTTAGTTGTTACCTAGTATTAACCCTTACAAGCTTCCTCAGTTCTCTCTTAAACATAACTCTGATCTGTCACTTGCACACAAACCCAAGTGTTTATTTGGATGTCTACAGTGTTGTCCACTGGGCTTCCCTAGTAGCACAGGTGGTAAAGCATCTGCTTGCAATGCAGGAGACCTAGGTTCGATCCCCCTAGGGAAGGAAATGGCAACCCACTCCAGTTTTCTTGCCTGGAGAATCCCATGCACAGAAGAGCCTGGTGAGCTACAATCCATGGGGTTGCAGTCAGACATGACTGAGCAACTAACATACACAGTGCTGTCCACCAGGTATTTCTGGTTCTGTCTCTTGTAGCATGTGAGTTCATTGATTCAGTGAAGTTACATGGAGCTGTGTGACTTGCTTTGGCCAATAAAATGTGAACAAAAGTGCCACGTGTAACTTCTGGAAAGAGATTTTAAAAACCAGTGCCCCTGATTTGTCACTTTTCTTTCCCACTTTGCAATAATTTTGGAAATACTAAAATGAATTCTCTTTATCAACTTGGGTCCCCGAGTGACTCTGCTAAGCAAAGTTTCTTCCTCTACAACATTGGTCAAACAGCATTAAGGAAAAAACCAAGCTTTTGTTGTGATAAGCCACTGAAATTTCAGGATTTTGTTATTACAACATAAACTGTCCTAACATTCTTAAAGTCAGTCAACTTTATGCTGAAAAGGTTCATGGTTAAGTCCACACTATCAACAGATTCTCAATGAAAATTTATATTCCCCACACACCAATCATAGTCACCAGTGCCTTATAGTTACTGCTTTAAATTTTTTTCCTTTTCAACTGTCAAACACTATTGCTCCTTTAAGTCTCACAAAAGAGATCTTTTTCTCTAAGAGGCCACTAAGTATTCAACTTCCTCCAACATTCTTCTTTTCCATCTCACAACTTAAATCTTCATTCACTTCCTTCATCTATTTCAAAGAAAAAGTCCCTACCATTTTCTCAAGTTAAAAGTTCCATATGTACTTCTAACTTTATGCTTTCTAAGAGCTCAAAATATTATCAATTATCTGAGCTCCGGGTTTTTATAATTTCTTTCTTCCCAATGATTCTTTCTGTTCTATCATTCATCATTACCCTTAAGATACTTAGTGTTTCTTGAGCTATCAATCTTTTTCAGAGAGAAATTCTATTTTCTCATTATAAGGAGTTAAGAGCTGAGCAAGAAATGTGTTTTTTATTGAAATTTTTCTTTCAAAGTCAGGAATGACCTCCCAGAACTAAAACATAATGTATGGTTCTGCAGAATACCACACAGTAGCTGGGAGCAATAAACTAAATGTATACTCAGAAATACAGACAAATCTTAAAAGTATAGTACTGAGTTGTGTAGTAAAAAATTAACCTTGGGAGACTAGCAGAGTGGCCAAACATAACATTCCTTTCAAAGGTGGAAAAGTTTGGGTAAAAATCAATAGGGACAAATAGGGAGGAGAAATGATAACAGAGGGCAGAGCAATGAATAAATAGGTAATGTAATGAGAGAAATCAAGTATTAACATGAGTGCCTTAAAAAAAGCTCAGAGTAAGAGACAGTATTCTCTTAGCTCAATTATAACAGATGCCCGGAAGGCTACAGCTATATATTTATCAAGTCTACCACTGCTCCTGGGACTCAAAAAAGTTGAATAGAAGTCTGTAGGTCAACCAGACAGAACTGACACCACTCTGGGAGACATTGCCATACAATATGATGAACTGGACTAATTATTAATGACTAAGTGGGATTCTACTGTTTGGCCAAAGAAGCTTGTTCTTTCTGTAACATCTTTTGGAAAAACCAGAAATAACTAGGCCAACCCAAAAGTAATGTGCCAGTATCCACTTGGACTCTTACTTTTCAGACTGTATCTACTACCACACATGGTATAACACTGCTACTGTTGATCCAACTGCCTTTTAAGCCTTATGATAATACTGATACTGATGATCAAATGTACTGGAAAATTGAAGTAAAGCTCCTTAGCATGTAATGTCAATAAAAAATAACTGACATGAAGAATAAATGGACTTACTAGCTGTTAACCATCAGCTAATTTCTATACTAAAGAGTTCTCTAAGAGTTGACCAAAAGGTCTTAAAACAAATTACAGTAGATGAAGGAGGGAAATGATCAGTCAAAATAGTACAAAAAAGTAAATTATGGCTTTATAGGACAGAATAGTTTTTTCTTTAAATCTATCCCTAGCCCAGACTGGCTCCTCCAAATGTTATGCATATTCATACCAATACTACTGGCTCTGTCACATAAATGCTCCACTAAATGTAGATGCTAAGACAAATATGATGGTTTCGCTGTAAGGGTCTTGGCAAAGGGCCAAAGGGTGATCTTTGCAGTAAAGGACTACTCTTGCCCCAAGAAAGGTTTGGACCTTGTCTAATTCCCAAGAGGTAACCCCTAAGCACTCTGAATATCCTGTCTATTAGGAGTGGTTTTGTTTACCTGGGGGCCTTGTGCTATGCCAGATATATCATGCATATACATGTGTGGCTAACTGTATGGTTTACGGTGATCATCTTGGGTCACACAGTATCAGCTCAACATCTGGGAGTGCTGGAAACTAGAGTCAGCCACATGGGCACTCAGCCTTCTTATATGTTTGTTTTCTGTTTTATCACTCCACATTCTAATATACCTCTTTTAGATAAAATGGAAAAAAAAATCAACAATGCATGCAAATTGAATATTATTAAAATAAACTTACCTGACAAATTTTTTCCCAGATCTCATCACAGCCAGCTTTTTCCTGGAAACTTAGTGCCAGATCATAGTTTTCAGCTTCTGACCAAACAATTAATGTATCCTGTTTAAAAATAAAGATTTCTGTGTCATCAGACCAGAAGAAATAACTACAAAGTATAAATAAAAATCAAGCAGACAGGAAACAGCAAAGCATCACCCTCAGATAAGTGCAATTAATGTGCACTCAATTGACACCATATAACTGAATTTTGTTATAACTTTAGTATTATATTGGCAAAGAAATCATAGCTTTGACACTGAAAGTGTCAGTGAGCAATTTTCTGACACAAAAAATATTAAGATATGTTAGCAGGCTCATGTTATCAAGATAAAGTTTAATCAAAAGTCTAGTACTCTTGGCCAAACACATTCAGATGTCTTTAATTATATCTCTCCCAAAGGTTATGCTTTTGGGGGAAAACTGTCAACTCCCTTATTAAAAACTAAAGTTTGGTTTTGAATTAAAATACAAGTATAAACACTAAGATCAGTATGAGAACCTAAATAAAATGGACTTTTGAAGGATACATAATGATGAAAGTTTAATATGGCTAAAACTTTGAATTTCAAAAGAAATGCAATTTGAGCTTATTCCAATTATCAAAATTCTAATTTGGTGAAAACATATTTATTAATTGTTCAGTTAATCAGTATTTATAAATATTATTGCTTGATATTAAAAAAATATAAAACTAAAGTGATCCCCAAATTAATAAAGACAAAATTTTCAAAATGGAAACATTTCAGTACTTTGGTAGCTCTAACAAAAAAGTAAAAAATATCTTTTAATTAATCTAGGACTCAGAATAACACTTATTTGTTGTATAACCAGGTAAAAAGAACACTGAAAATCTGTGTTCTGGCTTCTTATTGGTCATGTTTCTTGGAAGGGATTATTTGCCATCGTGCTTGTGTGCTAAGTTGCTTCAGCCATGTCTGACTCTTTGCCCTTGTCTCCTCTGTCCATGGGACCTACAGCCCACCAGGCTCCTCTGTCCATGGGATTCTCCAGGCAGGAACACTGGAGTGGGTTGCCGTGCCTCCTCCAAAGGATCTTCTTGACCTAGGGACTGAACCTGTCTCTTTTGTCTCCTGCACTGGCACAAGAGTTCTTTACTGTTAACACCACCTGGAAAGCCCCTTTATTTGAGCAGGCCACTCTGATTTAAAAACCTTTAGTTGCTCCCATCATGTACAGAAGAGGTTTTGAAATCTTTTTAAAAAATCAAGAGAGCTCTTTTTATAATCAAAATTTTACTAAGAATCTCCATTAAAAAAAATGATAAAGTATTCTGGTTAAAACACTAGGGCACCTGCAGAGTCCATATTCTTTCCTCAGTTTCTGAGTTTCTTAGAGCTGAACAGAAAAACAGCTGCAGAAATAGTGATCTCCAAACTTTTGAAAACTGTATGCCTCAAATTACTTACATATTATTTAAGGAATATAATATTAGTAGAGCCATACATACTTTATAAAACATTAATTTCATACTAAAACAGAAATTAAAAGGCTTATATAAAGCTTAAAAAGATAAGTCATATTTTAAAAATGTTTAAACTGTAATAGCTCCATATTATTATTACTAAGAATTTTAAGACCCAATATAGTTAGGGCATAGTATATCCATAAATGACAGGAGCTACAAATCCATATTTAATGCCATCCTTTTAGTAATTCTGAATTTGTAGGGGGGAGGGACCACATTTTATACTATCTATTTTAATCACTGTTCTGGCTTTGTCACTTCGCCAACAGATCACACTAAGAGTGTAAATCAGTTTGACAACTATCTTGTTCACTTGCACTTTCATTACTGTCTTCAACCCATTTTAAGGCACACACACATTTCTGTTAGGATTATGTTATTTTAGTTGGAAAATATCTGTAAATATTTATCTGCATATACAGGCTATAACAACTCATAATAGGTGGGGAATGGTCTTCATGGAAATGTTACTCTTTTCTCAGAAAAGTGAAAATTGCTCACTCAAGTCTGACTCTGCTACCCCATTCTCCAGGCCAGAATACTGGAGTGGGTAGCCTTTCCCTTCTCTAGGAGATCTTCTCAACCCAGGGATTGAACCCAGGTCCCCTGCATTGCAGGTGGATTCTTTACCAGCTGAGCCACCACGGAAGCCCAAGAATACTGGAGTGGGTAGCCTATCCCTTCTCCAGTGGATCTTCCTGACCCAGGAATTAAACCAGGGACTCCTGCACTGCAGGTGGATTCTTTAAAAGTTGAGCTACCAGGGAATCCCCTTCTCTCGGAATACCATGCTTATTTTTGATTCTTCACCATGTGACTTCATTAAATATTAGCGAAATTCAACTTTTGATAAACAGGTTTCTTCTCCAATGATTCATACTGTGCATTCCATTTTGGAGATCACTAGTATAGCAGAAATGAATGAAATTTAAAACCCTTTCTTTATCCAGGTATTCAATGCCGCTTCCATTTTGGTTCCAATCTATCTTCTGAGAAAAGTCCAAGCAAGCAACAAAGTCTGAATTAAAATGATGCAGTATCTTTCTTCTTAACCATTTTATTTTTTCTTTCCCATCCTTAACAGTAAACACTTATCCATAAACCAATCAAAATCCCAGAAACTAAATAGGATTTATATTCAGAATTGTTTTCAGTGCAAAGGGGACTGACCTCAGGAGATGGTAAAAAATACAGATTCCCATGCTTTCCCCCTCGATACAGGTCTGGAGTAAGTCCAAGAATCCTTATTTTTAACAAGGATCTCAGGTAATTCTTTGGATAAGTCATATTTGAGAACATGACCTAAGTATATCACCAGTTGGTTAACAGAGAAATGGGAAATGCTGTCTGAGTAGACACCTTCCATCTCTATGTTGTTGTTGTTCAGTCAAATGATGACAAAATCCATCTTTCCTTTTCTCTCTCCTCCGTATCTTACTGAATCAGTAAAGAAGTACTTGTTAAGAAGGACTATTTAGAACTGCTTATTCCAAGGGTCAAAGTTGCTAGGTAAGGGAACATATATAGAGAGCTGGCACAAGAATATTTATACCATAATGAAGTGTCAAATGCACAGTTTCTTACATATCTAAAAGCCTAAATTGAGTCCAGCCCAATTTTTCATAGAAAGTCTGTCTTCAATCACTGTACTCTGTGATCTTTCATTTTTTTCCTAATCAGTGTGTGGCACACGTATCTTTGGGATGTTATTAATGTCTCTCTTTAAACCAAGGAAAGCATAGATTTCCTCTATTAACTAAAACACTTAATCACCACTATATCCCTAGGGAAGTCAGATTTAAAATGAGCTTTAAAATTATATTTGGTCTGATTGTGTAAAAAAGAAAGAAGAAAAAATAAAGATGATTATGTTCAAGCCCAGCATGGGAGTAAGACATGAGCTAGAGAAACCTGACAATTTAGCCTCTACTAAATCAGGTTTTTCACAATGTAGTTTTATTATGAGAAATAGTTATTTTCAATCTTATATATTAAAAACACATTCTTGAGCCAAATACTGTTTAAATCAGAGGTTCTTAACCCAGAGTCTATAGACACCTTAAAATTTTATCTAAAACCTGATACATAACATCTTTTTTGGTAAAAAGGGTCTCCAATTTTCATATATTCGCAAAGAAATCTATGACACATTTTTAAAGGGTCTAACAAACCAATGAATGTTTCAGTTCTCTTCCTTGGTACTGATCCACTTCATTAACATGAATAAAATCTACTCAATATTTGAGATCCTACTGCTTGCCAGACTAACTCTATTTTCGCTCCCAAAGACTTTGACAAAATCGCTACAGGAAGAGCCAAAGTTTTACAAAAGGAATACTACTTGTTTTTAAAAAAGGAAAACAGATTATTAGATTTACAGAATTCCATTTACAGGTTCAAAATCAACGTGAAGCCTGAAAATCAGTGAGATTAACCAGAAAGTGCAGCACGTGACTCTTTGTTGTTGTTTAGTTACTAATTCCTGTCCGACTCTTTTGTGATCCTAGGGACTGTAGCCTGGCTCCTCTGTGCAGGATTTCCAGGCAAAAATACTGGAGTGGGTTGCCATCTCCTTCTCCAGGGGATCTTCCTGACCCAGGGATTGAACCTGCATCCCTGCAATGGCTGGTGGATTCTTTACCAGTGAGTCACACGGGAAGCCCCTGCAGTTTGTAACAATAGTTGGCCTAAATGCTTTCTGAGATAGATTTTTAAATCTATGCATAGTATTACATACAGTGTGGTAATAACATATAGTCCAAGACAGACATGATGACACTACTTACAGTAGTAGTATCTTATCATCTCAAAATCTAGATATATTTGCGTACAATGGGAATAACCCTGAACTAGATGGAGGACCTGGCAGCATGACCCAGTTTCACTGTCCACTATTTCAATGACTTTAAGCAAACTATTTAACTCCTTTGCCTTTCCTTACTGGAAAAGAGGAAAATGCTGCCTACATAAGGATTATTATAAGATGACCATGAATATAGTTATCTTACTGTGCTTATGTGTCAGGTACTGTGCTAAAGCAATTTTCATATATTAATTCAAAACTATGAGTCAGGTATTATCTCCATTTAAAAAGTGAGGTTCAGAGAAAATTTGTTCAAAATCATATAGAAATAATGGAATTAAAAAGTTAAAGAGTATCCATGAAACTCCAAAACCATGTTCCTATCACTATGCCCTACAAGAAATGTAAACAAATTCTAAAAGACGGCAACATAAACTTGCTTCCCAAGAGTCTCTCTTGTGGCATTATAAGAAACAAGTGAAGTGAGTGTTAGTTGCTCAGTCATGTCCGACTTCTGCGACCCCAGGGACTGGGGCCCTGTCCATGGAATTCTCCAGGGAAGAATACTGGAGTGGGTTGCCATTTCCTTCTCCAGAGGATCTTCCCAAACCAGGAATTGAACCTGCATATCCGGCATTGCCAGCAGTTTCTCCAAGCCACCAGCGAAGAACGGAAATAAAAGAAATAAAAAGGACCCTAAATAACAAAGACCTCTCCATACAATATCAAGATTCCTCCTTGGTTCCACTCCAGACTACTACCCAATCACTCTGCCTCATGTTTTGTACCTAATCATTCATGTACTCTACTTATGCACTTGATTTACAGTTCAAAGTGCAGACTGGAATCTACTCATTAGAAATTCATGCAGTTATTTTAATGCAGCATTCAAAATTTTATCCACCTCTTTACCTCTCACATACTCATTAGTCCATTCCTCATAATGGTTCTTAGGCTAAACCTCAACATCCTCAATTTTACTGGATTATTTTGCCAATTCAGAGATAAGATACAGTAAGATTATTTTCATTTCTCCCTTTGGTTCAGTGGACATTCTGCTAGCCAAAATGTAGAATATTCTCAGTCTTTCTCTTGAAAGGATATGAAACAGCATTTGCTGCCTGACTGGCCCTTCTTTCCTAACCAATTATATTTTCCCTTGGTTTGAAGACAACATATTTTCCTGATTTTCTATTCTTTCCAACTGCTTATTCTTTCTTCTTCACTGTATCTTCTTTATTCCTGAATACCAAACATCTAATCCTGCAGTATGCCCTGCCAATTCTATCTTCACATATACCTCAAATCTATCCACCCCTCCTCTTTCCATCTCTACTACCATTACCCTAACTGGATTCAACATTATCTCTAGCTTACTAGACTCTGCTGTGCTCTCTCAGCCAGTCTCCCAGTTATTGCTTGTCTTCAGTTCTACAGACTGATGTTACTATTTTGGATCATGTCATTTCTATGCTGAAAACTCTTCAAGAGCTTTCAACCGCACTTTAAAAATCCAAATTACTGATAGTAACCAAACCACAAACAGCTCTCAAACAAGTATTATTGGATGAATGAGTAAATGTGGACAGTTTAACAAGACTCAGCCTTACGCTCTGTTCTTTTCTCTATACCTACTCTCTAAAAGGCAGTCTCTTCTTGCAGCTAAAAATAATATTCAATGATTCTCAAATCAGAATATCCTACATCAAACTCTTACTCTCTTACTCTATCTCTAGTTCCAGGTGTTCAATTTTCAGACCTATTCATTATACTCACGTCAAAGCCTAAATGAAAATAAGAAACAGAACAAAATGCAGTTTGCTACCACTTATGCCAATGAAAGGGAGAATTTTATGTAGATGATTGCATGCATATTTGTTTACATATGCACAAAACCTCTAGCAAGATATACAAGAAACCAGTAACACTGGTGGCCTCTAGTAAAGGAAACTGTTATGGACAGAATCCAGAGTAGGAGGGACTTCAGAAATACTTTCTTATTTTTAACAATGTGACTATATTACCTTTCAAAATAAAAAACATCAAAAAAAAAAAAAAGCAAATAACCATATGATAAATGTAAACCTGCTTTCTTCTCAACTTCCCAGTTTCTGGAGAGAACCATCATTTTCATGGCCCCAAAACACCATTAGTAACCTTTGATTCCCTTTAAAAAAAAAAAAGGAATTTTTTTGGGGGGGGAATTTTTTAATTGGAAGATAATTACTTTATACTGTGTTGATTTCTGCCGTATAAAAACATGAATCAGTCAGTTCTCTTCCATATTTAGTCATTACTCAAATTTTCCAGCACTTTCTTTAAAATATATTGTTTTCTTCTTTTCCAATTCCACTTACTACACTTGAACAGACTTTCATTTTCTTGATCTTAATTACTGTAAAGGTCTTGCTATCTAAAGCTCTTCTGTTTCCCTCCCTACTCCCAATTCAATATTCATAACATTGCCACACTGGGTTCCTAAACAGAGTATTACTTTCATGTTAGGCTCTTACTCAAGAACCTATAACGGCTCCCTTTTGTTGAGCAAACCAAGCTCTCAAATAAGAAACCTCTGCTGAAAAAAGGCTTAATAATACCTTTGATGTCAGGTGTACTATTTCCTTCCCTACCACAGTTCCTTCAGCAGACACCACCATGGAGTAGTGAAGATTTTCTCAATGATTCTGGCTCAAATCAGCCTCTCCTTCCTCTTATTTTCTACCGCTCAAGTCTCTGGAATAGTTACTTTTCATAGTATTTTGTGTTGGTGCATATCTGCTGTATAACCTCAGTTAAAAAACTTAAAAACTTTCTATGCCTTAGTTGCCGTATCTGTGAAATGCTTTCATGGGCTCTCAAGGACTGGTTAAAGCATTTTATTAGCTATTTCACTATAATTCTCTAATTGTTCACTTGTTGTATCTTGTCTTCCAGTAAGACCCAGGACGAAGACTTCTTTATACATCTCTCCCAAACTCAATTAACATAAAATTATGTTCAATATACAAACTATACACCCTATGATTCTGCTTCTGATTTAGTCAAGATCAAGTGAAACCGATTCTAACTAACTTATAATTTTGACACAGGTATCAGGCACTATATTTTGTGTCACGCTGTATAATCATTGTCTTTTCCTTCTAATGTGTTTATTTAAACACAAGTTTATGTGCTACTTAAGGTTAAGTATATCTTCTTCCCGTTAACTACTTCAATAGTGCCCACAGTAAGCAAAGAAAGTGACATATTCAGTATTTCTTATTGAGTCATTTGACACTAAACTCATTCTCATTTTGAGCCCATAATATTTAGCTCATTTTATAACAGTAATGTTAAAAGAATGTTAAATATTCCTGTCTGTATTAATTCAATGTACTTTAATGTAGCAAAATACCCTATGACTGTCTCATTAACTCACTGAAGGTATTTCTTTTCTAATTAAAAATCCACTAATGGAGGACTTCCCTGGTGGTCTTGTGGTTAACATTCCACACTTCTAACACAGGGAGCATGGGTTTGATCCCTGGTCACAGAACTAAGATCCCACATGCCACAAAGCATAGCCAAAAACATAAAAATACCAAAAACTCCCACTACTGGTCAATATATTTCATATAAATTTTGGAAATAAGGGTCTTCCCATGTGGTGCTAGAGGTAAAGAACCCGCCTGCCAATGCAGGAGATATTAAGAGATGTGGGTTCGATCCTTGGGTCGGGAAGATTCCCTGGAGGGCACAGCAACCCAATCCAGTTTTCTTGCCTGGAGAATCCAATGGACAGAGGAGCTGGGCAGGCTACAGTCCATGGGGTTGCAAAGAGTCGGACACGACTGAAGTGACTTAGCAAGCATGCAATTTTCCAGGCTAATTTATTGAATATTCAAATGATAACATTTAAAAAGAAAGATAATTCTAATGAACATAGAAAAATATTAATGTGTTTGGAAATCCCAATTTGTGTAACCTGGTAAAAAGGCAAATGAAACAAGATCTGGTGAAACAAACAAAGGTAACATAACCCTTATATAGTTCCTTGATTTCTCTTAGAAAAGTATAGTTAATTTAAACAAATATAAAGATAATTACACAACTGACCCCATCTTCAAAGGTTTTTCATTCTCATAAACAAAGCTTTTCCAGAGTATTCTTACCGAGGAAGAGTTCTTAAGCTTTATTAGTTAAAGTACTAAATTATTAGTACTTTAATGTTATTTAGTAAAATTATTAAACCTTCAATGAGGGAAAATATTTTTTTAAAAAGCCCTAATGGTATATTATTTAAGTGTGATTAATTACAAAAACTATTCCCCTAAAGGCATTAAAATAATTTTTTTTTAAGTAAAGATCTCTCTCCTGCATTATTTAAATTTTCTGGTGGAGTAACAGGACACACAAAGTTATGTCCCAAAGTTTCTAAAAATATTCACAGAACCACTGTGTAATTCTGAACTAATGATGATGGACTATTTTATAGACAAACCTCCACCATAAGGGGATCTTTCCAGTTAAAACAACTAAAGGATTTCATATACAATTTGAGAAGACTCCATAATATAACTAATTTGTAGGGAGTCATGCTTAAGACAACAGTTCCTGAGAATTTTATATTTATCCAGGTGGAAAAGAAAATGATTACAAAATATTAGTATGTATTTCCCCACAAAGCAAGCAAACAAACAAAAAAACAAACTCAAAGTGGCTTTCTGGTATAAGTTAGTATAAAGACAGAGAGTAACCATCTAACTAGCTGACTTAAAAGAAATGTCTTCAGGGTTCAACACAGAACAAATGTTTGATTCTCTATCAAAAAAACACATAGTATTTTATAAGCAGAAAAAAAACTATTACTTGAATATTAAAAATTCAAAAATATTTCAAATTACTGATTAAGAATGTATTATATACACAAAACAATTGTTTAACAGCAAGACCTTTACTAACAACACACTGTGCAATAGACATATATTTTCATTTCTCCAACTGTAAAGTATTTATTTCTGAGCATCAAAATTTTCACTGATCTTGAAGAGAGTAGGCACTGATGATATAAATATAATGATCTTTTCCTTCAAATTATTTATTTTTTCCTTTAAAACCTCTGCCATATTCACTTTACACACTGCACACAAGCACAAAATACACTGGAAAATTATCTTTTCCTCCAAAAATCTCTGTCATATTCAATTTACACATCAAACACACTAAAAATTGGTAATAATCCAAATTTCTAACAACAGATGTATATCATACAGTGTTTTTTAAAAAGGCCCAACTAGATCTGCATTGTTAACATGAACAAATCTTCAAAATAGCGCTGAGTGAAAAATGAAACCTGCAGAGTACATGTAAGAATACGAGATCAATTGTGCAAAGTTTAAAACAAACAGAAGACTACATATTATTCATGGATACATACATATGCAGAAAAGGTATAAAAGCATGTACAGAAATAATACACATCAATTTCAGAATAGTGGTTACCTATAGGGAGGATGGAGAATGGATAGAATGAAATGGGTACAAAGAGTGTTTTAATTCTATCCACAATGTTCAACACTACAAAAAGATTTGAAACAGATACGGCAAAATGTTAACATTGTTAAATTTGGAGGTGTTACACAGACGCCCATTATATTATTCTCTGTACTTTTCAATTTTGAAATTTTTCAGAATAAAAAAGAAAACATTCACAGAATAAAGGAAAGGTTGAATCACTGCTGCCATTTCCAGAGTAGATAATTAGGCACACTAATACACAACACAGATTTTCTTTTCCCAGATAAGACAATAAATATTAACAGAAAACATTACATAATAAGCAGTGTACACGTTTATAAAATATCCATTGGTTATTATATTAAAAATATACAACAATTAAAGAACAGGATGTAAGTGCTTCTACTTCAAAAGTTTTACCTCTGTATGAGTCAAAGGATCTACTTTCACACCACAAACAGGCTTTCCTTGCTTTAAAGAGTACTCCTATGAATTTTCTTTTATGCCATTTCCTTTAACTGTGATTGAGAATAAAAGGCTTAGTGTACAGTATATAGAAGATACCTGGCTAGCTGCAGTTAAGTAAGACTAATGAACACATTGTATTCTACTAAAAACTAACAGTGGCTCAATTCAAAGATAATAAATTACTGCCAGTACAAAAGCTTTCACTTTTCAGTTTGAAACTTTTAATCTGCAAGGAAAATACATAGAGTATGTAACTTTGTTTACCAAACAAATGTTTTTTTTTCTTGTCAGGAAGGAAAGCTTTCCCATTCTTTGTCTGATTAACACTTCCTTGATCACAGATGAAGTCTTTCAAATTAAAGATAAACAACTACTTGCCTGCTGTTTTTGATATGCAGTGTTTGGATTTATCTTTGATTCCAAGAGTAGTGATCCTGAAAGTTAAAAAAATAATATTTATAAGTTTCAACTTATAAAACCCTGAATAAAACATCAGAATACATATTAAAAAAACAACTTTTTTCTTCCCCCAGCAAGACATCTGAAGTAATCAAATTTACTCCAGTTTACATTTTTCTCTCAAGTTCTGGACTTTGCATTAGAACATATTATTCTATCCCCATAATACTCTTAAGGGAAAAAAATCCATCTAAGACCAACATTCAGACCAAGAATATACAGAGACTAGATGACTTATAGTTTTATTGAAATGAAAAATTTTAAGGTCTAAATGACCACCTGAAACCAAATTCTTTTTAACAAAGTTATTTTTATTGCATTTCCAGTTTAACAAATAAAACAAATTACAAAGCACAACAGGGATCTAAATACTTCGCACACAAATTACAGAACTGCATTTATCCTTTTCTCTTTAAGAACAAAAGGACACCTCTTGTAAAAATAAATGTCTATGATTACTTTAAAGAAAAGGTCCAAGAGTACAAGATGTGTCGAAAATGAACAGAAGACTTTTATTCTTTTATCTGCACGTTATCAGCTGCTCAAATCCAGCGATCAGATTACAGCGAGGAAGGTGTTTTCATTAAGGCTGTACATTTTATCATTTAAAAATATTTCACATAAGACTCTCACAATAAATCAGGAATACAAGTTTACAGTCTGGTCTGCTGTCCTAACTTGTTTAAGCTGTGAAGTATTCACTTGTTCACAGCACCCTCTACAAAGATAGCCTGGAGGGATCCCAGACTGAAGATGTATGTGCTTGTGAGCGCGAGTATCGTGGCAACAATCTGCAATAACCCCAGGAAAAAGGCGTCTTTTGGTTTTCCCCAGCACCTGTCGACTGTGGCAACTGAAGCTTGTTAGTAAAATCAGTTTTTTTAAAAAAAAGAAAGTTAAGTTTCACTAATTTTTTTGTACCAGAGATATAATGTATGAGAAAATAAAAGGGGACGGGGAGGGTCAGAAGGAGAGCACTAAGTTGTTTTTCATTACTTCCTCCCTTCCCTCCCACACTCTCCCCGCTTCTTTAAGAGGCCAGACTGCAGAGAAGGGCCCAAGTGTTTAATAAGGCTAGCAAGAGGAGGAACAGAGACTCGGCGTCCGACTGAGGGTAAATCCCGACAAAGTAGTTTGTTTTTACCTTACTGAAGTGAAGACACAAAACCAATGCGCT
Organism: Antilocapra americana; assembly: GCA_007570785.1. Classification (NCBI taxonomy): domain Eukaryota; kingdom Metazoa; phylum Chordata; class Mammalia; order Artiodactyla; family Antilocapridae; genus Antilocapra; species Antilocapra americana. Next base: position 18,287,313 of record ML664199.1, read on the forward strand.
GTTCCAAGTGGCTGGCAGTAACAGTACTCGGCTCAGGGCCTAAACCCCAGGCTGTGCCCAAACCGGAGGCATTGTCCCCTATCCTACGGTTCCAATAACCTTACCGTCGGACTCTGCCCGAACCAGCAGCGACATTCCCTTGAGCTCCTCCACATAGGTAGAGGAGACGTGCCCGGTGCCTCGGTCGTCCCATTGCCGGTCTTCGTTCAGGGTATAGACCTTCACTCGCCGCCGCGTATCCGACATGGTTGGTGACTGCTGTCCCCACTGTTCCAGCCGCCGCCTCCTGGCTCACCTCCTTTACGCCCCTCACTCTTGAGAGACGGTAGCGGCGGTGGCGGCAGCGGCGGCGGCGGCGGCGGCTCCGGAGAGGCCCGAGTTCACCATGGCTCCCACGTTCAGCCGCGGGAAAAGGCAACAGGAGCCACTGAGACCTTGCCGCCCAGATTCCCAGTTACCTCTCACTTCACCCCCGAACGCACCCACCCTCCCCACCCTTTAACCCCCAGAGCTCGCTCGCTCTCCCGCCGCCGCCGCGGTAACTACTAAAGACCCGCCATCTTGTAACCCGATTCTCTCTGCCTTTCTCTTCCTCCTCCAGCAGGTTCGCACGGGCTGTCCTAGCAGGGGCTACGGCGGCCGACGAGTCCAACGTGTGACGCCTCCGTTTCTACACGCGTTACCCGGTCGGCCGTGCTCACTATTCTCGCGAGGCAGGGCGTGGAGTGAGGTGGGTGGGTCTAAGTGAGACTTCCTTCTCTCTCGGCTCCGCCTGCAGGCGTGGGCGCTCGGCTAGGTGGGCGGTTCTCGCGACCTCCGGGTCTCCGGTAGTGCCGCGAGACTTCTCTGGACTGGCGGCGAGAGTGGAGTTGTGGTTTCGGCTTCGAGCGGTTTGTTGGGGCAGCTCCGTGTGTGTGAGGAGCCGTGGGATCCAGCTCTGTGGAAAAAGCGAAGCAAGCCTGGGAGGTACGCATCCTTGGATGGGACTCAACCTGAGCGGAAGGGAAGGAAATGTGCTCGCACTCCATAATGGAAGCTCGCCGTTTCAGCCTGTGAGAGAAAAATATTTTAAACCTCTTTCTGTGAAGACGTTAGCCCGTTAATACGACCCGAAACCCACTAAAACTCGCTAAGGAGTCTGCTACAGTTAAGCATCTCCTCAGGAAGTGTTCTGTGGATCTTCAGGAGATTATAACATCGTACCAGAGTGCATTGACAATTTATTTCTCGTTCAGGCGTTTTACCGTAAGGCTTTTGGTGTCTGGCATACTTTCCACTTTTTGAAAACAGTGTCCTTCCTGCGTTGGTAACCTCGGAACATAGTCTTCAGATACGTTTAGGCAAGTGGCGGGGAACTACTTTCCTAACACATCTAAGAGCACTGTTTCCATATCTTTCAGTGTCTCCTGCTATTTCTAGCGTTCTCTCTCGGGAGGTCTTCCTCTCTGAATAAGCGAGGGAGCAATTCTCTGGACGTTCACGTCGGTTGCCCCACATCACATTAATTACCAGACACTGCGGGGTAGATATGAGCCATACGCTGTATTGTCTGTCGCTGTTCGTTCTTGGTAGATTCTTTTTGTTCGTTTTTAAAGACAGTTTCAGATTGTGTTGCCGCCAGCTCTTGGCAACCCTTTAGTCTGAAGGGTGAAAATCAAGCGAGATGGACACGTTTTACCCTGCGGCGCATCTTGGGAGTTGTAGTCATTCCTTACCGATGGTGTTGTCAAAACGTGCTTCTATTTTGACCAAATCTGTGCGTACACCCAGCATATGAACTGACACGTGACATGCTTACACAGAGTAGGCTCCTGATGAAAAATAAATTCTCATTTCAAAATCTGGCTATATAGGGTTTTCTTTTAATCTAAAGAGAACCTAAGAAAATACACTTGAATTTTAGTAGTTATATATGTTGGGGATTTCCTAGGTGGCGCAGGGGTAAAGAATTGCAGGAGACGAGATAAGGTTCGATTCCTGGGTGGGGAAGATCCTGTGGAGAAGGAAATGAGAACCCACTCTAGTATTCTTGCCCGAGAAAACCCCAGGAACAGAGAAGCCTGATCGGCTGCAGTCCATGGGGGTCACAGAAGAGTCTGAAATGACTTAGTGACTGAGCACAAATGCATGCAATATATGTAGCAGTAGAGCACATTAATTGCTGTGACTAATGTGCACAAAATGCATTTTGAGCCCAGAGAAAATAGCATCTCTATCTCAGGTCAGAGAAGGTAACACAGGTAACTTTTGGACCTGATATTAGACGATCCCTGAGTGGAAGTTTGGCTTGAAAGGTGTTTAAGGCTGTGGGGACCAGGTGAACAAAGTAATGTGTTACTGGCCTGAAAGAATTTATGAGTAAGTTATGTATTAATATTAAGAGAATGAAAATTATTTAGAAGTCACTTTGATACCTTATGTTAAGAGCTTAATATCCTATAGAGAAGATCAAACTGTGGAAAAAATTGAAATCACAGGAGTCATTTCCTGTATTTATGCAGTCATTCAACCAACACTCATTGAGTGTATACTATGTGCTAGACACTGTTCTATTCAGTGAATAAATAGAAAAAAATTCCTTTTTTCATGGCTCTTCCATTCTAATATTGTTGTTTAGTCCCTCAGTTGTGTCCAACTCTGCAACTCCATCGACTGTAGCCCGCCAGGTTCCTCTGACCATGGGATTTCCCAGGCAAGAATATTGGAGTAGGATGCCATTTCCTTCACCAGGAGATCTTACCGAACTAGGGATCAAACCCGTGTCTCCTGCATTGCAGGTGGATTCTTCACCACTGAGCTACCAGAGAAACCCACATTCTAGTGTAGGAAGACAATAAACAAACTATGTTAGATACTGGTGAATGTTATGACCAAAGGAAAAAAAATAGATAAGCAGACAGAGAGTGAGTTTGGGAAGGGTAATGATGTTCATTGAGGGAGGCTTCTGAGGGAAGGCAGTCCGCTATGCATTTCCCTGGTGGCGGAGAGAGCCCGAAAGCAGCAACTGCAAGTAGCAGTTAGCTTGAGGCTGTGGCATGCTAATTGGAGTGGAGTGAGAAAGGGGGGAAATGGTGGGAAGTAAATTTGGGAGTGGGAGAGAGGCCGTTCTGGGGCCTCGGATTTTACTCTGAATGAGTTGCAAATTCACTGGGGAGTTCTGAACTAAGGAATGAAATGATCTGAGCAGCGTTTCAAAGCATTGCTTCCATCTTCCCTGTAGTATTCCTTTTCTGCTGTACTCCCCAAGATCTAAAATAAGGGAGCAGAGTTAAACCCTTGGGACTCATGTCTGCCCCTTGCTGGATCCTTTGGCCCAGGTTCTGTTTCTTTCTTGTTCTAGGTCACATGGGTTCTCTCTCTCTCCTGAAACCAGCCGACCTCTAACATTGGTAAGATCCTACAAATGGAAGACTGTATACTATATGTCTGAAGATTTTAATTTTTTAAATTAATATATTAAATTAAAAAATATTTTCTTTTCCTACCTTTGGCATACCTTGAGAAATATATATTCATATGGTCTGGAAACTAGATTCAAATCTAGAATTCTTGAAACTCTTCAGAGTTCCACCTTCTCCCTTTGGCCCTTGAAGTCTTTAGCCTGCCTTCTCTCTCACACTTCAGCTCTGTCCTGCACTTTGACAGCTCTCATTTGCACAAATAGGATACCCTAGCCTTTTGTCCAATTCTCCGTTTGCACTCCCTGAATGTAGTCACCCTTGGCTGCTCCTCAAGAGGACAAAATTTGGAAAAGAGGACTGTGCAGACCCTGGGAGGAGGCTTGGCCTTTGGGACAAGGAATTCCAGGGTGCCCAGAGCATGATCTGGAAGGGAAAGAGTGGATTCCAGTTGGACACATCTGTTGGTTTCATTGACTTCTCATCCCATGGAGAAAAGCACGGACAGAGGGCCAGAGCAATATTCTCTAAAATATATTGAGGGCAGTAATGCACTGCAACACTGTTTTTCCCAGCAAAAAAATTTTTTAGGAAGGTTCAAAGGCTAAGATAGGTATCTTTATCTATATATGTAACATTTACTTCTGTCACTCTTTTTAAAACATAAAAAATGGAATATCATACATACTGGTGTTCTAGTGTACCTTAGTTTGTTTAAACCTATATATATGTATGTCATTTCCAGTACTTTGTAATTTCAAACAATAAATGATTGTACAGAAGTAGTTTTATGTGTGTCAACACATGTAGGTTAAATTCCTAGAGCAGGGCTTAACAACTTTGGCACCACTGAAATTTTGGGCTGGATGATTCTGTGTTGTGAGAGGCTGTCCTGTGTATCACAGGATATTTAGCAGCATTCTTTGCTTCTACCCACCAGATGCTAGTAGTATTACACCTCATCCTCCTGTTGTGATCATCGGAATTATCTCTCATCTTTGCCAAATGTCTCTTGAGAGTACATTACACTTTCTAATTCTTAAGGATTAAAACAGTTTCTCTACAGAGTAAACTGGGTTCTTAATCTTATTGCCTCATGTCCTTGAAATGTGAGGCTTTCTGTTTTCACTGTTCCTAATTGTTTGATATTTTTATGAAAAAACTTTTATGAGAGGTTTTTTGCTGTATAATTAGTTTTTTTCCTTAAGGTGACTAATCTTTAAGGCCATCCCCATTTAAAAAGACATCAAAACTGATAACCTCCATCTTCTTCAGTGATATTTCTATTTCTTTGCCTCTTTTCAGCCAAACTCTTCAAGGGTTGAAGTTGTTTTATTTTCTTTCCTCACCTCACCATTCACTCCTTAATTGAACCTATCTATTCTGGTTTCTGGGCTTCACCAGTGGCTCAGCAGTAGAGAATCTGCCTGCAATGCAGGAGACTTGGATTTGATCCCTGGGTTGGGAAGATTCCCTGGAGGAGGGCACAGTAACCCACTCCAATATTTTTGCCTGGAAAATCACATGGACATGGGAGCCAGGTGGGCTACAGTCCATAGCATCACAAAAGTTGGACATAACTGAAACGACTGAGCATGCATGCATGTGCATGCATATGCATATTCTGGTTTCCATCACTCAGCCCTCACCAAAAAGGTCTCAAGTCACCAAAGACCTCTATGTAGATAATGCCCACAAACATCTTTCAACCTGTTTTACTTGATCTCAGTTAAAATTGACATTTTTGTCTGAACTTCCTTCTTTCCAATCATCTCATGATGATTCCTGCTTTATCCTTCAGATGTCACCATAGTTATCGCTTATGTAGAGAAGCCTTCCTTGACTTTCTTCCATATCCCCTTGGAATGTACCAAAAAACCTAATTCACTTTAGTTTAAATGATAAGAGAACTCATTGGCTTATGTGAATAGAAAAGTCTGAAGATAAGAGGAACCTCAGTGTTGATTTGATTGACTTGAGTATCAATGAGAATTTGATTTCCTTCCTCTTGATTCTACTTTCTGCTCTGCCTCATCTATCTTCAGGCTGAATCCTTATATTTATTTATATGGGTTTTGATTAATAATTGTCTCCACAGGTAGATAAAAAATTTTCATGAGTCTAAGGAGCTATGTTTTTCTCACCATTGCATCTCCAGTAGCTAGGATCTCATTCTTCTGAGATGGTTGTGGCAGTTTTACAAGAGCACGTATGGGTATGAGTGTGTGTGTGTTATGTGAAATTGGGAAGGGAGTCAGGCATGTAAGTCTCTGTATAGACTTTTAACCCACCCTCAAATTCTTAGCCCTGATCCTTTTTTTTTTTTTTGGTGGAGATGATTTTTGCTCTTTTGCCTCATCACCTCTGTGGGTCATATAAATTGTGACTTCGTCTGTTCTGCTAAATTTACCACTGCTTTTCTATTTGCTTGTCATGCAACCAACATTTGTTAAAATCTTATCTCTGCTATTGTCTTTTGTTTGCCCTTTGGACTCTACTTTAAAAAAATTACTTAACTGTATTATTCATTTTCCATGTTTAACCAAGGTATTCTGTCATGTTTTTATGGTTTTTTAATCTTTAGTTTCCTAATTCACTTGAAACCTTTTGTATATATGAAATAGGATGTCAATTTAAAATTTTCCTTCAAAATGGGAAGTCAACTGTCAACATCATTTATAGATGAAATTATTTGAAATGCTATTTAAATTATATTCTTTATTAAATTCACAGACATATATCTAGATTTGAGTCTGAATTCACTCTTTTTCCATTGTTTTATTTGGCTAACTCTAGTATGACAATTAATTGCTGTAGCTTTACAGTTTTGATTTTTGATTGGTGTGGGGGCCATATACATGCACCATTCTGATTTCCGTAAAGATAATGTACTCTGGAGAACAGTTATTTGACAGCAAGTCACCCCTTTGGAGATTCACCATTCTATTTGTACCACAAACACCTCCAGCTGCCCAGTGACCTCCAGCCAGTGACTGAGCGAGCAGGGGGTATAAAACTTGTCCTTTCTTGTCCACAGAACTCCTCTAATGGACAACTTTGGCTTGGGGAACTTATCAGCTAGGATGAGACTTTCTTGAAATTACACTAGCCTGAAGTTCCACTCTGTATTTTCTTCCCTTCCTCCATTTACAGGGGTCAGACTTGGCACCGTGGTCTGTAGGCTCTCCCTGTTAATCGTGAGCCCACCTGTTTTATCCTTCACAGACATTTTTCCCAATCACCATCTTGCATGTGTAACACCCTTCTTGGCATCTGCTTTTCTGAGGATCAGGACTGACAATAGGTGATACAGGGAGTGGTGTCAGAAATCAGACAATAAGATGTGGTTTGGGAAATACTTTACTCAGTCCCAGGCACAGCGTGGCCATCTAACTCCTGATTTTACCAGTAGTGACCTAGTAAAACATCCTAGAAGGGGTGAATGCTGTCACCTATTCAACAATTCAGGATTTGAAAGATATGGAGGAAACAATGCTTATGAGAGCAGAGCTGGCCAAATAAGTTATACTGCTTCCTTGCAGAGGGATAATGAGTTTAGGGCACTTAATGCTTAATGCACAGTTAAAAACTAAGTTTGGAAAAACAAAAACTAAATGTGAGCCAGAGGGGCTCTTTGGGCTTCATAAAGAGGCCCTTATTTCCTACAGTGAAAAGACTGACATGGGATTAGACAGTTACAAGAGCTCTGAAGATACTTGGATCTTCAGCCTAGAGAGAATTTGCTATATAGCTAGGGCCCTGCTTGAGAAAGCCTGAAGCTTTGAAACATGGGGTGGGTGCCCCTGAGGATTTTGGTTTTGTAAGCATCCCTGGATCCTCGGGGATTGCAGAAGTGGCATATAACTCCTAGAAAGAGATAACACTTGCCCCCTTGTAGAAAGCTGTCTTCCACAGTTGCTTCCATTTCTTCTGGCTGAGGGGCTGTGGTAACTAGGGTTAAATCTAGTTGTAATATGCCTAGGGACTGCTTTAGGGAGGAGATTACATACCAAAGGAACTGAAATAGTAAACTAGCATGTACTAGCAGGAACCAGAGTACACTTGGGATTGAATTTGGAGGGTTCTTGATCAAGGGGACTGGAAGCTAGGACTGGATAATCAAGATTTCATTGGCTTTGGAACAGAAGACTTAACCCTGGTCAGGACCCCAGGGGAATGGGACAAATTGACTGCTGGTGTAGTTCTTTGAAACCTGGAAAAATTGAGAAGTGGAAATGAGCTCATACCATAACAGCAGCTGACTGCTATTTATTTTGGCAGATATATGTGGCCTGAGTTATAACAATTTAAAGCATGTTTTAGATAATCATCTGCAAATGTTTTTTTCCACCTGTTTTTAATCTCATCATACTGATTAGGACCTCAGAACACTGATGGTGTATTATGTTCATCACTCAGCACTGATGAATCAAATAGTGGTGACTTTTGTTTTGTTCCTGACTTTAATGGCAACATCTTCAGTGTTATATACGTGTTCTTCATTGCTGATAGATACCACTTACCAAGTTGAGGACAAATACTAATATTCTAAATTCTCTAGGAAATGTACATTGAATCCTATAAATTGCCTCTCTTGCATCTGGTTATATGGTTTTTCTCTATAATTCACTATAGAGATTATAAGCCTACCCATTCTTGCATTCCTGTAGACTATTTGGTCCTAATAGCTACTGCCAATATTTTATTAAAATAACTTGTTTTCACAAATGATAATGGCCTACACATTTTAGTGTTTTTAAAAATATCATCTCTTCTGAGTCCTTGGCAATTGCATTAAATTTTATGGCCACAATATCAAAACTATAGCTGGCTATGCAACTTTGGTTTTCATCAAACAGTGGGTATTCTTTAGTGTTTCTCAGTATATGCAGAATAAAGTTCAGAGTCCTAAGTCTAATGCCCTAAACCCCTCTACAATCTGGCCTTCTACTACCCCTCTACTTACTGCCTTCTTCATCCACTGATAAAACTGTTCCATTCCACAGGCAGCCTTTCCCTTTATAATCATTCTTAAAAGCCCAACTCAAATATCACCTTTCCCTCATGATGTCCTATTCAAATTCCACTTCTTAGAAACTTTCACTTTTTCTTCTGATTATAATTAACCTATTCTTTCCCCCTTTTATGACTTTTTAAAAACCTTTATTAGACTGCTTATCAGTCAGCTTTTCATAAATTACTGACTCTATATGTAAATCTCAGAAGGAAACAAATTGTTCCATAACTTAGTACTGTGCTCATAACAGGTAATTTTAATTACCTTTAATTTTGTAAATTTCAGAGTTACTTTGAAACCTGTTGCAGTGATTTGAGATATGCTTGAGATGGTAAAACTAAGATTGTTTTAAAAATTTATCTCTGCAAAAGTCATTTATGCCTCAGTTGCTTTTTCAGATATTCAGGTGCCTATCCAACCAATATGTTGGTTGGTGATTTCATGCTCATATTTAATAAATCAAACACTTTTGTCTTTAAAACTATTTACCCCTCCAGGTTTACTATTCATGTCATAGATCTGCCTGTCTTCACAATCCTCAGGCTGAAATCTGCCTTTTCTTCTTTCACCTGCATCCCCTACTATCTGAGTTAATCTAAGTCTATCCATTTTCTTTTTATGTTTGTTCTGCAGTATCTTGGGTACAGGCTCAGTTCATTTTTTCTATACATTCTCGTCTCCCAGGAATGAACCCTTAAGAATTCTTTGACTTAGTTGCTTGCACCAGGTTTAGGAAACAAAAATACATGAAACCCAGTTAAATGTGAATTTCAAATAAATGAGGAATAATTTTTTTAAAATATAAGTATATCCCAAATATTATAGAGGCCATTCTACACTGAACGTTTGTTTACTTGTAATTTCAATTTCACTTGGCATTCTGTTATTTTATCTGGCAATCCTGAGCAAGTCTGACACCTTTATCAAGTGAAGCCTGTCCTTTTCTCCCCAAGAAGTTGAACTCAGAGACAGGTAACTTCCTGTGGACAGCCATATTTTGCCCCATGCTATGAAAATATATTGACTTAGAAGAAAAACGCCGTTATATGAAAAGAAGCACAAATGAGAGGTCATGAGACTCCATAGGTAGGGGAGAACTGTCTTAGTTCCTAATAATTACCTGGCAGTCCTGGTTCCATTCCACCATAGGGATTGTGACTTACTTTCTGTGAAATAAATTCATGGCCCTGTGATAAAATTCTCTCTTAGCTTTAGCTTAATTTAGATTGGTTTCTGACCCCTGATACTAAGATACATTCTCTTTTCCATTTTTGCTGCCTACCATCCTAGTCTCTCATGAGCCTGGAATTTTGTAAAGGCCATTTAAACTTACACGACCTTCATATCTTCCCTCTTCTTACAAGTAACCAAACATTATTCTTTCCAGATTAAATGGTTTGAAAATTATCACCTTGCACTGATTATTTCTCCTCTTGTTTTATATTCTTTTATAAAATTTGCTTTCTAATTTTGATGAAGAAGAGACACAAGACTTAAGGAATAAAAGGACTATGTGAAATTGGCTCCTAGAATAGAAAGGCTGCTGTATATTCTACACATACCATACTAATTAAGTTGTTAGTCCCTTTATCTGGAATCTTCTTTCCAAAATTGCTGTATATCTTCCTCCACTTCATTTAGGTCTCTGCTCAAATGTTACCTATTCAGAGATGCTGTTCTGGATCATTTTATCTACATTAGTACCTTTTTTAATTTAAAAAAAAAAAATCACTCTATCCCCTTACCCAGTTTTTCTTTAAAGAACCTACCACTATCTGACTTGTATATTGTTTCCATCCACTAGACTAAGCATTGCAACTTTGTTTTGTTTACTGATATACCTCCTGTACACATTCTAGAACTTGGCACATAGTAAGTATTGAATAGATGAATGCTATGCTTGGCTGAACTGAAGAAAGATAGTGATGTTAGATCCAGAAATTCAAGATATTCTATAAGAGAAGAAAGTACCTATACTGCATTACTACCAAAGATGGGTAGTCAATTTGAGTCATTATAAATTAGAGATCTTAGCATGTAATAGCCCTCATAGAAAAACTTCATTGGAAACCAGGGAAAACTACCAAGATATGAATGAAGACAAAAATAAAGTTCAGACATAAAGTGTATGACCTTGGTTTAACTGGAAATGGAACCCTTTCATGGTCTGTAGTTAGTGACCTGTATTTTCACTTTGTGGCACTGCTGCTGCTGCTACTAAGTCACGTGAGTCGTGTCCGACTCTGTGTGACCCCCGTAGATGGCAGCCCACCAAGTCCTCTGTCCTTTGGATTCTCCAGGCAAGAATACTGGAGTGGGTTGCCATTTCCTTCTCCAATGCATGCATGCATGCATGCTAAGTCGCTTCAGTTGTGTCTGACTCTGCGACCCTTTGGACAGCAGCCCACCAGGCTCCTCTGTCCACAGGATTTGCTAGACAAGAATACTGGAATGGGTTGCCATTTCCTTCTCCATTGGTCTCTAGAGGTTAAGAACTAGTTTTATTTTTCTAAATTATTAGCAGTTGGGAGTCTTATATGTATAAATGATTTACTTTTAATAATAATATGTATTGATTAATAATGTAAATAATACAGGTAACTTGGAATTTACAAAATGGACACATAAAGTGACATTTTCATACAAATCATTAGAATATATTTATATATAAATCTACACCTTAGAAGATGCTACTGAAATTTTGCTCTATATAGACTATAGAATATCACTCTAGAATTCTTAAAAAAAATCATGGGGAAGAATTAGATGATGACTGTGAAACAGATTCTCCCATTACAATACTACTTCTATCATTTAAAGTTTTGACAACAGTTGTAGCTGGAGACTGGAGCACTTTACGAGAAAGCCTCATTCTTCCATCAGCTGGATCACGTCCAAAGTATTTCACCTGTGTTAAAGAAATAAATATACTTTAAATATACTGGCATGCTGCAGTCCATGGGGTTGCAAAGAGTTGGACATGACTGAGTGACTGAACAACAACATACTTTAAAAGTTATAGCACATTGACTGATACCCAAATTAAAAGATACTTGGTCCAAAAAGGCAATGATTAAACTTTTTACTTGTTCACTGAAAGCATACCTCAGTGCTAATTGGATGTATATGCTAATAAATACTTGGTTAAGTAGTGATTATAAAAAAAGAAAAGAGACTGGCATTTAGTTGCCCAATTATAATCCTGTTAGACTTATCTCTGCCTTTTTGTTTGTCCCTATTATGGAAGAACAGTAAAACCCATGGTGAATGAATCTAGACAAGAGCTTCTTGACCCTAACTGTGCTACAATCTATACAGGATTATGCTTAGGTCACTCAGACTAACACTCAAAGGACCATCTATCATGCTGAAGGTTATTCAGCTTGACCTTAAGACACTGAAAGTCAGGGGGAGATGTGCTAACTTTTAAGACCCTTCTGATGTTTAACAACAACAACAAAAAATCTTATACTGAGCGATTATGTTGTAGTTCTTACCTTTCCCTGGAGGCTTTGTGAATAATGGAATGACAGACTGGGAATAAACTTACGTCTTAGTTTTTACTCAGGTCATAGGTATTAGGTACTACTGGAACAGAATGTAGTGTAGCCAAAAAATAAAAAAACAAGACTGGCAACCACTTCTTTCATCTATTCATAAGGACTATTACAAAGGTCAATTTTGTTATCAGAATCCCAGAACTGACATCATGGCTTTCATCAAACTCAAAAACTTTCAGCCTCAACCAGTATATACCGAAGCAATTCAAGTCTTAACTCCTCAAATAAGACAAAGACCTTCAACAAAGTTACCTATCATGTTTCTCATGTCCTGTCTCTGAATCACTGATTCTACATATCCATCAGTGAGTTGCTAGTGTATTTTTAAAAGCTTTAAAGGGGGACTATTGTCCTAACTAACCTGTAAGCTCTTTGAGTGTAAGAACTGTATCTAAATCCCTAATGAGCCTGTTTTAATGAAGAAATTAAAAAAGACAGCATATAAATAATATAAAGAGGTTAAAGAAGACAGCATATAAATAATATAAACCACAAATGTAGATTTGATTCTTTCAGTTTATTTGATTAAGCAAATAATTGAAACTTAAAGTATAATTTACAACTTTAAGGCTAAAAGGATGAATACAAGTACCTGAATTTCTTGGCCAACTTCTAATCCTAAAGCACTGGGATGTTTAATCTGAAAAACAACATGTTAATCTATTAGTTGTCATGCATAACTACCTACTGTCCATGGTAGTACACATTTTTCTCCAAGTGGAAAATAGCTTTATTGGTTTAATCTATGAATCTAGGGGAAAGGTATATGAGTATTCGGTCTATTATTTTTTCAACTTTTCTGTACGTTTAAAATTTTTCAAAATAAAATGCTGAGGAAAAATAAATTGCAGTTTTACAATGATTATATTATTCATGTACTCTATCTTCTCAGAACAGTGTCCTACATGTGATGGGACTTGTAGGTCCAAAGGTACTTGTACTTTTACTAGACAATCTCCAAAAAGTTTGTGCCAATTTACATTCCTGTATATCCATTTTTATCTCTACACTCTGATGCACACTGGGAATTTTCAACTAGCTGAAAAGCTGAAAATGAGAACTTGGCTTTACTTGCACTTAAAAAAATTGCTACTGATACTGAATATCTTGGTCAGCTTAAGAAACAAGTTTTCCATGTTCTTTGCTCATTTTTTCTATTGATACTTGTCCTTCTTACTGGTTTATACAAGCCCTCAGTGTATGAAGCCTCTGTCATATGTTAAAGTATTTTTTCCTCTAAATTGCTGCTTCTCTTTCAAACTTACTATAATTTTGCCATAATTTTAAAAAATGATGGGGTCAAATGTTATCACTTTATTCAGTTTTGGCTTTTGATATCATGCTAAAAAAAGGTTTTTCCAGTCCCAAGATTAATAAAATATCTGTATTTTCATCTAATGTCCTCCCTCAACCCTCACCCTTCCTGATGTCCAGATTTTCTTTTTCTGCCCTCACTGCCTTAAAATTTTTTTTCTTTATTACATTTAACTCCTTGATTCAAATAGGACTTTGGCATAAAAAAAGGAAAGATCCTGTTTTATGAAAACAGGATATTCCAATATGATATACTGAATAATCTTTGTTTCTCAACTAAAAATGCAATTTTTAGTATGTATTATATTCTTATGCACATAACTGGGTTTATTTATGATTTTTGTTGTCCATTCCTGAGCCAGTAATCCATTGTTTTATCCTGTATTGCTTTACATAATATTTTAATATTTGGTAAAACACCTATTATTTCTCAGCCCCACAGTATTCTCGAATGGTTTCATATTCTTAGTCTTCCAAATATAGACTATAATAAAGATTAAGGACATCCTAAGAATTATCTTTCCATGACTGGCTAGTCAGGAAAATTGGGAAAACGGCTATAGCTAGATATTTTTAAATTGCTATGTGCTAACTCTATCTAGAACTGTTCCACTTCAAAACATTCAAGAATGTTTCTACTCCATCATCGAAGGAGAAACATTATCTGGTAAACAGTGTAAACCCTTTTGTCAAGCAGTATTTCTGTCTTTTTGCTTTGTCTTTGTATTTAGTTTAGTAGTGGACAAAGTGTACAGTCCTTATCAACCTAGGTAATTTCACGATGGTTATTTTAAGGCAATTAAAAAAATAATCAAATCTGCCTTTCTTGTTTTTACCTTTCGTTGATCAAGTTGTGTGTTGTGAAGTAGTACTGCAGTCATATTTGGATAGAGTTTAACCATTACTCCAGTGTCTCTATAGTAAGGAAATAAGCCTGATTAGAATAATAAGGAACTTTATTACCTACAGATAATTAAACTGTGGTTATGGTTTCATAGGAGAACAAAGTAAAAAAACATAAAAACCAGTCTCTAGTACATGTTTTTTATAACTATAAAAAGTATGATTATCTAAGTGGGATACTTATTTTTCCAACGGAAAATACACCTTGTATTTAAAAAGGACAGAGAAAAGATAAAGGAAAAACAGGTAGGGAAAAGCTTTTGGAATATACATTTTTTTATATTTCTCTTCATAATATTTTCCAAAAACTTTTGAAATGGCATTAAACATTTTAAAGTAAGTGTAGTATTATTATCAACCTGTTAAGTAGTGATTTAAGGAAGTGAAGTGAAGTGAGTGAAAGTTGCTCAGTCGAGTCCGACTCTTTGTGATCAATGGACTATATATAGTCCATGGAATTCTCCAGGCCAGAATACAGGAGTGGCCTTTCCCTTCTCCAGGGGATCTTCCCAATCCAGGGATTGAGCTCAGGTCTCCTGCATTGCAGGCAGATTCTTCCCCAGCTGAATCACAAGGGAAGCCCAAGAATACTGGAGTGGGTAGCCTATAACTCCTTCAGTGGATCTTCCCAGCCCATCTCCTGCATTGCAGGTGGATTCTTTACCAACTGAGCTATCAGGGAAGCCTGATTTAAGGAAGTGGGTCAGATAAAATGGGGTACTTATTTTATTAAAAAATATATCTTTCTTCCTCTAACCTACTAAAATAAGCCAGCCCATTTGTCAGTTTTCACCTTTGATACTAAACAAACGATTCCATTGTCTTTTATAATTCATTTCAATTAGTTCTGAACATTTATGTTACATCTGATAATTTTTTTTTTTCCTAATTAAGTAATTTTCTTTCTTTTGCTGGGGCGGTGGGAGGGAGGGGATATGGGATCATAGTTCCCTGACCAGGGATCGAACCCACACCCCTGCAGTGAAAGCCTGCAGTCTTAACCACGGGACCACAAGGGAAGTCCCAAAAGGTAATTTTCTAATTCAGAAAATTTAGTCTTTTTAGCTAGTTAAAAAAAATGAGTTGAGGTTGAAACTGGCATTTAAAAAATTGTACTACTTAGGCATTTAATATTATCTTTAAAACAAGTCAACAAGAAACTACCAAAAAGAAAAAAAGTACAAAGAGAAAGGAAATATGTTTATTGGAAGATTATATGGTGGGAACTTTGGTTAAAGAAAACAATTCAGTCAGAAAAATCTATTAGTGTAACAATCATCACAGAACCATATTCATGAAAATGTACAAACTGGTGTAGAAAACAAATTTTATCTTAAGAATAATGATTATATGGTAATTGACTCATAATCTAAACACCTTATACTTTCAAAATAAATAATGCAAATGTGAAGTTAATATGAGCTTATAATATAAAATCTTACAAAAAAAATAGCACAGCATTTTAGTTGATATTACCTGATTTCAGTTATTGTGGCGGTGTACACTGCTCCAAATTCTAATTGCTGTTCTTGCTGTAAGTACAAAATAAATCATAAGATTCATAAAGAAAACAGTAACAAAAGGTAGGAAAGAAAAGTGACCGTCAAAAGCTCAACACTCACGTCATCTTTGCAGATGTCAGTAATGAAGTCTCTTGCTTCGTGCATGGCACTAGGTGTCGGTGCAAAGACAGAAAATGTTTCTTCATCTACCTGGCTAACAGTGACTCCTTTAAAAAATAATTATCATATGTGAAATCAATCGCCAGCCCAGGTTTGATGCTCGGGGCTGGTGCACCGGGATGACCCAGGGGGAGGGAGGAGGGAGGGGGGTTCTGGAGGGGGAGCATATGTATACCCATGGAGGATTCATGTCAATGTATGGCAAAACCAACACAATAAAGTAAAGAAAATAAATAAAAAATTTAAAAAAAAAATAAAATAATTTTACATATTGAAGGTCACTTGCTCATTCCAGTGGAGAAAAGCCTTAAAAGTTAATTTGAGAGCAGCGGGTGACCTGGAAGTAGCTGGGCAGGGTTGTGTGTTTAATCACAAGGAATCATGAAGGGATTCATTCGTCAACAAAGACACATGACACACCTGCTATGTATCCAACACTGCGCTAGGCCCTGGGGATACAATAGTGAACCAGTGTCCTTACTTTCTTGGTGGGAGAAAACATTTAAGTTCTAATTTGGTTCTGTGCTTTTAATTAGAAGAAACTATACGACACTTTCCTCATTGTTTCTTCTTTCTCCCTCTTTAGAGTGGTCATCAGATGGATGAGGGATGAAATCATGCCATTTCTCAATCTTCAGAACTGCCTAAGGTTATTTGACTTCTTACACTCCTTCTCTACCCTCAAACCTGGTAAGTGACTAGGTACCCCAAAGATTGATTCCAGAAAAAAAAGCAAATTAAAGCATACTTACTTCTACACATATTCTCTAAAGAAAATAAAGAATCTAAACAAATAAGACTAAGTGAAAAATAGAACTCATAATAAGAAAAATTAAAGAAAACTCTTCTAATGTGAAAAAGTAGTGTTTCTAAATGTCTGATTTTAAAATGTTGAAGAAAAACGGATTAATTCTAAGTCACCCTTCTTGAATATAATTAAAAATGATCATTTACTAATTAAGAGGCATACTAGAAATAAAGACGTCGATGTTACATCCTTTTCTCATCTCATTGAAATGTCAATGTTACATTTCTCATTTCTCAAACATATTTTGGGAGAAACATAATAGAGATACAATGGCAAACTTACATGACCTAAATAAAAAATCGTAAACTTCATACAACTCTTACCTGTTTCAGCCTGAAGTTTTTTTAAATGATATCCACCTGGTCCAACAAATTTTGCACGTTTTGATAACGGAACCTGGATAGTTTCTGAAATGTAGCATAGACCAAAATAGAAATAATTCACATTCTCACACACACACACACACACACACACATATATATGTATGAACCTAAAAATGTACTGGTTGGTCAAGACTTAGCTAAGACAGATGTACAAATATTTTAGTATTAAACAGAAAAACAGTTTACTATGTGACTAAAAAAGTTCTTATGTATCAGATAATCCCCTCAAAGTATTTTAACTATAAAAGCATTTAAATTGTTTTGTGTATGGATTTAAAAAAAATTTTTGAATAGCAGTGTACTTCCATGTAATAATGTTTACCTTATCATCAAATCAGTAAATTTTAATGTATTACCTACAACAGGTCCATTTTCTTTTCTAGATGCTCGAGGTTTTGAAATTGTCTTGTTCATTATCTGTAATATCTCCTTTTTTGCCACTAGAAGAAATAAAAACATAATAAAGTTCTTCATATCTCAATTACCTTAAGAATTCTACCTGCATTCCCCTCTCCATAAATACTATCTTGGGGAGTCAATTTGTAAAAACTGAATTTTCACTGGTCATCCACTGTGGTGACAGTCATGTACCTAGTAACTTAATACTTCTTGATTTACATTTTCTAAAGCAGTATTTTAGAATAAGCCTATTTTAAATAATCCTAATTGGAATTATAATTCACATTTAACACACAGACAGTGATGAAAGAAGAATCAGGCATACTGGCTTGGTGTACCTGAGGCTTGCTGAATGGCCTCCATTACAATTTTTATTGGTATTCCAGGTAATTTGATGTCAGCCTAATATGGAAAAGCCAAAAAATTATATAAATATTGATTTCTGATATAATTTAAGTATTTAAAAATAAAATAGGTTCTAAAATACCTGCAATGCAGTTATTCCTTTAGAAGTGCCAGCTATTTTGAAATCCATGTCACCATGGTAATCTTCAATCCCCTTAAACAATTTAAAAAATTATGATATAGTAATAGTTTTAAACAAAAGTGAAATTAATCCATAGTCACTGTAGAGGAATTTTTAAAAATAGCTTTATAAGTAAACTATGTCCTTTAGAACATATATATTTCATATATTAATAAAAAACTCATGTATGAAATACAAAAAAATATGGCATTTTAAGTTACATATATTTCATCAGAAAATCAGTTTATTTTTAGATAAATGCATAAGGATTAATTTATAATCATCCTAAAGTAAGCCAACATGAATACTCATACTGTAATATTTATTTTTAACTCACATCCTATAAAATCCAAGGCAGATATGCAGGAGGAAAGTAAGAACATGGACTTCTATTTTTCCAGCACTAGCATTCTTTGTTTACAAAGTGTGTATAATCTTCACCATTAAACATTTGAAAATGTGAATATACTTGCCAGAATATCTGTCAGCAAACGATAGTCTTCTATTTCACCTTTGTCAGGATTGTTTTTGGTGATCAATCCTATTGCCACACCTGCCACAGCAGATGAAATTGGAACTCCTATAATTGAGAAAAAGAACTTGTGTACAATGTGTATGTATCAGCTGAACATAGGTTATTCATCATTCTGTTGACGTTTTAATATAACTGGATGGTGTTCTATATTCACAATTATCAAAACTAAGTTAGAGGAAGTGAAAGTGAAAGTTGCTTAGTCATGTCCTACTCTTTGCAACCCTATGGACTATACAGCTCATGGAATTCTCCAGGCCAGAATACGGAAGTGGGTAGCCTTTCCCTTCTCCAGGAGATCTTCCCAGCCAGGGATGGAACCCAGGTCTCCCACGTCACATGCTAATTTTTATCAGTATCTTTTTTATTGGCAGACCAGTGCTCTCAGTCAATTCAATAACATTTTTAGTCAGTTTTTAAGGACAAGGTTTAGGATGGAGCATCTTCAAGGTCCAATTCAGAACTCTCTCCAACCTACTGATCAGATTATCTAGTCCTGGTTGCTCACCCTTCAACTAATTATAAATGGTATACTTATCACCTATTATCAATTTCTGCATCCTTTTCTGCCAAGGTCACAAACTGCTAAGCTGAGCTCTAGATACACTGCACAAGCAGCATCCTCCCTCTGCCCTATGGCATGGCTTACTTGGAGTGACTCTTCTACCTCTTTGTTAAAATACTTATACACTAGGGTCACTGTCAAGTTCACTGGGTTATTACACTTTACAGGAAATACATTTATCTTTCAAAAGTAAGAACTGTTTCTTTGGTATACTAATCTCCATGATTTCTCCAATACTGCCAAACTGGTTCAGTTATCTTATCCTGAAATTCTCATTACTTAGGATGAGTTTCTGTCTAGATCTGGAGATCTGAATTCATTTAGAGCAGATAAAGACTCTCTTGTGATCTTTTATCTTTCAGTTCACCTTTTTCAGGCTTTGTTCTGTGTTTTCCAATATGATATTGTAAGAGTGATGAATGCAAGCTGCATGAGACAGAGACTGTTTTGTTCACCACCATGTACCAAGAGTTTATATCAGTGCTTGGCAGAGTTAGCATACAATAAAGATTTGTTGAATTAATATATGACGGTGAAAATAGAAATGGTATTTTAACCAGCTACCTTAAAATACCTGGAAAACAGGTTATGTTTTCCTTTCACTGAACAGAACTAGAAAAGTGCCTTTAATTGCCTTTAGCTGTTTTTGCTTTTCCTTGTTTTAAGGTTTTTAGTAATGGTATCATGATGGATCAGTGATAAAGAATCCGCCTGCCAATGTAGAAAGATGGGGGTTCAATCCCAGGGTTGGGAAGATGCCCTGGAAAAGGAAATGGTACTCCAGTATTCTTGCTGGGAAAATTCCATGGACAGAAGAGCCTGGTGGGCTACATACGATTCATGGGGTTGCAGAGTCGGACATGACTGAATACACATTATACATTTATACTATTCTTTCATTTCATTCTTCATTTTATCATCCTTTCAATCTTTCTCCTTTTCTGTTCTGTAAATGTGAGAACTAATAGGGAACTGTGTGTAGCCTCTTTGAATGTCTTTAGGTTCCTGTTCTCTTTCTTTTTAAATAGCATCACTGGTAACTGGCCGATACAGTTTTCAGAGTCTCTTAACATGCTGCCTCTTTCCTTTTTGGTGTTTCAGATCCAGAGATTATACTGAGCCACTTGCAGTCTTCCTTCCTAAAGTTGTGTACTCTTCTATGAGTGGTGTTCTTCCCAGGGTTTGCTTAAAACGACTTAAAGACTACATAAATTATTTTCCTTTATGGGTCCTGATACTTCTGCTTGCTAAGTCAACCTTCCTTAGTGAATGGTATCAATTGCAGAGCTCTCAGATAGCCCAAGGGATCACCAAATAAATAATTTCAATTTATTACTTTTAGCCAAGAATAAGAACTTCAGCAGATATCTATAGTTCAAACTGTGCTTCTTAATTGTCTTCCTTCTGGCCTGGTTTGGTAATATGTAATCTGACTTCTTCAAGTCTTGCTAAAATACAATTTTAAAAAATCCAATATTTTATTACTGATTAAGTCTATGTTATATAAATAAGCTTTGGTAGTTTTGAGACATAATTCTTTTACCTGCATCCATTAATGCTAAACTTCCACCACATGCAGATGCCATAGAAGATGATCCTATAAAAACAAAGGAAAATATTTGCTTTAATACTGATTTTTGTTAAATGTAGAAATTTGCTACTGTTATTTCCTTATAATTACTCATTTATAATTTAAATATTCAATATTCTTTCCTTCCTTCTTTTTAAAAGCTCTTAAGGCAAGCTCTCCTAAACCACAGACTACAGAGCTGCACAGACAGTGTGACAGCCATTAGCAACGTGTGGCTAAATTTAAATTATTTGAAATAAATTCAGTCCCTTAGCTGAATTTAGCACAGCAGAGATTGAGAATTTCTGTCACCACAGAAAGTTCTATTGGACAGCAGTACTAGAGATTCTGCTTCTAAGAAACTACCAAAAAACCCAGCATGTCTCTTTTGTGCTTAATTAGGAGGCAGTTAAAAATACAGGGCTCTAGCTCTCTCACTGGGCCATAAGCTATAGCCTAATCACACCCAGTAAAGAACTGAAAGTCCTAGTTTAAATTTTGACTTTGGTATTTTTTATAAAATATCTATAACCATCTGATCTAGGTAGGCTACGTGTTTGAGAATCCTGTGCCCTTTCTGCCTTTAATGATTATGCTACCTTCCCTTGACCTGTGGCCAAGTTTTAATTTAAATTTGACTTTTGGGAATTTCCTGGCAGTTCAATGATTAGGACTCTGTGCTCTCACTGCCAGGGGCCCAGGTTCAATCCCTAGCTGGGGATCTAAAAGAACTAAAATCCTACAAACTGCATGGCATGGCCAAAAAACAAGGATAATTTCTTTTGAGAAAATAAATTTGACTTTTTAAATCTAGCCTCTCTGTGTGTTGTCTTCTTATATCTGTGATACATGACAAGTGTCCCCTGCTTAATGGTTCACTATATTTTTCCCCCTTCCTCTTCCCAAGCTGGCCTTGCTCTATGGTTTGTTTATAAAAATAAGGAAACAAATAACCAAACCTGGATCTATTGTAAAAGAGACATAGAGATAAACTTTTTAAAAAATATTATGTTGTTTACAAAACATATCATTAGGTAAGAACAGATTCAGACAAGTATATGATTAAACACATTTTTCTCTTATAGTGGTTCTGGGTAATAAATGTAATGAAACATTACTTATGAAAAGCTAAAACTATAATAGGGAGTCCGTTTTTTTTCAATAGGAAAAATGTTTCAAAACCATACCATTTGACTCTAGTACTTCTGATGTGACTCTTATGGTGAAAGGAAAATCTTTAGGAATAACGGGATACAGAGCTCTCTCAGCAAGAGCACCTAAATCAGAACAGAAAATAATGAGCAAAAAAAAAAAGCTAAGTCTCTTTAATAAAATCATGTATATACAGAGATTTGTACTTACCATGCCCAAGTTCTCTTCTATTTACACCAGTGACTTTGCCAATTTCATTAGTTGCATAGGGAGGAAACTTAAAAACAAACAAAAAAAACCCACGTACATATACAACTGACATGGAAAGATATCCCATATATATAAATAAGTTACAAATAATAAATAGAATCCCATATTTGTTAAAAAAAGAAAAAAAGTACATTCACATACACAGAAAATGTCTAGACCCCTAAGACATATACCAAACTGCTAAAAGTAGCTACTTCTAGTGTTTATATGACCTGGAGTAGGAAATGGATGGTTATGAGGATTTACAACTCAAACTTCTATAATATTTAAATTGTTAACAATAACAAAATACTATATTTTTATAATATAAGAAATACACATTTAAAAAAATGCACATTAAGGAAACAGATCTTTTCCAATAAGGGTATTATTTTAGCCAAGAGTTGCAAACTATTTGATTGATATACTGTCTTAAAAGAATGTAAACTAGATGTAGTTGTTTAAAAATCTGAAAAATTTCCTGTAAAAATCTGGAATTCCACTTACTTAAACTAAATATTTTTAAAAAGAGAGAAGGAACATGAATCTGATAAAGCCTCTAGATCTAGTGGTCAGTTTGCAGGAGATCCACCACTGAACTGTACCATGAGTGCAATCAGCACCCAGGCTGTGGGGAATACTACAGGTCAGATGGCTCTGGGACTTCAATAGAAAGACTGTGAAGAAAAGAATGTGATGGAGGAGAGACCTATAGATTAAAAGAGACTTAATATTAAATTAAAAAAAAATGGACAAGACTACACTGTTTTATCTAGGGATGTGTGATAGAAACCCAAGGAAGTGATTTACTATTAATATAAAACTTAGAAGAGTAGTTACTTTTAGGGAAAGAAGGTTTTTAAGACTGGGATGAAAAACATGGAAGGACTGCCTGGACATTCTATTCTGTGACTTTGGTGGTAGTTACAAGGATGTCTGTCTTATGAAAACTCATTAAGTCATCCTTTGTTTTATATGGTTTTCAGTATCTGTATTTTAAGATAAAAAGATTTTTTTTAATGAAATAAAATAGCAATACAGTCCATATCTTTCTCCTGCCTCTGCCCTCACCTCTTTTCCCAATTATCAGCTAGAGCTGTAGTTTTTGCAGGTGCCCTTTTTAAAGACTTTATAAAGATTTTTTTTTTTTTAAAGATTGCCATGTGCTCTTTAGTTCTTGGCTAAGATTTACCTTATCAATTACAATTCCTCTCTGGCTTCTCTAGCATCTGTGTATATCCCAAACAGGATATTAGAGATTTAAAACCTGTGAGAATCTCCAGGTTTAGATATTCTCTAGCATATATATTTTCTACATGAAATATTCTCTATTAGCTGTAGCAGATTCAACAAAATTGAGATGCTGGGGTTCTGGGCAGCCAACAACAGCCACTCAAAAGGCCTGCTGCTGTACACTTACACTAGTCTCCCAAACCGTGAGCTTCAAATACTAAAATTAGAGTGCTATATGGTTGTGTCATGTCTGGTCCCTTAGAAAAGCTAATCAAAAACTCAATTACATGTACCAGTATCATATATAAAATAATTTAACATAGAATACCTCAGTTCTTTTGCTGCTAATCAAATGAGTAAAAATATGAACATTTAAATGAACTAAAGGGAGATGGTGATTTGCCAGCTGAAGTATTTGAAAAGCCCCACTTGTTGGACATACATGTGAACAGTTACAACTTTTTGACTAATACAATATTGTCTACTATACTTTAGCCTTTATGTATTGACTCAGAACAGGACATTGTTGGTTGGAAAGGTATTACTTGTCTCTCTACTCTCTAAATCCCTCTGTAAGCATTAAAATAAGTGCCCAAACCTTAATAGATATATGATAAAACTGGCATAGTAAAATGTTAATGGCAGGAACCTAAACATGTTAATGTATAGGTAGTGGACATACAGGTTATCTACTGTAAAAATCTTTAAAATAAAATACTGCGGAAAAATTCACCTTACCTCATAGTGCAGCATGAAATTTTTATCTTTTATCCCACTACAAACAAAAAGCATAATATTAAAGACATCTTGCAGATATAAATTTATTCAATAAACAATGAAAAAAGATGTAAAGGAATTTATAAAACAACTGGTTATTAAGGAAAATTGGTCTGAAATTGAATACCAGAAGAATTAGAAGGATGAATGTCAGAGACAGTTGTGTCCCCACCCCAGGATCGGGGCTTTTGAAAGAATTCTACATAGATTTAAGAAAACAATTTTGCTTCAAATAAAGACTTAGATATCCAGACTTAAATACTAAGACAACAGACACATTTTAAAGCATTAATAACTAGTGAGAATCCTAAATGTTATAAACATATCATTTATATCTCAGTTATGACGTTCTAAGTCAAACATGTGAAATGAAAATCAGTAACTGAAATGATACAAGTGAGAACAATCAGAGGATCTAATAGGCAAAGATTTTTATCAGGGTTTGAAAAGATTGAAAAGAGAACTGTTATTGAATGTACAACATTGGGGAGAATAAAGATGAGAAGAAAAAATTCCTGGAAGCAGGAAACTGAATTTTTTTAATTGAGGAAAAGACAGGCATACACAGGTTCTTGGCACAGTGTCCCCTTTGAGTGGGATTACAAAAGGCACCTCTCTGTACAGAGGATTTAGAAGTCTTGAGCCAGGGCTGGATCTGCTGCTGCTGCTGCTGCTAAGTCACTTCAGTTGTGTCCAACTCTGCAACCGCATAGACTGAAGCCCACCAGGCTCCCCCGTCCCTGGGATTCTCCAGGCAAGAACACTGGAGTGGGCTGCCATTTCCTTCCACACAACCATAAATTGCAGCCTTTTGGAAAGAAACCTGAAAACAAGACACCTCCAGAAGACTAAAGCAGGCATAGATTCGGTGGGCTAGAGAGGAGCCTAGGGATCATAAGCTAAGTACCTGGACTTTATAAGGTGAGAAGACAAAAGACCAGCATAGATGTGTGATATGTACCACCTCACTTACAGAGGTTACAGACCTGGGACTAGAACGCAGAGAGGTGCCCTGGCCAAACCCAGTACACACACTTATGAAGCTGTGTTGCCTCCTAGAAGAAAGGAGTCAGCATGAAGAAGAGTAGGGCAACCAAGTTTTGGCCTAGGTGGGAATTTAAAATACAGAAGTTTAAGAGCTCCCCAGCCACAAAGAATCATGATTATGATGAACATTCAAGTCTTATACATACAGCTGCATTGTTATTTTTATTGGGTACATGAAAAAAAATAATTAGTGATGCTGTCTTGAAGATGGGCATCCCTGGTGGCTCAGTGGTAAAAAAAAAAAATCCGCCTGCCAAGGCAGAAGACACGGAGACATATGGGTTCAATCCCTGGATCAAGAAGATTCCCTGGAGAAGGAAATAGCAACCTACTCCAATATTCTTGCCTGGGAAATCCCACGGACAAAGGAGCCTAGAGGGCTACAGTTCATGGGATCACCAAAGAGCTGGACACGACATAGTGACTAAGTAACAACAGTCTTGAAGGTACTGGGGATTATCTTCATCAG
This sequence comes from Antilocapra americana, assembly GCA_007570785.1. Classification (NCBI taxonomy): domain Eukaryota; kingdom Metazoa; phylum Chordata; class Mammalia; order Artiodactyla; family Antilocapridae; genus Antilocapra; species Antilocapra americana. Next base: position 18,312,897 of record ML664199.1, read on the forward strand.
CTGGGAAGTGGGAAATGGGAGGTAGTCCTTTGGTCATTTGAGACCCTTAATAAAGGAAAAGGAAGCAACCCTGTTAGGCACTGAGGAAAATCTATGGCTGTGAGTTCAGAAGTCAGCTGCAAAAATGCTGGTGAGGACTGTAATATAGATTCCCATCATATACAATTGATCAACATGATTTTACCGCTGACTTTTTAGGAACAGAGAAGGAGAACCAAGTATTTTTTAAAACACAAGTTCAAATGTACCTTAGAATTTGATAAGTTTTTTTCATTTAAAAACTTCCAGATTCTTTTTGGGAACTGGGATTCTTGCTTATTATTAACAGAAAAATCTATCCAGAGTAATGATTCTAGAGATAAGAGAATAAACTAAATATACCTATGCTAGAGAATTAAATGCTTTGTTTGAATATGTAAGTCGGGAGACAAATACAGCACAAAAAAACCCTTGCAATCACTACTATGTAAACAGAAAAATTAAGTATAGAGATACAGGTTTTAAGAAATAATGATAATATGCCACATGAACTATATATTGTAACATCATAACCAGGAAACAACTTACTTTATAGCTGTTATAATTCGGTCTGACTTAAAATTGGATTCTAATGAATCAAATGTAACAGTACAAAGCACCTAAAAAAGAAAAATATACAATTCTTTAGGGTTTAATTTACCAACAACAAAGATGAAAACAAAAAACATGTGAAAAACTCATTTAGCTTTTAAAGAAATAAGTACATTCTATTCAAAGCTTGCCAAGGTACAATAAACATTTATTCAAGGTACAGTAAACATTAGAAATTATATTACTTACATTTAAATATTATATGTAAATCTCAATAATCCAGATGTCTAATATCACATAGACTACATATGAAAGATATTTGGAGTGCTGGGGGAGGAGGACAAGAAGAAGAGTATTTATAAACCTGCCCATAAAGGAATCCTCAATAAAAGTTCAACCAGTAAAACTTCCTGCTTAAAACTGGAAAAAATAGAAAAAAATCAATCTAAGAAGACTGGAGGGTCATAATATAATCCAGAGATCCTACACTGTATCATTCACAACATCCAGGATACAACCTACAAGAAGACAGAAAATAGGGGCCCAATCATAAAAGAAAAGACAATGAATAGAGATACATCCTGAGTGGATTCAGATGTTGGATTAAAAGACAAAAGATTTTCAATAGCTACTATAATTATATGCAAGGACATAAAAAAGAACCAAAAGAAATTCTAGAACTGAAAAATAATATAATGCAAATAAGATAATGCCAGAGTCAGTGAATATGAACAAGGATTAGAAGAAATTGCCCAACCTATAGAACAAAAAGTGGGGGAAAAGAACACAGCCTCCAGGACTTATGGGACAATATCAAAGGGCCTAAACATATGCACTGGCTATCCCAGAATGAGAGAAAAGTAAGAATAAGATAGAAAAAATATCTGAAGAAATTACAGCTGAAATTTATCAAGTTTGATGAAAGATACAAACTTACAGGTTTAAAGCTCAAGAAACTCTTAGTAGGATAAATAAAAGAAAACAAAACTTGTCACAGTCATGCTGCTGAAAACCAAAGACAAGGAAAACCTTGAAAGCACCCAGATAATAAATTACAGGGACAACGATGAATGAGCCCTGACTTCTCATCAGAAAGGAAAACAAAAAGGAATAGGCCATTTCTTTGAGCGCTAAAAGATACCAACCCAGAATCTATATTCTGGCAAAATTATTCTTTGTAAAAAGATAAAGACATTTTCAGATAAATAAAAATAGGAATTTGTTATTGTAAGATCCAAAGGACACTATTAAAGGAAATCTTGTCAGAATGAAGGAAAATAACACCAAACAGAAACCTGGATCTTCAGGAAGAAATAAAAACCATCAGAAATGTCAAATATGTGGGTCAATATAGAAGTCTATCTTTTTTCTCTTTAAGTACATAATTATTTAAAATAAAGGTCATAATTTTGCCTTGTAGAGTTGTAACACATGTAGATATAACTCATGAAGTAAATACAGCATAAAGGATAGAATGAGGGGCAAATATACCTAAATGGTTGTAAACTTTACTCATTTTGTGTGAAGTGGGAAAAATTAACTGTAAAAAGACTATGAAAAGTTAAGGATGTATACCATATTCTCTAATAGTAACCATATAAGATAATACAGAAGTACAGCTAATAAAGCAAACACAAATTAAAATGGAGATCTTAAAAAATATTCAATTAATCCAAAAAGGCAGAAGAAATAGGAAAAAAAAAGAGGGACTAGACAGAAAACAAATGATAAAATGACAGACTAAATTCAATTAATAATTAAACTGAACATTAATGAACAAAACACTCCAGTTAAAAGGCAGAGACTGTCAGAATGGTTGACAAAAATATATAAAATATCTTAATGGAGCTATTTATTTTAACTTTTGGGAATTCCCTGGTGGTCCAGTGGATAGGACACCACACTCTCACAGCTGAGTGCCCAGGTTCAATCCCTAGTTGGGGAACTAAGACCCCACAAGCAACTCAGCATGGCCAAAAAAAGAAAAATAATAAACTTTTACTAAAAGGCATAAAAGAAAACACAAATCAAAGAAGATAGATTATATTTATTGAAAGACTGATTGAAATTCTAAAAATATAATTTTTTACTCATTCCATAAAGTCAGTGCAAAGCCAATCTAAATCCTTGATTTAAATGAAGGAACAAAGTTACCAGAATAGCTAAGACAATTTTGGGGGGAGGGAAGGAAGGATAAAAAGGGAGGTTTTGTCCCTCAGGTATTAAAATATATCCCCCAACCATAATAATTAAAGGAGTTTTGACACTGGCCCAGGGAACTCACAAACAGTGGAACAGAGTATATAGTTCAGAAATGTACATTTTCAACATGATAAGGTGAATACAAATTAATGGGAAAAAATGAATTTTTAATGAACACTGTTGCAAAACTGACTCACTTTGGAGGGTTTTGCCTCACACCATATATAGGAATAAACTCCAAGACTGATATAGCTAAAACTAGAAAGTTAATAGTAGGTGCATAATTCTATGCATTTGGAGTAAGGATTTCTTAAAGATCTCAAAACTAAAGATTTTAGGCTCACTGTAGACATATATAGGCATGCCTCATTTTATTGTACTTCACTGTATTGTGTTTAATTTTTTAATTATTTGCCAATAATGACTTTTTTTAAAGCAAGCTGAAGGTTTGTGGCAAACCTGTGTCAAGCAGGTTTACCAAAACCATTTTTCCAACAGCATTTACTCCCTTCTTGTCTTTGTGTCACATTGTAGTTAATTCTTGAAATTTTCAAAACCACCACCAGAAAAAAGATTATGACTTGTGGAAGGCTCAGATGATGGTTAGTGTTTTTTTAGCAGTATTTTTAAATTAAGGTTTGTACAGCTATTTAAGACATAATGCTATCATACTATGTACTACAGACTACAGATAGTTTAAAACATAAGTTTTATACATGCTGGGAAACCAAAAAATTTGTGTGATTTGCTTTGCTGTGATATTTATCGTGCTAGTTTGAAACTGAACTTGCAGTATATCTGAGGTATGCCTCCAGTAGACTACCACAAACAAAGCTAGAAGGCTTATGACAAAGAGGGAGATGATACATACAAATTATGGTTGCTGAGAAGGATTCATATTTAAAACATGTAAGAACTCACTAAAAAATGGCATGAAAAAGACAGTAAACCATATTAAAAAAAAAAAGAAAAATCGGTCAAAGGATATAAGCAGGTAATTCATGAAAGAGCAAACCTAAACTATGGCTACCACTTTGTTGAACTCTAGGGACACTATAGGAGTACCTGGAGGTATACACTCCACAGGGTATGGTTTATACAGTTATCATGTTAATTGGCTATCATATAAAGAGATTCATTGCTCATCAGGAAGTACAAATGAAAGCAATGACATACCACTTTGTACCCATTAGGTGGGCAAAATTAGTGATTTACATAATTAAAATAAAGCATTATACCATACATGAAACAATGCATACAAATCTATATTAAATATAAGAGAACAGATGCCTATGTAAAGGAAAAGAACAGGACTGAGGTTCAGGCTAAATGAGGAAAACAAGTGAGAGCCTCGAATAGACCAACAGAGACAATGTCATAAACTGAGGAGTACGAGTGACGTGGATTTCCCTGGTGGTCCAGTGGTTAAAACTCCACACTGCCAATGAAAGGGGCAGGGGTTCAACCCCTGGTCAGGGAATTAAGATCCTACATGCCATGTGGTACAGCCAAAAAAATGCTGGGCTTCCCTCATAGCTCAGTTGGTAAAGAATCTGCCTGTAGTGCAGGAGACCTGGGTTCGATCCCTGGGTCAGGAAGACCCCCTGGAGAAGGAAATGGCAACCCACTCCAGTATTCTTGCCTGGAGAATCCCATGGACAGGGGAGCCTGGCAGGCTACAGTCCATGGGGTCGCAAGAGTTGGACACGACTTAGCAACTAAAGAGAAAAAGAGAGAGATGAGTGACCGACTTAGTGACCAAAGAGAGAGATGAGTGACTTAATTTTGTATACCTAACATTAAAAGAAAAATGTAATAAAAGTACCAGATAATTCTAGAAAATGCAACTAATTCACAGTGATGAAAGTTGCCTAAGGAAAGGGAGGGGAGCAGGAAGAAGAGACCAGACAACAATGAGGAAATTCTTGGGGGCAACTGCTATGTTCATTATCTTTAAACATATTTTTAAAAAATCAGATCTTATTCTGAATAAGTAATATATTCCATATGCTAAAAACCTACACAAATGTACTTCTATTAGGACTAATGAAACAGTCATGTATAAGCAAATAATTGTAGCTTTTTACATATATTACCTGTGTCTGTCCCCTCTGAAATAATGATGATCCGTGAAGAATTTTAAACATATCTACCTCACAATTTATATTCCTAAGTGAAGTCAAATCTCGACCGTCACACCTATAGTAATAAAGGAAATAATTATTTACAGCAGTGTTGTATGTCAGAAAAATCACATATTATCTCTTGATGACTACCACAAAGTTCTCTACTTGAATTGCATATCATAATCACCTGCAGAACTATAAAAAATAATATAGATGCCTGGGCCTGATCCTAAGTCCCACTGAATTAGAATCTCAGAGGTTGTGATCCATATACTTGTTAAAAAGCTCTGCAAGTAATTCTGACATGCAGTCATGGCTCTGAAGCAGTGCTCTACATATGAAGCCTACAGAGAGACAGTCAAAACATCGAGAGAATCCACAGACTCGTCAACAGGTATTCATTTATAAAATAAACATTATATAATTATTTCCTGTTATTTGAAGGAAAAAATCCTAGATTCTAGCTTTTAGCTAGTTGTCACTTTCAAGGAAACTTGCAGAGTACATGCTTCAATTCCATCAAAAAAGGATATGTTAAAAAAAAAGATATGTTTACCTTTTGTACTCATTCAAAATAATACTTCTAAAAACATCCTTTGTAGCAACATTGAAGGATTCTATTATTTCATAGGCATCAACCTCTGGAAATTTTTCTACAGAAGAAAGACAAACCAAAACAAAGATTTTCTCTTTTTGAAAGATAAAATTTCTCTTTAAGTTCACAGTGTCAAATCAATTAACTATGGAATTGAGCCAAAGGAGCTGACTGAACATTAGTCCTCTAAGCAAAAGTTTTTAAGTAGGAGAGACACAACTGTTATACCCCAAATGTACCATTAATGGGAACCTAGTTTGCTTTCTACCAGAACAATAATGCTTTAGAATCAACTACATGTCATTGTTATCTGACATATCCAGCCAATCATTTTATGAGAAGATTTAACTGATATTTTTAAGAGTAGTCTCCTTCACTGTTTTGTCTTAGGAACTTTTGTTTTAGTCCACAAATAGAGCAATAATTTTCTTTATACATTACAAATCCCTACTGACTTTTTTTTTTTTAATAGATTTTCTTTTCTTTGTTTATTTTTGGCTGTGCTTGGTCTTTGTTGCTTCATGAGCTTTTCTCCAGTTGTGGCAAGCAGGGGCTACTCTTTAGTTGCAGTGCACAGGCTTCTCATTGTGGTGGTTTCTCTTGTGGAGCATGGGCGCTAGGGCGTGAGTGCTTCAGCAGTTGTGGCTCCTGAGCTCTAGAGCACAGTTGTGGTGCATGAGCCTAGTTGCTTCACAGTATGAGAGATCTTCCCCGATGAGGGTGGAACCCATGTGTCCTGCACTGGCAGGCAGATTCTTTAATCAGTGAGGAAAGCCCCCTGCTGACTAGTTTTTAGTTAACATTTATCAAGTTCTTTCATAACCCAGGTATTTTACATGTTTTTATTTAAATACCTTTAATCTTTATAGGAATCTGTGAGATACAAGCTATTACTGTTACCTCTGTTTTACAGGAGAAAAAACAGGTCTGAAGAGAAGCAAGTTGCCTGAGCTCACAACTGACAGCTGTGACCTGAATAAAGATGTCTGCCTAAGCTTATACTTTTAAATGTTAAGCTACTTTATCTTATTATCTTAACAGTTGATTCATGCCAAGTTCTAAGCACTGTTCTCTTAAGAATTTGGTTTATTAAATATAACTTGAAAGTGGCCAGAACATAAGAAATGGCCACAGAGAGATACATATTGTGTCTTTGTCAGACAGGAATAATTTTTAATAGGAATTCTTATGCTTTAACTAGGTTGCACTTAGAAAAAATATTAGTAACAAAACATTTAAAATATTATCCTATGAACCCAGAGAGTCATGAAGGTATTCGACTATGTATTATTACTACTTTTCTTTTTTTACTGGAGTGGGTTGCCATGCCCTCCTCCGTGGGATCTTCTTGACCCAGGAATTGAACTCACATCTCTTATGTCTCCTACTTTGGCAGACAGGTTCTTTACCACCAGCACCGCCTGGGAAGCCCCATGACTATGTATTATTAAAATCACTTTCTTTTTAAATAAGGCAGCAGGTGCTATACAACTGCTAATCCTTTTTTTTGCATTTCTTCCCCCCAACTTTTTATTTTGTATTGGGGTACAGCCGGTTAACAATGTGATAGTTTCAGGTGAATAGTGAAGGGACTCAGCCATGCATATAAATGTATCCATTCTCCCCCAAACTCCCCTCCCATCCAGGCTGCCACATAACACTGAGTTGAGTTCCATGTGCTATTCAATAGGTCCTTGTTGGATATCCACTTTAAACATAGCAGCGTGTACATGTCTAAACCAAACTCCCTAACTATCCCTTCCCTCCTTCCTTCCCCCCTGGCAACCATAAGTTCATTCTCTGCCTCTGTGAGTCTGTTTTACAAATAAGTTCATTTGTATCATTTCTTTTCAGATTCCACATATAAGGGATGTCATATGTTATTTTTCCTTCTCTATCTGACTTCTAATCCTTAATAGGATGAAATATAGTGAGAAAAGACCAAACTTTTTCAATGGCAGTAAAAGATATAGATAATGGATATAGGTAATTATAGAAATACATAATGGCCTTAATATTGATGCTAGCAGCAAAATTTTTGTCTTGAAATATGCAGGTTAGAGGATATTTGTCTATTAGCAGAAAAATTAACAAGAACTGTCATGTGTGGTACACATCAGTTTGTGTGACTGCTATGAAGCAATAAAATCCTTTCGTTTAATAATTTTTAGAGAGAAAGATTCTCTAAAATCTAAATTTTACAATTCCATATGTTAATAACATCAGTTAACGTTTACTCAACACACCTGTTATGTGCCAGGCACAGATGTAAATGGTTTATTCATTGAATCCTCACAAATCGTACTGGTATTGCAATTTTATAAATTAAACTCAAGAATTTTAAAGAGTATCTTTTAGGTTTTCATAGGACAAGATACAAGGATACCCATTTTGGAGTATAAGAGTTTGATCTAGAAAAGATTAGGAACACCTCATACTCAGTATTTATTGGTGCTCACTTTGGGTCAGGTGCAGTTCTTACCCATTCATAGAAGTCAGTTTAACAGTAACTTTGGGATGTATCATTATCACAAGTTTAACAAGGAGTAACTAGAATAACTGTTCTCTTAACAACTGAAATTGTAAAATCTATTATTTCCTTAATTTTTTTATAAACTAAAAAAAAAAAAAATTTACCTTTTAGTTGTTCCTCTGTATCTAATCTAATCTTGTTAATTGCTTCATCTCTGGAAATCTAAAAGAAAGTTGAAGTCCAGTTGTTACATATGGCATTTATATTTAACATTTCTATTTTTTATATTACTATACAATTAACACATTGTAATAGTAATCAGATTTCCCTAATGGTAAGAGTCTTTAAAAGACTGCAACTGGTTATTGATTTGTAAGAAATATTACCTGTTTAATTCATTTAAATATGTTCACTACTCCCCTTTTCATAAAAATACGACAAATATTCATAAACAAAATTGTGTGAGCTATGACAAAAAAGAATTCCCAGAACAATTATATAAACAAAATTCAGGTATACCTACTTTATCATGTTCATGATCTGTAAAAACTGTGTAGAGTTTTTCCGTGGCGAGTCTATTTTAAGCAAAAAGTAAAGGTCAGCATAATACGTAGAAACATTAGGGAGTGTTTATTATAAACAAGACTGAAATATTTAACAGGCTAAAATACTTAACATTTCATAATTAAAAATATATATTTATTGCTCTGTAACACTGTTAATCTGTTTACTATTTATGATGAAGTGAAAGTCACTCAGTAGTGTCTGACTCTTTGCAACCCCATGGACTATACAGTCCGTGGAATTCTCCAGGCCAGAATACTGGAGTGGGTAGCTGTTCCCTTCTCCAGGGGACCTTCCCAACCCAGGGATCAAACCCAGGTCTCCCGCATTGCAGGCAGATTCTTTACCAGCTGAGCCACAGGGAAGAACACAAATTTCTTTCTCCTCACTATTAGGGGAGTCATTCACACATACCTTCCCAACTGTTCAATTAATTTCATCTTAGATTTTTCTCTCTTCACTCACTCTCAAGGAACCAGCTGCTTTTTTTCTTTCTATGCATTTTGGCTGCTATTGCAGGTAATCCTTTGATTGGGTAGTGTTAAAACTCTAATCTCTAAGTAATGACTGTGAGACTCATACTAAGGGGAAATATTAACTTTTTCAGTTTATTTCAAATGAAATAATTCTCTGGTCATTCATTCATAATTTATTGAGTACTTTATGTACAGGCACTATTATAAGGACTGGGCATTTAGTGGTGGTTGTATTTCTTTTTGAGAACCTCAACAGTTTCCTTAGATATTCAAATATCTTATGCTTTATTCTCCTTTTCCTTGAGAGAGAGAGAGGAGAGTTATCTTAATTTTGACAAGTACACTCACTCTCCCCTTTCCTTTGAGATTTAGACTTAGGTCCTTGAAGAGAGATGTAGGTTTATCCTTTTACAAGCATTAGGTTGCTATTTATGGCAATGACTCTTAAAATAGAAAGCTGGTATTTAGGAAGTAATGCATGGACAGTGCTTCCATGAGAAGTTCTTTCTGAGAGGAAATTAAATCTGGTGATACTTTCATATTTTCTTTTGTACAGATGTTCTTACTTATGAGCGTGTTTGACAATCTCTGGCGAAGGGACAAATAACTTCTGAGGTGTCCTCTTGGTAACACCATTTTCTTTTACCAACTGCTGGATGCCCTGAATTATTTGTTGTGTATGTTTTACTCCCACTTTGATAGCATGGCAAAAGTCCTGCTGTAAAATATTCTCTGCAGAGGCTTCCAACATGACTAAAAAGAAAAAAAAAACAAAAGACTGCCATTGAACCTTTTACCAATTTTCAAATGTTTCCAATGTGAAACATTTCAAATTTCAATTTTAACCATTTTCAAAGACCATGACATGACAAATACTACAGATCAATTTTCTACCTTTTTGATTTCTTTCCTCAGAATTAACACAATTCCAAAATATAAACAGTAGTAAATGAATAAAGAAACCTTGATATTTGAAGTATATATTCTTCATAAATTTACTGAGGAATTTCTCATTAAAAAAATGAAACAGAAAATATGTACACAATTTTTTGTAACAGCTCTATAAGATATAATTCAAATATCATAAAATTCCATCCTTTAACATATACAACTGCATCTATTTTTTAAGCGAATTTAAATTGAAAATTTAGAATATCAGCACAGTACGTGTCCAATAACATTTTCTGTTTAACAATTACTTGATGTGACCTCTCACTTAATTTGGTCCTTGTCATATTTTCTAATTCTTGCCTGGGTCAGGAAATCTTTGCAGTGATACTGTTTCAAGTTAGCCAACTAGAGGACCCAAGCTACTACCATAAAACAGTTGTTTTAAGTATAACTCCTGTGGAAAGCAGGGAAGCTCCAAAGTAAGGCTTCTAGCATTTTAGCTTTGGTTTCTATAAGGCTGAATAGACTCTTGCCAACCTGTGTGCCATTTCTGGCATCTCTCAACTTGTCCAAAGTCTAAGATCATGTAATGCATATCTACTATCAAACTAGTGTGTTTAACCACATCATGTTGTCATTAAGATTTATTATGGCTAAAAAGTCATGATGAATCACTTCTAAGGCTTCCAAGCATAATCAAGAATGGAGAAAAAAAATCTTATATGCTTTGTATGTTGTAATTCCATCAGTCAGCTGAAGCAGATCTGTGAAACTATAATAGAAAATCTAACATTTTTGTCACTGCTGTCTTGGAAAGAGAGGAGAAAGATGGCAGGGCTGAAAAGTACTGGGGGAAAAATAGCTGGAAATTTCCGAAATTTGGTGGAAACATAAACCCTACATAGGATAACCCAAAGAAGAACATATCATAATTAAACTTCTGATAACCAAAGACAAAGGGAAAAAATGTTGAAACCAGCTAGAGAAAAATGACATCATACCCATATGGGAAAAGCAATTCAAACAACAGCAGATTTATCATCAGAAACCATGGAGGCCAGAAAGAAGAGGCATAATACCTTTCAGGTACTGAAAGACAAGAACTGTCAACCCAGAATCCTATTCCCAGTGAAAATATTTAAGAGTGAAAGAGAAATCAAAACTCTTAGATGTAGGAGAACGAAGAAAATGTGTCACCCTGAAATGGCTAAAGGAAGTTCTCTAAACAGAAAGAAAACAATAAAGGAAGAAACCATGTTAAGAACATATTAAGCTGAAATATGGGTAAATACAACATATGGAATACTTGTCTGGAATTTTCTAAACTGTTTGATGGTTGAAGCAAAAATTATAACACTTCCCGGTTGTGGTTCTAAATGTAGAGAAATATTAAACAAATAAAATATAAATGGAGGAGGATGAAGGGAGTTTAGGTTTCAATTGTTCACTTGAGGCACAAAGAAGCTTCCCCTGATACCATGATATGGAGATGATTATATCCTTTCTCTTTTCTGTGTTTCCCATGACATCTCCTCTCCCTTTCACAGAACTGGAGATTTAAAAACATGCATTTAATGTTTGTAAACTGTACTTCAGTAAATTAATTTTAAAAAAGAGCTTATGAAGAGAATATGGTAAAGAAAATCTCAAACTTTGTTTTCACCAATTAAACTTCAAAGCAATTCATTATTAAAAGTGCTTTATAAGAAAATTCCTTATTGTTTTGAGTCTGTATAGCTATTTGTATTTAAATAAGTTAAAATTATATAAAATTAAAAATTCAGTTTCTTAGTCACTAGCTACATTTTAAGTACTCAGTAGTTACATGTTCAGATATAAAACATTTCCTTTATTGCAGAATTCTACTGGACAGCACTGCCATAGAGGCTAAAATTTTAAACAAAAAAGCTTGCCAAAATGACTGCTCTGAACCTAACTTGTTTTCAATAGTGGAGTTTTGAGATTAGCTGAAACTATGAATTCTAGATACAATTTTTTAATAAAAATTGTTACTGGTGTGCTTTTTCCCTGAATTATATCCTAGTATACATAGAAAGATTAGTGATATTAAATGTAACAGTTGGAAACAAGAATCCAAGTGACATTGTGTAGAATAATGGCTGAAGTAATCTAGCAGCTGACAGTGCAGAGAAATTATTCTTGCCCTATGTAAGGTTATACTTTAGAGATTCAGATTACTAAATACTTTAATGATGAAGTGGTAGCAATTACTTGTTCATATTTCTGTACTCAGAAGTTCCATGATGATGGTTTTTAGAACCAATATTCACTTTAACACATTGACATGAGGTCAAATGTTCATCTGGTGTACCCTGACAAAAGCACAGAGCTGACTGAAAATAGTGATGTGAAAATTGTAAAATGGATGCTGGTAACTTGTGAAACCACTTTCCTTACAGGCTGGTTCTGAATCACCTTCAGCCTCCTTATAACTACTCAAGACTACCCTGTGATGGTTTAAGCAGTTTCTAATTTCATTCTTCCATCTAGAGGAACAGGTCAAAACAACAGCTAGAAGGTTGCCTATTGGGTTTCTGTGGCATGTTGCAGATACAGTAAAGATCCTTAGTTCATTCCTCCAGTATCTCTTTAAAATCAGAGTGGTTCAGACACAAAGGCAGATAAAGGTATATGACCATTTAGAAGATGGTTTATTTTACATCTTGACAGTAACATTAACCATTTGCTTACTAGGTGGTTTTAGCTACTATGTTGGTACTCTACAAACCTTGACTCTAATCTTCATAATGGCCCAAGAAAGCAGCCAAATCAATTTACAAATTGATAAATTAGTAAATTTCTTTCTTCTTCTTTTTTTAACTAATTTTGCTGAAAGTTACTAACTTTCAGCAGAAATTTCAGATATAGACCAAGTGAACTTCAAATAGCAAACCAACACTCTACTCAGGGCCCTTTTTGAGATGCTCAAATATAATGTAGGGGTCCATTCATTATTCACAGCCTCCCCAAATCTTTAGAAACCTCTCTATATTGTGATAGTTTCCCGCCTTCACCTTTAAAAGGGAGGGTGACTTCCTCAGTGGGCACACATCTTTATACTATTCCTCCTGGTCCCTTGTCCTTGCCTCTTTTTTCCCCTCCTGCCTGTAAGTAAGATCAGTTGGCCAGAATCCCATGGTCAGAGAAGCCTGGCAGTCTATAGTCCATGGGGTTGCAAGAGTTGTACACGACTTAGCGACTACATCACCACTAGTAGCCAGTACATAAGCATGAAGATGTGGGCAACACCCTGAGCATAGCTGAGTAGAGTAGAAAGTTATAAAACAATCTAGATTTCCTAACACATTAGGAGAGCTGCTGTAACTGTCCTGGACTCATTATCTCTGAATTTTTGTTACTTGAGAGAAAATAAGTTCCCATCTTGTTTAAGCATTGTTATTTAGTTTAATGATACAATTGCTAACTAACATGTAGACAATACACAATTACTCTTTAGTGTATTTTATCTGTCATCTAGTTCTAAGTCATTATGAACATTCCAAAGGAAGCAGCTAGAAATGAGGTATTTCACATGTTAACTGAACAAAAAAAGCACGAAAAGTTTTAATAATAAGTTTACATTTCATGAAAATGTTCCCACATCAGAAGATTCTGTGTCAAAAAGTTCCAGAAGACAAATGTCAGGTAGCAGGATAAACTAAGGGACCTTAATATATTTGTCTAAGGTTGCATAGCGGTTAACTATGGCAGATGACTGGGTTTCAAACCCAAGTCATTCTGACTGTTAAAGGCTATTCCCCTTCACCATAACCAGCCTCTTATTTTTGTTCATGTTGATTATGGCATTTTAGTTGGACGGAGTAAAGGTGACCCATGGTCCAGTGCACATGCTTCCTATGAGGAAATACGATACCTCTTTCTCAGAGGACAACAAACAGGCTTAGAATGACTGCATTAGCTAAATTAACACATTTAAACTAATAGAACAATTAATTTACTACCAGATTTAAAACTTCAAATTTTAGACTAGCTTATCAGTCTAAAAATAATTACTAAAATTATCTTAATAAAGATTTTTTTACTTCAATTAGTTATATAACATTCTATAATTCTAGGTATTGTTTGACATGAAGCAAGAGCGCTACAAAAATAGAGCAGCAATAAAACAAAACAAAAATTTTTATGGCTAATTAAAAAAACACACATACATTTTTAGAAGCCAAAACCTGTACATAAAATCCAGAATAAATCTACCACATAAACTACTTACCAATCTGACTTTTAGGTGCTCCAGCAACCACTAAATTTAAAGTACTGTTAGCCATTTCTTTTCGTGTTGGGTTAACTACACATTCTCCATCAATCATTCCTATTCGTACTGCCCCTAAAATATATTAAAATATTGGCAATTGTTTAATAAAAACTCAGTTTTCAAGACATTCCAGTAATGGCTTCAATCCCTATCTTCAATTGTGACCACAATAAAATCCATATTTCTATTGTGGTATTTAAGGACCATTGATTATATTACCTCACCCTATCTTCTGGCCTCACTGGGTGACTCAAGTTCAGCATTCATCTCCATGATTATGCTCGTGGTCTTTTCCTAATCTTGACTGTATTTTCTTTCTTACCTTTTGATCCTACTAAGGTACAGCATAAATGTCAGTGACTCTTGAGAAACCCTCTCTGACACCTAACCACACAAATATAAACCTGCCTTTATCATTTTATTAACACTCCAACTATACCTTTATATTGTTTATAAAAAATTGTCTCACTCATGCTGAAATCAAGAACTGTCCCATTCATCTTTGTACTGCTGATACCTAGTCTGCCTTAGTTCTTTCATTGCTAAGTCCAATATCAGGCATTTAGGACACTCAATAATTATTTACCTGAGAAACCATTTGTATATTGCATGAATACAACTTACATGAGCTGTAAGTTACAAACAACTTTATATTTCAATATTATCTTGAAAGTGTGTGTACCCTGACAATTTCTCAATCCAAAAATAAGAGAAATTCTTCAAACAGAAGAGGCAACTAAGAAGTCACAGTGTCTGAGAACATAAAATAATCTCTAACACATAACATATTGCTTTAAGAAACAAAACCCAAAGCAAAGATAAAAGTGTCTCAAAGATCTGAAAGGACTCTTCTTAGAATGTCATCTAATCAGACTCCCCAAGAAACAGTAAATCAAAGCTAATAAATCTATGCCTTTGTTATAGCATGCTCACTCCTATTTTCTGAAAAAAAAAAAAAAGTTTCGTCAGTGATCTTAGCCAAAAAGCTGAGAAGTGATAGAAAAAATGTTTTTTATTTTCCAATCTTAACTTACCAATAGGGCCATTCCAAGGAATATCTGATAATGAGAGGGCTACAGAAGCTTTGAAAAAGAAAGAAAATAAGAGCTGAAATAAAAATATTTTACTGCTTAAAAAAGAAAATCAACAGTAATAATTTTAATGTTTATTTTTATACTTACCACCATTAATTGCTAGGACATCAGGTTCATTAATACCATCTACTGCTAACAGATTACAAAGGATCTGGTGCAAGGGAAAAAATGCAAAGCACTTTAAAAACAATCTACTTGATTTGGGAGGATTATCATTTGGAATAACATCTTGGCCTGAAATACAGGAAAACTGTATGATATGGTTCAAAGCAAAAGCTTTGTAGTCAAACCCTTACTTCTGGCTATCATTTAACTACATGCTTCACCACAGAAAAAATTACTTAAATTAAGCCTCAAAAGTTTTCTCATCTTTAAAAGGGAAAAATAATGGTATCTTCCTAAAAAGTTCTTAGGAAAATTACAGGAAATACTGTGTATAAATTATTTATAGTACTGAGTAGTAAATGTTAGTTAGCTATGTTAGTAAATGTTACATAAAAATATTGTTGTCTTCTGTTTGTTAAGCATAGACAAATTACATTGTAATAATATGCTTATGTCATGTACTTAGGAAAATAACTTCTCCAGGCAGTGACATTCTGACAAAGGGATATTTGCAAGCATATTTTCTTTTCAAACACATAAAATAGTTAATTAAAGTACATATATATATGGGTCATTATTACAAAAGGTAATATTCAGAAAGTAACAAAATATAACAAAGTAGAGGGTTAGAGAACCCAATGATAAAAAATAGGTAATAAAGACTGTGTTGACAGTCCTTGTCTGTTACTAATATAACCTTCAAGGCCCAGTCTGAACTGTCCCCACCTACCTCAATTACTCTTTTTTTCAAATTTACCAATTTCTTTCCTGCCCAAGGATTTTGTGCTTCCTGTTCCATCTTCTTCCACTCCTACATTGGTTAATTCCTACTCATAATTCAGGTATCAGCTCATATTGATACTAAATAAATGTTAGACTGTAAAAATTAATGTAAACTGCAGCAGCATCACAAAATCTTCTTATTTTATACTGTTTATGTTTGGCCTAGGAAGTATTAAATAGAGATTGTCATTTTTTTTTTAACTGACCTAGAAACCAATAAACCTAAAATAGAACATACCTGTGTATCATAAAAGTAGCCAGCTGGAAAGAGAGGTCTAATTGAACGATCTGCGAAAAGAAAAAAAAAAAGAGATTAAATAGTTACTAACAGAAGTTGCTTCACAATTCAAAACTTTTACCCCATTAAAGACCAAGCTAAAAAATAATGTAGCTAGCCATTTAATAAAACAAAATAATAGCAAAAACAAAACCCTTGGATTAATTTACTCACGGGGACATAGATAAATATTAATATCCACCAGGTCCTAAAGATGAAAAACCAGCAGGACAGGAGCACCCAAATGTAAAATTGGGGAGCAACTTTTCATTCTGGTTCCACAGACATCAGAATTCATTGCTTAATTGTTATTTATTTATTTAAGCAGAGGAAAGAAGCTTAAGACCAACAGCACACCAAAATAAAACCCTTCCTTGGAATTCTGTGTCTGACGAGTGCATATAAATATACATAAAGTAGAAATTTTGGTTAGAAGTATAAACTACAAATGATCTCACGAGATTTAAAGATATCAAAGATTTGAAAAATCATAAACATATTTCAGTAGTTGATGAATATAACGTTTTCAGGAATTACTATGCTGAACATACAAATGAAAAATACTTAGGACAGATTCAACAGAGTAGAGGTATGGGCCACAGAATTTATATGATTAATAGAGATCCATTCATTTGGTCAACAAATATTTGTTGATTGTCTGTTTTGTGCCAGTCAGTATGCTAGGTATAGGGGATTTAGTATTAAGCAAAAAGTTTTTTCTCATGAATCCCACATTTGAATCAGGGGATAGAGAAAGTAAATCATCTTAGGTGGTGTTAATGTAATGAAGAAAATTTAAAAGATACTACAGAACACAGATGGAAGAGAAGAGATACTAACACAGGTATATCAGAGACCTTAATATCTTACCTATTACTCGACTTGTAAGAATTTCTTTATCAGAAGATCCAATCTCTCTTCTGAGATAGTTTGTGGGAATTCTACCTGCTGCAGCAGCCTTCTGTCTATAGTCAACCTGAAGGAGTGATGAAAAAAAAATGCTGTTCATCTGACTGCTTTTTGTAGTAGCAAATTTTCCCTAAGCAATTACTATGGAGATAAAATTGTCCTGAGGTTGCCTACAACATATTCCAGACTAAGAGCGAATATTTTTCTTACTTTTAGTGTTTTATAACTCTTAGAGAAAGGAAAGGTGACAGAAATATGTCAGTAAACTGATTTTTTAAAAAGCCTTCCACTACTCAGTTAGATGACTGTGTACACTCAATACTTCCCACAGTAGCTTATCCTGGTCAAGTTCAACACTGCCTTTTTTTGGTGTCAACTCTTAGATATAACTGCATTCCCCTTATCATAATAAAAGAAGCCATAAAGTACTATTTTCGCCAAAAATATACTTGTAGACTCATACAAAGGGAAATCTATGAAAGAATGAATTCATTGCTTTCAGTTCAGTTCAATTGCTCAGTCGTGTCTGATTCTTTGCAACCCCATGAATAGCAGCATGCCAGGCCTGTCCATCACCAACTCCCAGAGTTGACTCAAACTCATGTCCATTGAGTTGGTGATGCCATCTAACCATCTCATCCTCTGTTGTCCCCTTCTCCTCCTGCCCTCAATCTTTCCCAATATCAGGGTCTTTTCAAATGAGTTAGCTCTTCACATCAGGTGGCCAAAATATCAGAGTTTTAGCAACATCAGTCCTTCCAATAAACATTCAGGACTGATCTCCTTTAGGATGGACTGGTTGGATCTCCTTGTAGTCCAAGGGACTCTCATGAGTCTTCTCCAACACCACAGTTCAAAAGCATCAGTTCTTCAGCACTTGGCTTTCTTCACCGTCCAACTCTCACATCCAAACATGACTACTGGAAAAACCATAGCCTTGATTAGATGGACCTTTGTTACAAAATAATGTCTCTGCTTTTTAATATGTTATCTAGGTTGATCATAACTTTCCTTCCAAGGAGTAAGCATCTTTTAATTTCATGGCTGCAGTCACCATCTGCAGTAATTTTGGAGCCCAAAATAATAAAGTCTGACAGTTTCCCCATCTATTTGCCATGAAGTGATGGGACCGGATGCCATGATCTTAGTTTTCTGAATGTTGAGCTTCAAGCCAGCTTTTTCTCTCTCCTCTTTCACTTACATCAAGAGGCTCTTGAGTTCTTCACTTTCAGCCAGAAGGGTGGTGTCATCTGCATATCTGAGGTTGTTGATATTTCTCCCAGCAATCTTGATTCCAGCCTGTGCTTCTTCCAGCCCAGCGTCTCTCATGATGTACTCTATAAGTTAAATAAGCAGGGTGACAATATACAGCCTTGACGTACTCCTTTTCCTATTTGGAACCAGTCTGTTGTTCCATGTCCAGTTCTAACTGTTGCTTCCTGACCTGCATACAGGTTTCTCAAGAGACAGGTCAGGTGGTCTGGTATTCCCATCTCTTTCAGAATTTTCCAGTTTATTGTGATCCACACAGTCAAAGGCTTTGGCATAGTCAATAAAGCAGAAATGGCTTACTAAACATGGAAGTACTTGTGCACTTCACTGTTTCTGTCAACTTGATTAACCTGGATCTTTAAAGAAGAATGACGACCATTGATACAAGAACTTGTTATGAAGCAATCAGTTTAAATTCTTTTAATGACTCAATATCAAACAATTAAGGAAAATCCTTTATTGTGCAAAGTTTACAATTTGTACTCACTAGACATTGGACAAAAATATTACAAATCGTACATTTATTCTATGTTACATTTCAGAAAAATCAGCAGATACTTACCACCAAAGGCATGAACTGGGAAGGTGAAGGTTTCGTTTTACTGACCGCTGTGACCATCACTGCAGTGTCACCTGACTTCAACACAAACAACAGCACTGGTAAATTCCTTTAACATCAGATATTAATATGTGAGTAGTGATTCACAGAAGACTGAATCCTCCCTCAGTTAAACCCAAGGAAAGAGAACTGTTATTCTGTGACACTGTGACTATCAAAATAATTATTCACTAGCAGTCCAATCTTAATCCCTTATGCATAATCATGATCTATATTAAAATAGTCACTAAGTTTTTCAAAAGTAACAGAACTAAAAGGGAAAAGGCTCACTGATAGCTTAGTCACATCCAATCATATTTTCTACTTCTCATTAGGAAATTTAGGCTATAAATAAAGAAAAAATTATTACTATTGAAGAAACCAGTAAAGTTACTTATTCTAGAAAAGCATTATAGAATTTATTAACAGAATAAAATAGAACCCCAAGTTTGGAAGAATCCTCCGACTCCCTGGTTGTCTGGAATTATTCTGACACTAGAAATGGTCTAATTAATTTCCAGTACCAGAATTCTAAGAAGTTACATGATGTTATAAAGATATTCAATATCAGTCTCCATAACCATTTTTAGGATGAAAATTTAACAATTTGGACTTTTTACCTGTACTACAGCAGAGCCATCTGCAAATCTGGCCAGTTTTCCAGAGGATATTTCTAATTTTCTGTTCAAAATAAAAATTCAGTACAAAAGCACTTAAGTCATTAGTACAATTGCTAACTCAGAATAAATCAGTCAAGGATTCTAAAGAACTCAAGGTCCCATAGGCCCCCAACTAGCAAAAAACAAATTAACACAAAAGGGACAGAGCTCACTATCATTACCAAAGATTCAAGGGGAGTTAAAGATCTTTAGGAAAAATACAGAAACCAAGGCACAGGAGTAATCTGAATGACAGAGTATTTCTGAAGTGAAGAAGCTCCTTTCTAAAGGTTAATTTCCCATTTATCACATCTTTTTGTCTCTTGTCTTACCACCCTTGCCTTGTTGACTAAAGTAGCCTTTTAAGACACAAACCTTATCATTTCTCTCCTTAATTCCTTTAAAATCTCCCACATTGCCTTTAAAATATAAATTTCAAAATTGCTAACAGACACTTTTATGTTCTACAAAGGTGCCAAGTCAGTGGGGGAAAGAAACAGTCTTTTCAACCAGTGGTGCTGGGACAACTGGATATCCATATGCAAAAAAGTTAATAAAAGTTGGACCCTTTCCTCATATTATAAATAAAAATTATATTGACATAAATGTAAAAATTAAAACTATAATACTCCTAAGAAAAAAACACAGGAGTAAATCTTCATGAACCTGGGTGAGACAACATCTTCCTATAGATGACATCAAAAGCACAAATAACAAAAGAAAAAAATAGATAAATCTGGCTTTATCAAAATTAAAAACTTTCATGCTACAATATCATCAACAAAATGAAAGAAAACCTACAGAATAGCAGAAAGTATTTGGAAATCATATACCTGATAAGGGACTTGTATCTAGAATATGTAAAGAACTCTTACAACTCAAAAATAAAACGAAACTCAATTTTATAAACTGGTAAAGGATTTCAATCAATGTCTCTTCAAGGAAGATCAACAATACTGCATGAAAATATGCTCAACATCATTAGCTGACAGGGAAATGCAAATCAAAACCACAATGAGATACTATTCACATCTACTAGGATGGTTATGATGGGTATGTGTTAATGGGCGTGTGGAGAAACTGGCAGTCTCATACACTGCTGACTGAAATGTAAAATGGTGCACCTGCTTTGGGAAATAATCTGGCAGTTCCTTAAAAGGTAAAACACAGAAGCACCCCAGATGTTCTCAAACACAGGCTTGGATTAATAGTCAAATACCAAATCCTCCCACTTTCTTCGTTCTTTCTGTTGATCTTCAAAGTGTCTCCTTTAGGGGTCCCAGACTACCTACCAGATAGTCCTGCCTTGGTGACTGACCTAATTTAAATTTTTCCCCCCTAGGTGGTTACTTTCCATTATGTCTCATGATCTCAGCTGGTGTCTAACTGACACATGTCATTTTTTCCTCTAAATGCACTATTAGTTGTTTTTGATGCAAATATGTTATTAGTTTTGTATTTCATGGTGATTTTACCTCTTATTAATTTACTTGCCAATATTTTAATATATAAAATACCTCCAAATATATATAAAAGATTGTTAACATATCAGTGGCTTCTGGAATTGGAACTGGGTGGCTATGGAACTGTGAGAAGATTTTTGAGCTTTTTAAATATTTAATGATGTGACTGAATACCTAACCAAAATATACTTTTGAAAAAAAAAAACAATAAGGATAAGATGAGCAGGGAGGTCCTATCGGTGGGCAAAAGATTGGGAAGAGATAGCTTATGAAAAGAAAAGGGAAAAGAGGAGCTATCTGCCACAGGAAGTAGAACTCCAGGGGGAGAGAGATGTAAGTATTTTTGGAAACACTTGCAAAATGGTATGCAATATAACCACATTCCTCCAAGAAAAATTCAGTAGTTCAAAACTCATGGTACCCCACCACTCCTGCAAAAACAAAACACCCACTTTTATGGTTTGGCCTTGCCTTTGCTGCCAAACTCATATTTCACTTTTCACTCCATCCACAGTGAGTTATTTGTAGCTAATCAATATACTCTCTCACTTCTCTGCAGTTGCACTTGTCATTTTCTCTACTTTCTCGTTGCTAATTCCTTTTTGCGTTTCAGGATTCACCTTCAACAGCAAGCTTTACAGTGGGACAAACATCCCTTTGTGCTCCTTCAGCACCCTGTTCATACCTTTCCCACATTGATTTTCTCACCACTGAATCTGTGTTCTTCCTCATCAGACTATCTCTAGTTGCCTTGGAACTCAGTATAGTAAATGCTCAATAACTTGCTGAAATGAAAATTACTACAAAGTTTATTGTGAGTAGTAAAGACATTTACCACAATAGTATACAACCTACTAGGACATTGTAAAGAATACACATAACTATCAAGTTGGTGGTACAAAGCAGTCACCCAAAAGTTTGTTGCAAACTTAAAGACAAAGAAAATAATTTACCCAGCAGGTATGATATTTATGAATCTCACTGCTACAACACATGACACAGGTTTAAAAAGAGGTTACCAAAAAAAAAAAAAAAATCCCAGTTGACTAATAAATGAGATTCAAAGTAGATTATTTATGAAAAATTTGGAGGGCAAACCCAACCTTGTTGTTTTGAGTCCCTGCTGCTGCTGCTGCTGCTGCTAAGTCGCTTCCGTCGTGTCCGACTCTGTGCTACCCCATAGACGGCAGCCCACCAGGCTCCCCCATCCCTGGGATTCTCCAGACAACAACACTGGAGTGGGTTGCCATTTCCTTCGCCAATGCATGAAAGTGAAAAGTGAAAGTGAAGTCGGTCAGTCATGTTAGCAACCCCATGGACTGCAGCCCACCAGGCCCCTCTGTCCGTGGGGTTTTCCAGCCAAGAGTACTGGAGTGGGGTGCCACTGCCTTCTCCATTTGAGTCCCTAGTGCCTAACAAATAGTAGATGTATGTGCAATGAAATGTTTTGGGGCATTTCTTCAGAGAAGAATAAATTTTCCATCCTTAAAGAATGGAAGAGATATCTTTTCCCTCAAAAATCAGAATCAAAGAATGCAAGAGGTGGAAAGAAAGACCTTAGAGATCATCTAGTCTAGCAGTCAACAAACTACACCTCTTTTCTTTTTATAGTCTTTAACCTAACAACTTTTTTTTTTCTTTTTACATTTTTAGAGGGTATGTAAACACATATGATTATGTGACTAACACATGGTAGGCAACACCGAAAACACCCACCTTTATGATCTGGTCTAAAATATTTACTGTCTGACCCATTATAGAAAAAGTTTGCTGACTCTTGAACTAATAACTGTCTCCTCATTCAGGGGAGTGGAAGGAGTAGTGACATAACTTGTTCAAAGATCATTCGGTAAGTCAGGGAGGAAGTGTTGGATTCAAAACCAGATTTTCTGACTTTTGTAATGAATTAGGGTCAACGTTTTTTAAAAAATACATGTGAAAAGTATATATAAAGTACCAGCAGTTTCATTTATTCTAAAAATGAATCTCATACTAGTTTTATAACAGTGATTTTAGACATGAATTCTGGCAAACAAACCCCGAGAGAAAGTATCAATTTGATACTTTCAAGTTCAAAATCCATCTAGTCTCATAGGAGTAGCTTTGACCGACCCTGAGAAAGTTACCTAAACTTCTCTGAGCCCCTGTTGCTTTAAATTTAAAATGAGAGTAATAGTACATTTACTACAGGCATCCCAGGTGACTCATACCCTAAAGAATTTGCCTGCAATTCAGAAGACCTGGGTTCCATCCCTGGGTTAGGAAGATCCCCTGCAGAAGGGAATGGCAACCCACTCCAGTAATCTTGCCTGGAGAATTCCATGGACAGAGGAGCCTGGCTGGGGTCGCAAAGAGACGGACAGGACTAAGTGAGTAACACTTTCACAGGTTTTAACAGTATCATATGACCAGTGTCAACGAACTGACTCTGTCCTTCCCTTCCTACCCAGAGTTACACGGGCCAAGCTTTTTAGGCAATAAACTGGATTGAAGGACGTAAGCATCAATTGTTAATGCGTTATTTTTTCATTTCATAGCCGAGGAATCACCAAAAGTAGAGAATGGAAATCAGATGGGCAGCCAGTTGGGGAAAAGAAGCTCCGAACAGGGAGGAAGAAGCAGGAAAGGGCACGGTACTGAGACAGCAAGAGAAGTAGGGAGATGGGGGTGGGGATGCCAAGAAACAGATTCCAAACACGGAAAGGGAAATTTGGAACTTAAGTTTAGGGTAAAGAGACTTGGGTTGCCGGATTCGTACTCTAGGAATTGAATGTACTCGGACCCGCCTTGTGAAAGGACAGAGAACACACACGGTTCCTTACCTGCTGCCTAAGTCCACGGCCACGGATCGCGGCCCGGTGCCACCCCATAGTGCTCGCACCTGTAACTGAGTGAGTGTCCTATCCCGCCCTGGAAGACGGAAGGGACCGTCTCCCAGAGGCCTCAGCCGGAGGCACGAGCAGCAATGCCTGCAGGCCGCCATGACACCTGGCACGCGATCAGCCCGGGCCGTGCCCTGATTGGCTTGCTCAGCAGATAGTGGGGCGGAGCCTGATGCAGTTTCGTTTCCGCGGTACCGGGGAGAACGCCGGGGAGGCGGATGGCTGGTCACTTTCTACGAAGCGTAGAGAGGGTCAAAACTATCTGAACGCAATTGCGACAACTCGTCCTTTATGTATTAGCCAATCAACAATAATTAGAAAAATAATGTGAGTTTTTTGGTTTGTTTTTCGTTTTTCTATCGTAGGTTAAAAGAGAAATCTAAAATAGCACAAGTATTTAAAAGAGTATTGCAGTAATAGAAGTAATCAGAAAATAAATTGTTGTTATCTGGCTTCTGCCAGCTGAGAATTAGGAGAATTTGCGTAGTGGGCCATGGAAAGAGACCTTTCTTCCATCCTCCCCACTGGCTTTTATTTTATAAATTTCAAGCAACAAATATATTACTACTTTACCAAGGAAGTACCAAGAGCCACCATAGGAGCCCAATTTATTTCTAGTAAGTTAATTTCACCTCTGGTTGACCTATGTTATCATTTTATATATCATTATGATCATTTTGGGTTCATTTCCATTTTAATATTTAGCAATTAATTTCTCTGCCTATTTTGGTCAACTGTTAATACTTTCTAAACAACTCTTAAATGCAAAAATCTTGCCACTATTTTTTAAAAGTTTTGAAAAATGAAAAAAAAGGTTTGGAATTTGATTTGATAAATTTCTAGGGGGTGGATAAATTTCTCCCACTCCTCTTAATCCAGTCTGTTGGAGAAATCTTTATATGGGTCCTGGAATGAATCAAATGATTATTCTTCTGAGGATCATATTTCTCTTTTAAGGTCATAACCCTGTCCCCCAAAGAAATCCAAACAACAAATTGCTCTCAAGAGCAATTCCAATCACTGATTTGGAATTTCCATGTCAACAGAAGGGATTACAGATAAGTCTGTTTATAGGTACTTAATGTTAAAGTAGTTTTTTCCTCTTTTCTACCTTTTTCTTTACCTTGTGTCACCAGTGTTTTTAAGACTAATCCACTGAAACCTGTCATAAGGACAAATCTATCAGAATCTACCTGCCACAATTCAACATGATTTTAGTTTTATAAATTAAGAATATTAAATCACCTTTTGGTAAAGGACCTAAGTACTGTATAATCCTTTTCATTTAATGCCTAATAGTTTAGAGCATAGAGTTGAAGTTACCAGTCCCCAAAGAGTCAGTGACCTCTCAATTGGTCCTTTGCCTGGAGTTACAAATGCCACTCAAATGAAGCCAAGTTTGGTATAGTACAGCAGAAGCTTTATTTATAGATCAAGGAATGGAGGAAGGAGAACTCTACTTTAAAAACACCTTCTCCCCAAAGGGAGGGGGAATAAAGAAATTTTAAGGGGTAGGAAGCAGATAAGTCATCAGGGCTCTAGGAAAGGAGTGGAGATTGCCAGCGGCTGGGGCATATGTAGTCTTTCACGCTTCTTTGCAGAAGGCAGGAAGTATGCCTAGTACAACCCCCCCCCCCCTTGAGCAAACATGGTAGCACAATAATGAAGCAAAGGTAATTTTTGGATACTTCCAAGTTTTGTCTGTGTAGGTGAGTTCCTGTGGTAAAGTCAAAACAAATTCAGGGCAGTTCACCACTACATATCTCTTAGTACAGCAGCAAAAAACTGTCAAATAACAGATGATTTTGAAACCAACAGAGATAAATCAAGGCAAGGATCCATTAGTTCTCAGGGGCTAGTGTGGGTGAAAAAATATCTCCTTTCTCCATTCCTTGATGAATGAATAAAGTTTTTGCTGTACTACATGGAGCCTGGTTTCATTTGATTGACATTTTCACCTCCAAGCAAAAGACCCATTGACCCATTGAGGGATCTCCAACCCACTGGGGATCAGTAACAAAGTTAGTCTTGAAAGGTCCTAGTCTTGTCTTTGCCATTTTCTAGTTGTCTGACCCTATCTCTCTGAGCCTTAGTTTTCTCACCTATAGAAATGGATAATAATACTAATCTCACAGGACTTTTTTTAAAATTTAAGATTAAATGTGACAGGAGGTGTAAGGTGTTTACAGTACCTGGCACATTGTCAGTTCAGTTAAATTCAGTCTCTCAGTTGTGTCCGACTCTGCAGCCCCATGGACTGTAGCACGCCAGGCTTCCTTGTCCATCACCAACTGCAGGAGCTTGCTCAAACTCATGTCCATTGAGTCGGTGATGCTGTCCAACCATCTCATCCTCTGTCATCCCCTTCTCCTGCCTTCAGTCATTTCCAGCATCAGGGTTGTTTCCAAAGAGCAAGTTCTTCACATCAGGTGGCCAAAGTATTGGAGTTCAGCTTTAGCATCAGTCTTTCCAATGAATATTCAGGACTGATCTCCTTTAGGATTGTCTGGTTGGATCTCCTTGCAATTCAAGGGACTCTCAAGAGTTTTCTCCCCAACACCACAGTTCAAAAGCATCAGTTCTTCGGCACTCAGCCTTCTTTGTAGTCCAACTCTCACATCCATGCATGACTACTGGAAAAACCATAGCTTTGACCAGAAGGACCTTTGTTGGCAAAGTAATGTCTCTGCTTTTTAATATGCTGTCTAGGTTTGTCATAGCTTTTCTTCCAAGGAGCAAGGGTCTTTTAATTTCATGGCTACAGTCACCATCTGCAGTGATTTTGGAGCCCAAGAATATAAAGTCTCTGACTGTTTTTGTTGTCTCTCCATCTATTTGCCATGAAGTGATGGGACCGGATGCCATGATCTTCGTTTTTTGAAAGTTGAGTTTTAAGCCAACTTTTTTACTCTCCACTTTCACCTTCTTCAAGAGGCTCTTTGGTTCCTCTTCACTTTCTTCCATAAGGGTGGTGTCATCTGCACATCTGAGGTTATTGATATTTCTCTCTGCAATCTTGATTCCACCTTGTGCTTCGTCCAGACTGGCATTTCACATGGTGTACTCTGCATACAGCAACTCAATAAATGATAGATTCAGCTTTGATTCAGTCTTTTCTTAATTTTCCCTCTAGTTTTCTCTATTTGAAATACTGAACGACCTTCTTTTCTTCAGAAACCATGGGTCGGTTAGTTTTCATCCAGTGGGAAATGCTAGAAAGCACAATTTGCACGTTGAACCCATCTATTTCCTCCCACCAATCCAAAATAATTGAAATGGTAGTAATTGGATCATAAACTGAAAGGCAGATGTGGGTACTGAGATCTTGTGGCAGAGCTTTGTTATGAAGTAGTCATCAGATGATCCAGACTATGTTCACATTAAGCATTTTAAGATTGACTTAAAAACATATGAGGTTTACATTCTTGTGGTTGCAGCTACCAATCTGAAATGTCACATTAGAGAAGTACAGTTCTGCCAAGTCTAGTTCAACAGCCAGAATATAGTGTAAAATCATCTTCTTTACTTTGAAGCACTTTAAAGGTGGTCCAGTTTAAATCCACCAGCAATGTTTCTCAATGTTTCTCTGTTCCTTCTCTCTTTTCATCAAACTCTAGTGAACCTGCATCAAAACAGTTAAGACCATTGCACCCTCTGAGTAGCAATTTCATTCAAGTAAAACACAGTTGCTTTAAATGATTGCTAATTAAAATTTAATTTGGTTTGTAGCTTGGTTTAAACCATATGTGTGTGTGTATATATATACATATAAATATTTTTTGTTGTTTAGTTTCTAAGTTGTGTCCTACTCTTTGTGTCCCCATGGACTGTGGCCTGCCAGGCTCCTCTGTTCATGGAATTTCCCAGGCAAGAATACTGGAGTGGGTTGCCATTTCCTTTTCCAGGGGATTCTCCCAAGCCAGGGATCAAATCCATGTCTGCTGCATTGGCAGGTAGATGCTTTGCTACAAAGCTACCAGGGAAGTCCATATATAAATGTGTATATATACATACTTATGTATTTATTTAGTTTAGTTTATGACTAAGATACCAGAATAAGGAGTTTATGGTTTGTTACATATATATGTGCCTATTTAAGCAATATAATAAAAATTGTCCTCAGATACTGAAGGAATTGATGAAAAAAGATTTCTTTTTTCTTGAAAGAATGTAGCCTATTCAACGTTAAGAAAGTCTGCTCAACACCATTGCCAGAGGAATCTTTCTAAATCACAAATCTAGCTGTGTCTGTACCTTGATTAACTTCTTCAATGCCTTTCTAAATCCTTAATCTACACAATAAAATTTCAACTGCTTTGTGTGGACTATGAATTTTTCCTATTCAGCCCAATCAATTTTTACTTACTATCCTTCCTTATTTCCCTCTCCTCATTATATTTTTATATTTTTGGCCATGAGACAATTGTGTTCTTAGTTTCCTGACCAGGGACTGAACCCGTGGCCCCTACAATGGAAACGTGGAGTCTTAGCGACTGGACCACCAGGAAAGTCCCCCTCTCATTTCATATTCCATGTAAACCGAACTACTTCTTGTTCTTTAACATACCACTCTCTCTTCTGCCTCTGTTCCTTTGCATGTATGATCCTCTGTGCTTCACATACATCCCTTTGTGTGTGTCAGTCTTGCAAATTTAGTCTTCTGGTTTCAGCTTCAATACTATCTCCTCTGACTCCCCCAGGCTGACTTATGGGTACATGTCTGTCCTCACACTTTATTAATTCTCATAGCCATTATTTGATCCATGGAAATGAATGAGGGAATAAGTATTGCATAGTGATTAAAAGCACTGACTCTGGCCTCAGATTGTCTAGGTTTGAATCTCACCTCTGTCACCTCTTAAACGTATGACTCTTGGTAAGTCACTTACTTACCCTTTCTATTCTTCAGTTACCTTATTTGTAAAATGAGAATGAAAATAATATCTACCTCTTAAGATTGTTATGTGATTTAAATGCAGCCTTATTTTTATGGAACTAAGCATAGACCCTAGCACATGGAAAATGTTATAGGGTGCTGTATTACTTGTTGAATACTTGCTTCATGTCAGATGCTATATGCTAGGCTCAGAGGATATAAGGTGTCAAGATAGTCATTAGGGCGTAAAAAGCCCTGCTTTATCAAGATTCCAGTGTAGTATGAGAGATCAACAAAAACACAGCCAAACAAACAGAAAAGCTAGAGTTTGAGGGGCTTCCCAGGTGGCGCTAGTGGCGAAGAACCCGCCTGCCAATGCAGGAGACAAAAAGAGACTTGAGTTAGATCTTTGGGTTGGGCAGATTCCCTGGAGAGGGGCATGGCAACCCACTCTAGTATTCTTGCTAGAGAATCCCATGGACAGAGGACCCTGGTGGACTGCAGTCCATAGCATTGCATAAAGTCGGACACAGCTGAAGCAACTTAGCATGCAATGCTAAGAAAGAAAGAAACTAGGTACGAAGGTAGAAAATAGTGAGATGAAGGTATAACTTGCATCAAATAAGGTGACCAGGAAAGGACTTCCTGAGGAAGAGACATTTAAGCCAGCCTTCACGATAAGAAGGAGACAGTTTCTGAGACATGGAACCAGGTGGGAGAAGCTACTTGTAGGGGGATGGTTACCTCGAAGTCATGAAAGAGTTTGGCTTCTATGAGGACATACAAAAAAAGCCAATGTGGCTAGAGAGTGGTAAAGAAGAGTGTGGCAGAGATGAGGAAGGAGAGAAAGGAATGGGAAAGTTTTAAAAGTCCTGGTCTAATCTACATTTTATGATGGTCCCTCTGGCTGCTGAGTTCAAAATGTATTGGTGGTGGATGAGAGAGTAGTATAGAAATCAAGAGTAAAATGGTGACAAGGGCAACAAGAAGAAAGGATGGACAGATTTGGAATATATTTTAGTGTTGAGATGGGTAGCATTTGTTGATGAATTGGATTCAGAAAGGGGAGAATTACAACTGTCAATAGTCTTAGATGGGTTAGGAATAGAGTGTGTGAAACACCTGACAGGTGTCTGTCACAGAATCTGTGACAGGTCCACCTGTCACAATGTGGACCTGACTCGAGAGAACTCAGTTCAGTTCAGTTCAGTAGCTCAGTCCAACTCTTTGCGACCCCATGAACTGCAGCACACCTGGCCTCCCTGTCCATCACCAACTCCCAGAGTCTACCCAAACCCATGTGCATCAAGTCGGTGATGCCATCCAGCCGTCTTATCCTCTGTCATCCCTTTTTCCTCCTGCCCCCAATTGATCTCCTTTAGGATGGACTGGTTGGATCACCTTGCAGCCCAAGGGACTCTCAAGAGTCTCCTCCAACATCACAGTTCAAAAGCATCAATACTTTGGCACTCAGCCTTTTTCACTGTCCAACTCTTGCGTCCATACATGATTACTGGAAAAACCATAGCCTTGACTAGACAGACTTTTGTTGGCAAGGTAATGTCTCTACTTTTCAATATGCTATCTAGGTTGGCCATAACTTTCCTTCCAAGGAGTAACTGTCTTTTAATTTCATGGCTGCAGTCACCATCGGCAGTGATTTTGGAGCCCAAAAAACTAAAGTCTGAAACTGTTTCCACCGTTTCCCCATCTATTTCCCATGAAGTGATGGGACCAGATGCCATGATATTTGTTTTCTGAATGTTGAGTCTTAAGCCAACTCTTTCAATCTCCTCTTTCACTTTCATCAAGAGGCTCTTTAGTTCTTCTTCACTTTCTGCCATAAGGGTGGTGTCATCTGCATATCTGAGGTTATTGATATTTCTCCCCATAATCTTGATTCCAGAGTGTGCTTCCTCCAGCCCAGTGTTTCTCATGATATACTCTGCATCTAAGTTAAATAAGCAGGGTGACAATATATAGCCTTGATGTACTCCTTTTCCTATTTGGAACCAGTCTGTTGTTCCATGTCCATTTCTAACTGTTGCTTCCTGACCTGCATATAGGTTTCTTAAATATTCCCATCTCTTTCAGAATTTTCCACAGTTTATTGTGATCCACACAATCAGAGGCTTTGGCATAGTCAATAAAGCAGAAGTAGTTGTTTTTCTGAAACTCTCTTGCTTTTTTGATAATCCAGTAGATGTTAGCAATTTGATCTCTGGTTCCTCTGCCTTTTTGAAAACCAGCTTGAACATCTGGAAGTTCACAGTTCACATATTGCTGAAGCCTGGCTTGGAGAATTTTGAGCATTACCTTGCTATCGTGTGAGATGAGTGCAATTGTGTGGTAGTTTGAGCAATCTTTGGCATTGCCTTTCTTTGGGATAGGAATGAAATCTGACCTTTTCCAGTCCTGTGGCCATTGCTGAGTTTTCCATATTTGCTGGCATATTGAGTGCAGTACTTTCACAGCATCATCTTTTGGGATTTGAAATAGCTCAACTGCAATTACATCACCTCCACTAGCTTTGTTTGTAGTGATGCTTTCTGCGGCCCACTTGACTTCACATTCCAGGATGTCTGGCTCTAGGTGAGTGGTCACACCATCGTGATTATCTGAGTCGTGAAGATTTTTTTTGTACAGTTCTTCTGTGTATTCTTGCCACCTCTTCTAAATATCTTCTGCTTCTGTTAGGTCCATACCATTTCTGTCCTTTATTGAGCCCATCTTTGCATGAAATGTTCCCTTGGTATCTCTAATTTCTTGAAGAGATCTCTGGTGTTTCCCATTCTGTTGTTTTCCTCTGTTTCATTGCATTGATCACTGAGGAAGGCTTTCTTATCTCTCCTTGCTATTCTTTGGAACTCTGCATTCAGATGGGAATATCTTTCCTCTTCTCCTTTGCTTTTTGTCTCTTCTTTTCACAGCTTTTGTAAGGCCTCCTCAGACAGCCATTTTGCTTTTTTGCATTTCTTTTTCTTGAGGATGGTCTTATTCTCTGTCTCCTGTACAGTGTCACGAACCTCCATCTATAGTTCACCAGGCACCCTGTCTATCAGATCTAGTCTGTTAAATCTATTTCTCACTTCCACTGTATAGTCATAAGGGATTTGATTTAGGTCATACCTGAATATTCTAGTGGTTTTCTCTACTTTCTTCAGTTTAAGTCTCAATTTGGCAATAAAGAGTTCATGATCCAAGCCACAATCTGCTCCCGGTCTTGTTTTTGCTGACTGTATAGAGCTTCTCCATCTTTGGCTGCAAATAATAAAATCAGTCTGATTTCAGTGTTGTCCATCTGCTGATGTCCATGTGTAGAGTCTTCTCTTGTGTTGTTGGAAGAGGGTGTTTGCTATGACCAGTGAGTTCTCTTGGCAAAACTCTATTAGCCTTTGCCCTGCTTCATTCTGTACTCCAAGGCCAAATTTGTGTTACTCCAGGTGTTTCCTGACTTCCTACTTTGCATTCCAGTCCCCTATAATGAAAAGGACATCTTTTTTGGGTGTTAGTTCTAAAAGATCTTGTAGGTCTTCATAGAACCTTTCAACTTCAGCTTCTTCAGCATTACTGATTGGGGCATAGGCTTGGATTACCATGATATTGAATGGTTTGCCTTGGGAATGAACAGAGATCATTCTGTCATTTTTGAGATTGCATTCAAGTACTCCATTTCAGACTCTTGTTGACTATGATGGCTACTCCATTTCTTCTAAGGGATTCCTTCCCACAATAGTAGATATAATGGTCATCTGAGTTAAATTCACCCATTCCAGTCCATCTTAGTTCGCTGATTCCTAGAATGTCAATGTTCACCCTTGCTATCTCCTGTTTGACCACTTCCAATTTGCCTTGATTCATGGAGTTAACATTCCAGGTTCCTATGCAGTATTGCTCTTTACAACATCAGACCTTGGTTCTAGAGTAATATAAATGTAAGAGTAATAAGCATACCAACAATGTCACAAGCCACTAAAATGTATGATACCTCCTAGAGAGAGGTTAGAAAGAAAAGAGAAGGCCTGGATCTGAGCCCTAAGCGGGGAGAGACTGCTAAGTCTATGGAGATGCAGCCAACCTTGTTGCAGGAGGAAGGCTAGAATATATTGAGCTAGGTATTTTCTATTTGCAGCTGCTCCTTCCATTTTTCCCCCTTCTTAGCTCTGCCATGTACCCCACGGGGATGATTTACAGGTTGTAACACTCTACCTCCCTGGCCCTCTGACTTATGGTTGGGTCAGCCAGTGGGAGATACCAGCAGGAGATCAGAGGGTTGGAGGAGAGATAATTTAAAAACACAGAACCTGATGAATTTGTTGTGGTGTGGCAGTGACTGCTCCCACCTGTGGCTCTGCTTACTTGACTCTGGCTATCGTTCTAGTTACACTGTTTCTTCTCCTTGCTACATTGGGCCTCAAGAGGTTCCTACTGCTACTCATCTTTCAATACCTCAGCATTCCTCACTGTTAGTTCCAGAATCACTTTCTTCTCTATAAATAGTCCTTTCATTAAATTCTCTTTAGAACTCCTCTGAGTATCCCCTCTGTTTCCTGCTTCCTTTTGTTCCTTGGAGGGACTCTCTTCACTCTTTGCATCTCATCAGTAGAACACTGTTACTTGTAGCTGGGAGATGAGAGGTATGCTGTTCTGATTAATCCTCAGTCTTAGAAAGGATTATCTCCCTGGATCTTGAGTATGAGAAGCATTCTCAGTGCTGAAGTCCCTCTTCCAGCTATAATTCTGTAATTCCCAGCATGTATTCTATCCCTTCCCCAGAGGTAAAGGGTTATGTTCTGTTACTTCTCCCACCTGCAGTGGATTTTCACAGTGCCTTAGGTTCCAGCATTTACCTTCCCATAATGGGTAAGTCTTTTTTATTCCTACGGGAGGTAGGGGAGAGGGATCCACTGGGACTTCTGCCTTTCCCACAGTGACTGTTGTGCTCCTTCCCAGGCCTGCACTAGGAAGGTCACTTCTCGGGACTGTTGCTCTGTGCTCTGTTGTGTCCAACTCTTTGTGACCCCTGTGGACTGTAGCATGCCAGGCTCCTCTGTCCCTGGGATTTTTTAGGCAAGAATACTGGAGTGGGCTGCCATTTCCTCCCCTAGAGGATTTTCCCAATCCGGGATCCAACCTGTGTCTCCTGCACTGCGGTCACATTCTTTACCCCAAGCCACCAGAGAAGCCCACTCTTACTCTTATCCAGGCTTTGTTTGTTGAGTGCCCAAGTGAGGTCTGCAGAGAAGAGGCTGTGAGTGGTTGTGAATTCCTCTTGTATCTGCAGCCTCCAGGGGTTCTATAGTCTCTAAGTAGGCTACAATTGGCCTCTAGTAATTTTAAAATTATAGTTGAATTCTCCCTGCCAATGTCTTTTGATGACTGTGCCAGGTAAGCAAGGGCTCATGTCCTGTCTCTCTTTGGAGGCTCTTATCTTTCTTTAGATTCCAGATTATTTGGTTACTCTTTCATTGTAGCACTCTAATGAGTTCTAGGAGAGTTGTGAATTTCCAGATTGTCTGTTGTTATTGTTACTGTTATAAGGATGGGATGCTCTTTCCAAATGTCCACCATTACTGCAGACATCCAAAATCTGTCTATGATATGGGGTGTACATGTGGGACCACCTCTGCTGAGACCACCGAACTGCATGGTTTCCTAATGTGGATACTCTCTGGGTGACATTTTGTGGCCTTCCCAGCTTCTGCTCCTGGTGTTCTGTGGCACAGCTTCTTACTGCTGAGACCCTCTTGTCCTGGCTTTTAGCCCTCTTGCGTAAAGTACTATTGAAATAGCTTCCTTGGGCTCTCTTGGCCTGTAAAGTCACACATCCCTGCCCCCTAAACTGGTAGCACTGTCACTTATTTCAACCACTGACCTCTTTTCTTACCCTCCTTTGCAGGTGGCTCCAGTCAGTCTCTGGCCTCCAGATTCTCTCACGTGGAAAGCAGGCACTGGAGTCCGTATTCTTTCTTCCTTGGCTTCATCGGGTCTTAGTTGCCTCATGCAGGATCCTCGTCGGGTCACATGGGATCTTTCATTGTGGCCCGTGGACGCTCTAGTTGTGGTGCATGGCTAAGTAGTTGCAGCACTGGGGCTCAGTTGCTCTCTGGCATATAGGATCTTTCCTGACCAGAGAGGTCGAACCTGTGTCCCCTGGATCCCAAGGCAGATTCTGAACCACTGGACCCACCAGGGAGGTCTCTAGAGTCTATATTCTCAAATGTTCCTGTATGACCACTTTGTAGTATTAAGATGGACTCTCAGAATTTGGTTGGATGTCATGACTGATGTCACACCCACACCTCACCTCCACCTACATACCAAGATGAGTATGAAAAAGTGTGTTAGTTACCTAATGAGGCTTTTGAGAGGAGCAAGACAGACTTCACAAACTGATAGTTTTAAAAAATATTATGTATTTATTTATTTCATTTTTGGCTGTGTTGGGTCTTCATTGCTGCATGCCAGCTTTCTCTAGTCGCAGCGA
Organism: Antilocapra americana; assembly: GCA_007570785.1. NCBI lineage: Eukaryota > Metazoa > Chordata > Mammalia > Artiodactyla > Antilocapridae > Antilocapra > Antilocapra americana. The sequence continues at coordinate 18,348,493 of ML664199.1, forward strand.
GCAGGGGCTACTTGCTAGTTGTGGTACATGGGCTTCTCGTTGTGGTGGCTTCTCTTCCTACAGAGTACAGGCTCTAGGGCATGCAGGCTCATTAGTTGTGGCACACAGGTTTAGCTGCCCCGAGGCAGGTGGGATCTTTCTATACCAAGGATCAAACCCATGTCCCCTGCATTGGCAGGCAGATTCTTAACCATGGGACCACCAGGGAAGTTCTGCAAGCTGACGTGACTTTGAAAATGGCTTGAGAGAGCAGGGAAAGGATGCTGGCTTAGAGCTTTCATTGTGGTTATCGGGGGTGCTGGGGTGAGTGTCCTTACGTGTGGGTGGCCAGAGACGTGTGCTTTGAATTTCCCACTGGTGTGAATAGAACGAGTGCTCGAACTTTCTTATCAGTGTGCCCAGATGTAAGGCACAAGAAGAGGCCTACTGAGGGTTACAAGTTATCATCAATCAAACTAAAAAATGATGGATTCAAATTCTTTATTCCAGTCCTCCAGCTGTCGGTGACATATATCAAGCCTTCCTGAGAACTCTCTTATTGTATTTGCTCCAATTTCATGGCATCACACAGCTATTCTATAGCTTAATAAATGTTTAGTTGTGGAAGAAAACAGTATTTTTCTTATCCTCGTTCAGTGGTTCTATTGAGCTCCCACTGCTTAGTTTGACTGAGGTGGGAAGGGCAGGGAAGACTGTCTTCCTCCATGGAAAGGGCAGGAAAATGCCATATCATTCCTCATTAGGCTTTACCTACATGGCTCTTCTTAACTCAAGTTCCAAATTGTTAGTGTCCTCTGTTTTGGCTGGAATGGATATTGGGAGTTGACGGTTATGGACGGGTTCTGCTGTCTTGTATCTTGTAGAATGTTGGGGTAATTATCACTAATTATTTTTATTTTTGGAGCCTTAACCCAAAGTCTGGTATAGTAGGAAAAGTCCTCATTTCATACCCTGTTTCACACATAATGGGAGGAAATTTTCCTTCACTGAAATAAGGGAGAAGGTAGAAGGCAGGTGAGTTTGAAGGCTTGCCTAAAGGAGAATTAAGGAAATTTGTTTTACTTCAGTATCTTTAATGAAGTTTGTGATAAAGCTGGTAGCTGAGAGTTGAGGGTCGGGGGTTGTGGGGGAGAGAAGACATACGAAGTTTAGGAAGGAAGTTATTTTGGGGAATAGGAAACTGGATCTTCTCTGGAAATATGGTGGGATTGCCAGACACTGGGGTTGCACGGCTGTGTGGCCTTAGAGATGTGTGATCGTGTATTTCAAGGGAAACCAATCTATTCGTCTGGGTGAATTTTCTTTTTTCTAGCAAAGTTAGCTGTTTGGGGAATAAGGTTTATTTTGAGCTGAAGGAAATTAAGAATCAACAAATATAAGAAAGATTCTCTGCTCTCCCCTTATCTGCCCAGAAATAGGGCATAAATTTCCCTTTGCGAAGGTGGCATAAATTCCCCTCTACCCCTTGTGATGTATCAGGATGAACAGAATGGATTTCATCACTGGAAATGGAAGGCTAGAACTGAGGTGAATCTGAATAAACAAAATCTTACTGAAATAGCTCTCATTTCCCACTGGTTTCCCTCAGTTGATCACTATAGAAGCTTAACCCCACCTTTCCTTTGTCTAGTTGCTTTTCTGCAATTTATCACACTTTGTTAAAATGGTATAGCCCCTGGGTCTAAGTGCTTTGGGTTTTCACTTGTTTCCTTTGAAGCCTCTCTGTATGTGTAAATATTAGCATGAGTAAAATTTATGTTCATTCTCTTTTATGAATATATCTTTTGTCAGTTTAATTTATAGACCTCACTTAACCTTAGAGGGTAGAGGAAAAGTTTAAAAAGCATCAGTTCCTCATTGCCATGGATTATTAAGAAAGCTGTGACTGGATATCACGACTGTCCCAAATTTTCTGCTGTGAGGAAAGCAATAATGGGGATTAGAAAATTTTCCTCCTTTGGAATATTCACCCAGCCTTTCTGATACATGAGGTAGCAGATATGTCTTCAGTATCTTCCCCAGGAACCACATGAACTGAGCAATTTTAGGGCTTTGAATCATTTAGATAACTAAAAATTCCCACCTTAGGGCAAAGGGTAGGAGCTAGTAAGGTCATACAGAGATAATACTCGCTGCTATTTTTGGGAGGAGAATGCATGCTAAATCACTTCAGTCGTGCCCAACTCGGTCATGCAATCCTATGGACATTATCCTGCCAAGCTTCTCTGTCCATGGGATTCTCCAGGCAAGAATAATTAAGAGGCTTGCCATGCCCTCCACCAGGGAATCTTCCAAACCCAGGGATAAAACTCAAGTCATTGGCAGGCAGGTTCTTTTACCACTAGTGCCACACTGGGGGAGAATAAGGGATAGTAAAAATCCCTTCCACTTCTCTTTGTCTTGGTGTACTAAAATTTCCCTCCATCCCAGTAAAAGAAGAATCAGAAAGAGGTCTGCCCCAATGAAGGTATCACCCTAATTTTCCCATACCTTAAAACAGCTTAGGTTCTATATCCAGATCCTCAGTCTCAGGGGTGTTCCTCTGTGTCCTGATACCGTCAGTCACCATTATGGTTATTTGTTACTTATACTACCACTAGTCATTGTCACTTTTCCTAATGGATGGATTTTCCTATACTGATTAAACTCTTGATGTATTCACTCATTGTTACTGTCTAGGAAAAAGTTTTATAGAATTTTAATGAATAAAATCAATTTACAAATAGGTTTTTGCATATGTTTGTGTGTCTTTTGAATTCTAACTAATTGCAACCTCCAGTGGATTGTCATTTAAATTTTATGTTAGTTATTCTTTGGATAGTGGAATCATTGTTCCGTCTCACAAAACAGTTTCTTTGAAGTCCTCATGAAGGAACAATAATTGAGCATAAAAGCCTGACCTTGCCAACACTGCATTGCATGCTCAGTCAAATTAGTTCAGGCCATGATGGCTTATATTAACTGTGTTTGTCATTCTTAATTAACATAGATTAAAATTTTGAGATTTTTAGATCTAGTTTTTGATAATGCTAGTGGAAATTTCAGACCATATTAAGATTTTCTCTTGCTTCTTAAATTTGTTCTGTGTCTTAACAGAATAATTATATCTTTGATCTGATTTTGGAATAGGCTGACATTAATGTTTGGTCAGGAACAACACAGAGCCATCTTTTGCACAATTTTCTCCTTTTCCCTTTGACAATTCACACAGAAGTCTGATCAGGAGAGAAGCAATCCATACATTGGAGTTTTGGCTGATTGCATAGGATGATAATGTTGATACAAATTTGGAATGTCTTGGAGAAACTTAAGGTTTTGTATTAAAATACACTTACTGTATCTTGGATATGAAATAGGTGGCTCTGCAAACAGGTATGAGCTGTTGCTAATAAATGGACTGTAGTGTGCAAAGTAGCTTTATATTATCATCATTAACCCTCATTAAAATCACAAGCCTTTAACTTCTCACAGCTTGTTCTTTTTAAAAGAGAAGATGTCTAAGGTCGCACACTATTCCCTGAAATGCTTACATTTAAAATAAAGCTTCCCTTGTGGTTGTGCACATGCATCAGTCTTATGAGAGAAGAAGCTTTGAAGTTGAGTAGCAATATTAGCTTTCATATTTTATTGTCTTTTTCAGTCTTTCATATAGCTTTAAAAACTCAATAGGCATATAAGAATTCCATTTGTGCATATTTATTTTCTTTTCCTTTAAACAATTGGTATGTCTTTTTTCCTATTTCTCATATTCATCATTTTTATTTTCACTAAACATTTATGGAGCCCACACCTTGAATGAGAAACCAGAGCAATTTTTGTAGCAAATGCCTGCACATTTTTGTTTCTTAAATACAGACTATCATGGACTTCCAACAAGGCAATTCCAGGGTGAAGAGGGCAAATGAGATTTCTTTCAGGCTGCTGCCTAGTTCTCATTAAGCCTCCTTTAATTTGGTTTTGGCATTAGATACATAGCTTAGTTTAATTTTTCATGGCTAGTGATGTTTCACTCTTCCCATCAAAGTTTCATTCCTCCCACCCCTTAATATTTTCTTATGGAAAAATTTAATTTTTTCTTTCATAAATTTTGATTGCTTTGACTGTTAAGAAAGTATACTTCATTCAAGTCTTGATTTCAGTATACATTTCAATTATTTTCCCTTTTGATGAAGAGGTAACTTTGGAAAAGGTACTTAAAGTATTAGGGATTCCCAGGTGGCTCAGTGTTAAAGAATCTGCCTGCCAATGTAGGAGATGCAGGAAACCTGGACATGATCCCTGGGTTAAGAAGATCCTATTGAGTAGAAATGACAACCCACTCCAGTATTCTTGCTGGGAAAACGCCATTGACAGAGGAGTCTGTGAGGGAGGAAAGAGTTAAACGTGACTGAGTGATTGAGCATGCACACACACACACCCCGACACAATATTAGAGTTCAGTTTCAACAATAATGTATTGAATATATTGGATATAGGCACTATACTGTTTTCACATTTATTATTTTACTTAAATTTGGAAAAGGTACTTAAAGTATTAGGGTTCAGTTTCAACAGTAATTTATTATTTTATCTAATTTTAGAGAATAAGGGAGCATAGCCATGCAGACTTGGCTTAGTATAAATTCACGGGCTACAGGGAATTCAAATGATACAGAAAATTGTCCTTTTTAAGACATTTGCAAGAAGACATACAAGTATAGGGAAATTATATTTTCATATATTTATTCATCTTGTTTAGTATTTTCTGCTGTCTTACCATTTTCCCTCACTCAGGAAGTTACTTGGGTATAATATTCTCACTGTCTCTGGGAAAGGTTATACGAAAGAGAAGATGACAGATACTTAGTTTATGAGTTTGAAAATGGATGCAGACAATACCTTGAAATAAATTATCTGTGAGACTTTGGGCAAAAATTTCTGTATACAATAAAACATAGATTAGAAAGAATACATGATGTAGTAATCATTTTTCCAGTTTGAGAAAAGATCTCTAGTGTGTGGATAAATACAGGTGGGAAAAGAGTGGCAATAGAAACATCATGGAAGCTTGAGAGTCTGTGAGTAGAGGTGACTTCATCCATGACAGCTACTTTCATTCCCTTAGAGAGCCATGCTCACTTATGCCTTGATTTTGCTCATACTTCTACTTTTGCTTTCTCATCTGTATTTCTGGCTGATTCTCTTTTAATATGCAGCTCAAATGTTGTATGTATTAAGAGGTTCTCCTTAGCCTACTTCAGTCTACTGAGTTTCTGTGAACTGAGAGGGATTAACTCAGCAGGCCTGAGTTGCCCAAACCCTGCAAAGGTCTTGAAGACGGGCCCTTGATGACCTCCTGGCAAAAACCTCTGAGCCCTTGAAATAGTCCTTATTGACAAGAGTATCTTTATATAACTGAGACTTTGTACTGTGCCAGATACAGTTATCCCAGGACTTTGCAAAGTTCTGCTTACACCACTTCACTTTCACAAAAGACCTGTGTTAGTTCATGTGTTTGCTAACCAAAAGAAGTCTGAAGAGGATTTTCGCTTTTATGAAAAAATAGCAAATAGTGTTCAGTGTTAGTTCTGTAGTGGGCAGTTATAGAGGTAGGGGCACTAGCAGCAGCAGGAGTGGCACCACCAAGCTCCTTCCCCAGAGAACTACACTCAGCATCCAGCTGCCATAGTTTTGAACTGGCTTTATTTTGATTTATGTTGTATATCTGTTAGTAAGGTGTTTCCGAAGGTGATTGCTCCTTCACTTTATACCATTTGGCTTATGAAAGTTTTCATAAACATACTTAACTTTTGCCTATCTGGGGAAAACAATGCTTTATACTAACAGTGTGATTTGTGGTGAATGCCTGTTTTTGCATACCTTGGGCTTTGGTTATCCTGTATCAGTTTTATCTTTAGGTTGGAAACAGGATACTGAGTAACTAAACTCAAGTCATGCAGGTTCTTTATGCCTTTGTGACTGACTGCTCCAGTAAAAATTCTAGAATCAAAGTTCAGGTGGGTTTCCCTAGTTGGCAACACATTGCATGTGTTCTCACACATCTTTGTTGGGAGAATTAAGTGCTGTCAGTGAGACTCCTCTGAGAGAGGATACTTGGAAGCTTCTATTTAGTTTCTCCTGGACACTCTTTTATGCACTCTTTTTCCTTGCTGATTTTAATCTTTATTTTTCTGTAACAAATCATAGCACACATTCTGTGAGTATATTCTGTGAGTATAACACACATTATGTCTTGTGAGTCCTTCTAGTGAATCATGGAACCTGAAGGTGGTCTTAATACCTATGATAATTTTATGATAAACATATAACACTTATCATATAGTCTATTCATTAGTTCATTTATTCTTCCATCCATCCATTTGACCAATTAACTATTGAATTGTACTATCATGTACAGAGTATTGTGTTAAGCCCAGAGATTTGGGAGTGAACATTATAGCCAAAATCTCTACCTTCAGTGAGTTTATGGTCTGATGGGAAAAATAGACAATTAAATAGATAAACACAATTTAGTAAGGTAGCACCTATGAATAGTACAGAGAGATTAGAATCCAACATACACTGGTTATGCGGGAGGAGGTATCAAGTAAGCTTCTAGATAGGTAGAAAAGTGGCCAAGAGATAGAAAAAGTGGTTAATGCAAATGCAACATACATGTGGAAGCCAGGAGTGAGAGAGGAATGAAATAAATTCACTGTGTCTGGGTAAGGATGTCTGAAGGAGAAAGTGGCAAGAGATGAGGCTCGAGAAGGGGCCAGAAAATGCAGCATTCTTTTAGCTATCTTAAGGGGTGTGCCCTTTATTCTACTGCAAGTGGGAAGCCATTGAAAAGTTATAAACAGGAGAATGAACTAATTAGATTTGTTTTTTTTAGAAAATCTGGTTGTGGTTTGTAAGAATGAATTGGAAAAGCATAAGGAAGTATGAAGGGATACCTGTGACAAAGCTATTTCAGAAGTCCAGATATGATATGATAGAGGTCTAAACTGGGAGAAAAGTGGGCAGATTAAGATACTTAGGAGGTAGCATCTGCTGGGGAGAGGGCATGAAAAGAGTCAAATGTGTCAGATATGCTTGTCTTAGAGAGGTATGAGAAAACATGTCTCTTAGAGAAGTGGGAAGAAGGCCAGATTTGGGGGAAAATATGAGTTCTGGTTTTGTCATGTCGATGTTTAATGATTTTTTTTCTTCTTTAGTCTGTAAGCTCCATTTGATCAGCAAGTTGTTCCAATGCCATTTTTTAAATAATCCTTTCTGCTATAACTGAATAGTATCATTCCTGAGATACTTCTCACTATGTAAGTATGTTATCAAAACAATTGTTTCAGTAGAAAAGGAAATTAGGGGTTAGAGAGTTTTAGATTGGCAATAACCAAGTTATTTTTTGCTGCAGGGATTTCAATAATAAAGGAATTTTGAATATAAATGTATTGAGTTATTAAACACTAAAAATAATAAATTATATTAAGTAGACAAAACAAAGCAATCTACTTCATTTTCTTTACATTCCACTCACTCCAGAGCCTTATACCACTTTAATCTTAAGCCTTGAGCTGGCAATTTTTCTTGTAGCATAACTCACAAGCACCAAAAGTAAATATAATAGCAAATGTTATGCCCAGGTAAATAAATATTGGACATGCCAACAGAGAGGTTAGCCTTCCTAGCAAAGTGGCTCTGTGTACTATGCTTTATACACATTTTCTCTACTTATTCAGCATTATCTCCCTATCATAATCAAATGATTAAACTATTGATCACAGAATATCTTATGGGTATGATAAAAATTAGCACTATTGGAGAAATAATTGCTATCCTTCTCCTCAACCCCCGGTACTATGAAAGGTCACCTTTGTAATATATTCATTTCTCAGAAACTGTACTTAAAACTCCTCAGATTCTGATAGTCAGCTTTGTGTGTGAGGAGTATAGAGAATGGAAAGATATGTACTAGAAGCCAGAATTCCTCCTCTCTAGCAAACCACAATCATGACAGCAAGATGGCATGAATATAATATTTCAGTTTAGCCATTATTTACTGAATATATGAAACACTGAGTTGGAACTACAAAGATGAGTAAATGATGGTCTTCACCTTCAAGTCTGTTAATGGGAGAGGCAAACACATAACCAGATGATTAAAAAACATATGGCAACATGCTATACTAGAAACCATGTGCACAGATTACTGGAGAATTCCAGAGAAACTTTCTGGGAAAGATGAATTTCAAACTGAATCAGAATAACAGATCTAAATTCATCAGGTACAGAAGTGGGGCTGGGGATGCCAGGGGCTACAGCTGGCACAGCTAATTGTTGTTCAGTTGCCAAGTCATGTCCGATTCCTCGTGACCCCATGGACTGCTGCACGCCAGGCTTTCCTGTTCTTTACTTTACCTCAGAGTTTGCTCCGATTCATGTCCATTGAGTTCGAGATGCTATCTAACCATCTCATCCTCTGTCACTCCCTTCTCCTTTTGCCTTCAGTCATTCCCAGCATCAGAATCTTCCAGTGAATTAGTTATTCACATAAGATGGCCAAAGTATTGGAGTTCAGCTTCAGCATCAGTCCTTCCAATGAATATTCAGAGTTGCTTTCATTTAGGATTGACTGATTTGATCTCCTTGCAGTCCAAGAGACTCTAAAGAGACTTCTCCAGAACCACAATTTGAAAGCACTAATTCTTCCCTTCTTCATGGTCCAACTCTCATATCTGTACATGACTATTGGAAAAACCATAGCTTTAACTATATGCAGCTTTGTTGGCAAAATAATCTCTGCTTTTTTATGTGCTGCCTAGGTTGGTCATAGTATTCCTTCCAAAGAGCAAGCATCTTTTAATTTTATGGCTGTAGTCACTGTTTGTAGTGATTTTGAAGCCCAATAAATTCAAATCTGTCACTGCTTCCACTTTTTCCTTTTCTGTTTGCCATGAAGTTTTTTGAATGTTGAGACTAGGGCCTTGGAGTCAGTGCTCCCACTCCAAAGGCTCAGGGCTTGATCTTGGTGGATCAGCCCCCCTTAGAACCAGTCAGCCCTCCTGTTAGGGATTCAATATCCTGCTGAGCGCTGAGCGTGTATCCTTCCTATTTTGAACATTGAGTTTTAAGCCAGTTTTTCCACTCCCCTCCTTTATCCTTATTAGTGGCTCTTTAGTCCTCTTCACTTTCTGACACTGGAGTTGTATCATCTGCCTATCTAAGGTTGTTGATATTTCTCCTGGCAATCTTGAGTCCAGTATGTGATTCATCCAGCCCAGCATTTCCCATGATGTACTCTGCATAGAAGTTAAATAAACAGGGTGACAATATACAGCTTTGTTGTTCTCATTTCCAAATCTGGAACCTGTCTGTTGTTCCGTGTCCAGTTCTAATTGTTGCTTCTTCACCTGCATACAGGTTTCTCAGGAAACAGATAAGGTTGTCTGGTATTCCCATCTCTTTAAGAATTTTCCATGGTTTGCTGTGATCCACTTAAAGGTTTTAGCATAGTCAATGAAGCAGAAGTAGATGTTTTTCTTGAATTCCTTTGTTTTCTCCATGATCCAACAAATATTGATGATTTGACCTCTGGTTCCTCTGCCTTTTCTAAATCCAGCTTGTACATCTGGAAGTCCTCAGTTCATGTACTGCTGAAGCCTAGCTTGAAGGATTTTGAACATAACCTTGCTAACACAATTGTATGGTAGTGTGAATGTTCTTTGGCATTGCCTTTCTTTGGCGATTTCCTTTTCATTTATTAGGACTTCTGTATTTCTAGTTTGTTCCTTCATCTGTGTAGTATTTCTCTGCCTTTTCATTGTTATTATTTTTTTAACTTATTGTGCTTAAAGTCTCCTTTTCCCAGGCTTCAAGGTTGAATTCTTCCTTCCTTTTGGTTTCTGCCCTCCTAAAGTTGGTTCAGTGGTTTGTGCAGGCTTCATATAGGGTAAGATTTGTGCTGAGTTTTTGTTCGTTTGTTTTTCTTCTGATGGGCAAGGATGAGTGAGGTGGTAATCTTGTCTGCTGATGATTAGGTTTGTATTTTTGTTTTGTTTGTTGTTTAGATGAGGCAGCCTGCACAGGATGCTACTACTGGTGGTTGGGTGATGCCAGGTCTTGTATTCAAGTGGTTTCCTTTGTGTGAGTTCTCACTATTTGATACTCCCTAGGGTTAGTTCTCTGGTAGTCTAGGGCCTTGGAGTCAGTGCTCCCACTCCAAAGGCTCAGGGCTTGATCTTGGTGGATCAGCCCCCTTAGAACCAGTCAGCCCTCCTGTTAGGGATTCAATATCCTGCTGAGCGCTGAGCGTGTATCCTTCCTACTTCCTCGCCTCCCGAGGTGCTGGGTCCTTCCCTCTTGAAGTCTCCTGGGCTTCAGACTCCGTGTGGAATTCTTCTGAAGTCAGACTGGGTCCAATATAGAAATAGGTGCTTCTACTTCTTTAATAAACAGAGGAGTGCTTTTTTTGTTTTCTTTTCCTTTGTGCTTCATCTAGTTTCTCTTGCCCATAGGGAGCCAAGAGCAGAGGCCTTGTCACCAGCCCTTAAGGTCAGAGTTCCTAGGGAAAAATGGCTGCATGGACACTTGCCTTTCTTTGGGATTGGAATGAAAACTGACCTTTTCCAGTCCTGTGGCCACTGCTGAGTTTTCCAAATTTGCTGGCATATTGAGTGCAGCACTTTCACAGCATCATCTTTTAGGATTTGAAATAGCTCAACTGGAATTCCATCACCTCAACTAGCTTTGTTAGTAGTAATGCTTCCTAAGGCCCTATTAACTTCACACTCCAGAATGCCTGGCTTTAGGTGAATGACCACCCCATCATGGTTATCCAGGTCATTAAGACCTTTTTGTACAGTTCTTCTGTGCATTCTTGCCACTTCTTGATCTCTTCTGCTTCTGTTAGGTCCATACCATTTCTGTCCTTTATCGTCCCCATCTGTGCTTGAAATATTCCCCGAAGAGATCTCTAGTCTTTCCCATTCTATTGTTTTTCTCTATTTTTTTATGTTTAAGAAGGGATTCTTATCTCTCCTTCCTATTCTATGGAATTCTGCATTCAGTTGAGTATATCTTTCCCTTTCTTCTTTGACTTTCATTTCTCTTCTTTCCTCAACTGTTTGTAAAACATCCTCAGATAACCCTTGCCTTCTTGCATTTCTTTTTCTTTGGAATGGTTTTGCTCACTGCCTCCTGTACAATGTTACGAACCTCTATTCATAGTTCTTCAGGCACGCTGTCTACTAGACTTAATTCCTTGAATCTATTCGTCACCTCCACTGAATAATCATAAGGGATCATATGACCTAATTGTATCCTATGTGAGAGGATACAATTGTATCCTATGTGAGAGGTAGAGTGTGTGCATTACCCACTCTACCCCAGGTAATGCAGCATAGAAGCTCTGGAAGTGGGAGAACTAAGGAGAAGATCAATCCAGACAGAACAAAGGCAGAGAAGTGTAAAATAACAAATTGTATTCAGGGAACTGGAGTCAGTGTGGTATAGTGAGATTGCATAATGAAGGTGGAAAGTGATAGGACCCACAACTAGATGCTGGATGATTCTATGGCTCGGATCTTGGACTGTACTCGGTCGGAAGTAGAGAATTCTGGGTGAGTTTGAGCAGAGGAGTGAAGCGGAGACCTGAATTTCTAATAGATAGTTTGTATGGTGGTATATGGAGGATGAACTTGAGGGGGTAAGATTTGAGGACAAGCAAAGAATTAAGAGGCTAACTGCTATAGTTTGTGAGTGATGATGAGGACATAAACTAGGGCATTATAGAAGACTGAGTTGGAATGAGTGTTTGAGATATTCAGAGAGAATAAAATTTAGCCCTTGATTCAAAGCAAGGGGTGAGGATGAGGAAGAAGGACTCTAGGATGATGCCCAAGTTTCTGAAAGATTTGGAGTATGAGAGAAGATGTCAGTTTTGATCATGCAGAGTTTAAGGTACTTATCAACCACCCACATGGATTTGTCCTAAAACACAAGATCAAAAATAGTAAATGACACAGAGGAAGTAGGAATAAAACTTAGAGGAGCAAAAATATTTTCTAGTTTGCAGAAAGTAGTATTTGACCTAGGCCTTGAAGGATTAGTAAGGTCCAAATATAGGGATGTGGTAGAAGAGAAATGTTCAAGGGAAGTCATGGACACCCTTACTATATTGTTTGATAACAACCAAGACTTCCTGTTTGTGACTAGAATGAAGAGTTTGCTAAAGCCCGAGGAGGGGAATATGGCCGATGTGTAGGTTAAAACCAGGTCACAAAAGGTCTGGGGGTTCTATGTGTCATGGGAATTGGGCTTTGCATTCGTAATGATCTGAACAGAGCCATTTGGGAAGAAGAATCTCAGGTATTATCTGAGACAAAATAGATATAGAGAGATTGCAGGCAGAGAGGAATCAGGATGCTGTACCAAGATGCCAGAAACCGAGAGGAGGAGACCAGTGATGAAAAAGATCGCATTTGAGAGAGTGGCTCAGGTCAGATGTTATAGATGGACAGATAATAAGAGATTGAAAAAATGAAACTGCTTCTATAGAAGAAAATCTAATAGAGAAACAGGTTTATAGAGGTAATATGTGCTAAGAGTACCAGGGGCACTTTAAAATAGACTACCTATGTCCTCACTCGTCTTTTTCTTTCTTAAAAGCAAAGAGATAAAAAGAAAACAATAAAAAGGGAGATAGTGTGCCATAGTGTTGAAAGTATAGTTAATTAAGGCTTCTTGGGTTTAAATCTCTGTTCTGCTCTTAATGAGCTGTACTTGGGTGAGTGCTCCAACCACTGTAAATCTGAGTTTCCTGATCTGTAACATGGAAACAGCAAGAGTGTTCATCACATAAGGTTGCAGTGAATAGCTATAGCAGTTATTAAGTGCTAAGTGTTACTATTAAAATCCTAAAAGGAAGGAAATACTGCTATATATGTCAGATACTATGTTAAAAATGTAGTTCATTCAAAATTTTCATCAGTTCTTCTAGATGGATTGAAGGTTGGTTAGAAGATATCAATATCATGTAATAATATTCCAACTGGTAGTTACTAGCAACTGAGCAAGTGCTAGAGATTACCTTTTAGACTTAATTACTAATTTAAAGATGTTCTGAGCTGAATCCCTTAAGCCTGATTCCGAACCTGTAGGTGTTTGCTGTGGATTCAAAGAGATATATACAGCCAGTCAGTATACTTTACAAAACACAAAAGAGGGCTTTATATAATGTGAAGTAAATGGAAGCAAGCCTGGTGACTTAAACAAAAGACATGGGCATTTTCATGTGAGACCAGCAGAATATTTATAACTTCAGATAATTTGAAGAGTTTGCTAGAATCCTAGGTTTGTAAATTTACTATTGTTCAACTGCTTTGGAATCTATAATATAAATAAAAATATTTTTCTGTCATTATCATAGTAATTGATTCAGGCAAGAATCATCAGTGAAGCTAAGACTAGTGGGTAAAAATTTGAAGAGGAACAGGTTTGATTTAGATCCATATGTTAGATCTAAAATTTGGCTGTTTTTATAACAGTGCTCTCCAAAATCTCTCTTCCACAGTAATCTTTTCCTTTATATTTGTTCTCATAAAGCATTCACCAATTTCAAAGGGTTGGAAAAGAAATGAAAATTTCTCTTATGTTTGCTTAGCACAGGGAACTCTTTTGCTTGGCCAGTGGAGAATTCAGTTCCCACCAGAGGGCGCTCGGGTGTTACTTAAGTTATCTCGATTTCCAAACCTTTTTAACTCAAAACGTAAAATGGAATTTTTATTGTTTTGTACTTGTAGGTGAACTTAGTGTGAGATTTAGGGATAAATGTAACTCCAGTGTTTTGCAACTGGACTATATCTTGTTTTTCATGTCAGATTTAATTTATTACCCAAATGACACATGAATCAGAACTTATTGCTCTCACCACCATACCTGAAAAGAATAAAAAGAAAAAAATTTCAAATTCCCACTACCTAAAATCCATTGCTTTTGTTTTTCAACAAATACTTCCAGCACTGGTTCATTGCTGGTTGGAGAGCAGGTTTCCTTCTCCATCTTGGCCACCTTCTGTGGAACCAGATTGTGAGGGTAGAGTTAGAGCAGGTTGAAAGGAACTCGCAGTTTCAAGGGTTCTGATGCCAGAACCCTGCTGACATTCCTGTGAGCCCTGCTTCCCAGGCTGGTCATGTTTTCTATTAGGCTATGCCAATGGTTCTCCGCCTCTCACCGCCCTCCTGCCGGATCTACTGAATCAGAACTTCTGGAGTAGGCCCCAGGAGTATATGTTTCAACAAGTTCTCTAGGTGATTCTGATGTACACTACCATTTGAGAGCCACTAGGCTAGACATTGTTTTCACAAGGTGTGCTGCATTTGGGCAGTCAGAGCCTCAGTACTATTGTGTAGCCCTGCTCTGAGAATCAGAAGCAGACTTCCTTCCAGGCTAGGTCTCAGACTCTTAGGCAAATGGTAGTCAGTATCAAGTGGTTTTCTAACAGCTTCAAGCTTCTAAAGGAACTTGTTTTCACTGATCTAAGCGGGGGTACCATGGAAGGAAATTTTGGAAGTAGATCTCTCAAGTATAAAGGGGACCAAGAGAGTCAGTTGAAAGTCTAGAAATAATATAAAGCTTGGTGGTTAGGTCTACAGATTCTGCATCCATTTTGCCTGCTTCAAATAATAGCTCTGTATCATACTGGGCAAGTTATTTTACCTCTCTGTAACTCAGTTTTCTTATCTGCAAACTGAAGATAATAATAGTACTTATAGGATTGTTATGAGGATTAAATTAGATAAGATTTCTAATTCACTTAGAACAGTCCCTAGTACTATTTAAGAGTTTAAAAATACTGCATTTTGCAGAAGTCACCTACCATCCTAATACAGTCCTATCATCTTTGGTCTGCCAAAAAGCAACATCCCACGTCCCCAGTTTTTACAGGAAAATCTTAATATAAGCAATCTTTATCACATTTACATTGGTGACACGGACATAGGCTGGGACCTCAGTGCTTGCACTGAGACAAATGGCTCCCTGAGCAACAAAATACAAAGAAATCATAAGAGACTAAAAACAACCATGTGCATGTGCAGTTGGGGCAAGTTCTAGACAACAAGAGACAAAAAGACCCGAAAAACTCAACTATCACTTCTGAAGATCTGGGAGCAAAAAGCTGGGTGTTGGAAGAAAAAGAGGGTTACTGTGCATGCCCTCTGCGCTCAACACCACCAAAGAGGTGGGCAAACCACCTAAGCCACCCCTCTGGCCTGACCCATGGACATACCACTTATCCTCACTCTATATAGGAACCAGCTTGCCCGTACCCCACCAAGGGAGTCAGCAAGGGAAACTGTTACTTGTTTTCATTCCCTCATGCTGCAACAGGAGCCCCAATAAAGGTTTGCCTGAATTTCTTGACTGGCTTCTTATCAATTTCGATTGACTGGGGAAGGCCAAGAACCCTGGTCAATATCAACAGGAGTCCTAGGATCTTCTTTGGGATCAGACAGACCCATTCTTTTAATCCCAGCTCTTTCATCTAATAGATGTCTGATTTTGAGTAACTTACTTGACCCTCTTTAAATCTCACTTTCTTTTTAAAAATGGAGATTATAATACCCATCTGGGAGAACTAGTGTAGAGAAAAGAACACAGTCAGAGGGTAAACTGGAAATAAAGCACATTATCTGTATACTACTGTTCCAGGAAATTCTATAGTGTAGAATAGTGCTTGGCACATAATAGGGCTCAATGTATATTAGTTCCTGTTCATTCACAGCTTTATACATTTTAAGTACTCAAGGATCTTTTAACTCACCAAAGCTAATTATGTTTTTATACTACTAACTTCCAGCTTTCCAGTCCAGCTTTTGGATTTCTGGCCTGGAGTGACTGGAAGAGTTCTGTTTCCCCTCCTCCTTTTGGGCCCAATTTTCTAGTCAGCTCTTTCCCACTTCTTTAGGCTGACTTTCCCTGCAGATCAAAAAGCTTTTATTTTTCATCGTAGAAAATTTGGAACATTCAGTAAAGCATAAATGAGAAAATAACATCACCAATTTTTCTCTAAAAGAAAACATCATTAATATTTTGGTATATTTCCTGCTAGCCTCCCCCACCTTTGCTTACACAAAATTACTGTCATAAAGTATGTTCCATTTTCCTTCCTGCCCTAGGGCTTCTATAAATGTGATTCTCTTGGCCTGGCATGTCTTCTATGACCTAGGGTGCTCCTTATTTCCCCACCCTTTCCCCCTATCCTAGCCATTCCTGGTGTTTCAGATGAGATTAGGTCTCTCTGTTAGACACTTTCAAAGTGTGTTGTAGTCATTCTGGACAGTGTTATTCCTGATTTGTACTGATAGATTTACTTGTGTGATTTTGTGACTAATATCTATCTCCATGACTTAACTGTAGGCTCCAGGGGAGTAGGAACCATGTCTGATATACTCACGATTACATCCTAAATGCCAGCACAATGCCAGACAAATACTATGTTCTCAACAAATAAGATTGAATGAATGAATGAGTAATTTAGATATATTGTAAGCATTCTTCCATACTGAATATGATTTTGAATGACTGATTTTATCTGGCATGATTTTAACTGGTTGATGGCAGGGTGATAGATGAGACGTTGTCAGCATTTCAGAGAGCTTCATGGTTTTCTGAAGCAATCTGTTATGGTGGGAGGATCCTGGGCTGGAAATCAAGAGACTCGAGTTTTCCTTTCTGCTCTGCCAGTTCCTGTCATCTTGAGCAAGTCGCTAACCACCACTGAGCCTCATTTTCCTTATCTCCTGTGCTCCTCTTCCAGGGAATCTCATACACCAAATAAAACAATGTATATGAAAACATGTCTTAAACTGTAAAGGACCATATTAATATGTGACTGACTTTTCAAAAGATATCTTTCTTTGTTGATAAATAGAGCCACTGCAGATTTGCAGCAAGTCCCCAATATTCAAACTTGAGATTGAGTTTGTCCCTAAGAGAATCTTCTGTTTCAAAACTTGATGATTAGAATAATTGCAGCCAAATTGTAGCCAAAAACATTAACTACTATAACTGCCATTTATTAAATACTATCCATTCAGTTCAGTCCCTCAGTTGTTTCCAATTCTTTGTGACCCCATGAACCACAGCACTCCAGGCCTCCCTGTCCATCACCAATTTCTGGAGTCCACCCAAACCCATGGCCATCGAGTCGATGATGCCATCCAACCATCTCATCTTCTGTTGTCCCCTTCTCTTCCTGACCTCAATCTTTCCCAGCATCCCAATGAGTCAGTTCTTCGCATGAGGTGGCCAAAGTATTGGAGTTTCAGCTTCAACATCAGTTCTTCCAATTAACACCCAGGACTGATCTCCCCAGGATGGACTGGTTGGATCTCCTTGAAGTCCAAGGGACTCTCAAGAGTCTTCTCCAACACCACAGTTCAAAAGCATCAATTCTTCGGCACTCAGCTTTCTTTATAGTCCAACTCTCACATCCATACATGACCACCGGAAAAACCATAGCCTTGACTAGACGGACCTTTGCTGGCAAAGTAATGTCTCTGCTTTCTAATATGCTGTCTAGGTTGATCATAACTTTCCTTCCCAGGAGTAAGCACCTTTTAATTTCATGGTTGCAGTCACCATCTGCAGAGATTTTGGAGCCCAGAAAAGTAAAGTCAGCCACTGTTTCCACTGTTTTCCCATCTATCTGCCATGAAGTGATGGGACCAGATGCCATGATCTTGGTTTTCTGAATGTTGAGCTTTAAGCCAACTTTTTCACTCTCCTCTTTCACTTTCATCAAGAGGCTCTTTAGTTCCTCTTCACTTTCTGCCATAATGGTGGTGTCATCTGCATATCTGAGAATATTGATGTATCTCCTGGCAATCTTGATTCCAGCTTGTGCTTCCTCCAGTGCAGCATTTCTCATGATGTACCCTGCATATAATTTAAATAAGCAGGGTGACAAAGTACAACCTTGACATATTCCTTTCCCAGTTTGGAACCAGTCGGTTGTTCAGTGTCCAGTTCTAACTGTTGCTCCTTGACCTGCATATGGATTTCTCAGGAGGCAGGTAAGGTGGTCTGGTATTCCCATCTCTTTGAGAATTTTCCACAGTTTGTTGTGATCCACACAGTCAAAGGCTTTAGCGTCCATTATCTTAGATGTAAGGAATTGGAATAAGTAACTCCTATGACTAAATTTTATTGGCTGATTCTCTGGACGTTTTTCCATTGCATCTTAAGTTATTTGCTTTCTGTGTTATGTTATGTGAAGGTGCTTGAGAAGGTAAAGCATTCTGGAGAATAGATGAGAACTGAGAGTAATGAAAGGGAAGAGCAGTCTTTTACACTCTGAAAATTATGAGTTCAAAGATAGAATGAGGCAGTGTTTGCTGATTTTATTTATTAGTGTTTCCAGTATACTCTGTTGAAAAGTGAAAATTTTCTTTTCTTTCTTCATAATGGTAAATTCATGGCATTTTAGAAGAGGAAGTACTTTGTGAGACTGATGCACTGCTGGCTTTGCTAGGAGGGCAGCTTTAGAAGAGGAAAATAGTTTAAAGACTCAATGTCCTCATTTTGTAGATAATATCTAACATTTACAAAGAAATTTATAATTGCTACCAGATAATACAATTCCACAGACTCTTTGAACATGAATCTTAGACTCTTTCTTTAGAATTTTATTATTATCCTTAATTAAACATGAGGAAATGGAGACTAAGAGAGCTTAAATGACTTGTGTAAGGCCAGAAATAACAGTAATAATAATGGATGATATTAATTGAGAAATTACTCTATGCCAGGCCCTCCTCATATGTGATAAATTTAATTCTCACAATAGTCCTGTAATCTCATACATAATGGCACCAAACTGAGATTATAAATCAGTGCTAAGAAACTGGCATACTAACTTATTTTTTTAATTGAATGTTCTTCTATAAATGCAACCTAAATACTGAATAAAATTAAAGTGATTCTATGTTTTTAGACTGTATATGAATGAAGCTTATTAATCATGTAAATAATATTCTCATTTTTTTTTTAATTTTTTTTTTTTTATTTTTTTTTCATATTTTTTCATTATATCACCATGGCTTTCCCCTCCCCCCCCCCCCCCCCCCCCCCCCCCCCCCCCCCCCCC
>ML664199.1:18371049-18596960 GCA_007570785.1 Antilocapra americana
TTTATTCCAGACTCCCCTTCCGGGACGGATCCCCGCCCCCAACTCTGTCTCTCCCTTTACTTTTTTCTCTCTCTTTTTTCTTTTGTCCTACCTCCTCTGGTCAGCAATGGGCCGTCCCTTCAGATGCCCGATGTCCTCTGCCAGCATTTAGATCCTGTTTTATGGAGTTTGCGCGGTCTTTAAAAGTTCTTTTGGTGTATTTATTGGGGAGAGAGTGGTTTCCCCGTCCTATTCCTCCGCCATCTTAGTTCCCCTCCACTAATATTCTCATTTTACAGATGAGAAAATATGGAGGATTAATACTCCCATCATAGTATTATGCCAGCTAATGCTCACTTTGGGCTTCCCTGGTAACTCAGTGGTAAAGAAGCCACCTGCCAAGCAGAAGACATGAGTTCAATCACTGGGTCAGGAATATCCCCTGGAGAATGAAATGGCAACTCATTCCACTATTCTTACCTGGGAAATCCCATGGCCAGAGAAACCTGGCAGGCTACAGTCCATGGGCTCTCAAAGAGTCAGACACGACTTAGTGACTAAACAATAAATGCTGACAAGCAAAGGCAAGAATCCAGTTCTCTCCAATAGACCAGGTTTTCTTTCTCTGCCATAGGTATTAGAGTGTTGAGTAGGCAATCGTCAGCTAGGAGCCAAAGCTCAGGAAAGAGAGGTATCAAGTACCCTATATTCTGAATATTGAAGACCAGTATCACCTTTAGGGTTTAATGAGTCAGACAGAGTAACTCTGCACCCCCCTCCATGCCCCACTCCCCATCATCTTCTGAGACTGAACCCCTCCTCATGCCCAACCCACTTAAACTTTTGACTAGACAGGGGGAGATGGACATGCCATTAGAGTTGTGAGTCTCTGGCCTGGTGGAAAGTACTATGGCTCCTCCTTTGAAACCTTAGGGGATCCTCTGAGGACCACCTACAGAGAAGAGCACTAAAAGAGGAAAATGATACCTTATTTCTTAGTCATCAAACCAGATTATCTGACCCCATTGCCCGTGCAAGAAACAGAACAGAGAATCGAAGTGAAATAAGTGGGCAGAGAGAAGTGAGGCAATGGAACAGCTGTCCCCACCTTATGGCATGGCACTGATGTATGGGTTTCGTAGGGGTCAAGAAGCCCCTATGGAAAGTAGCCAAACTTGAGCTGACTTGCCTGTACCCTACATAAGAGGCTGTGGGGATAATGCCAGGGGTAGCAACTGAGGGGGTATTAGAGGAGCAAGGTGGAGACTATGCCCTGGGGAGGTCCCTCCCAAACTCCTAAAGACCCCTCACGTGGAGGAACCAGTGCTAGGATGTCTGTGACACAGATGCCAATAAGCAGCATCAGCCCAGAGAAGGCTACAAGGCTGCACTGCAACAGACGCTTGTTCCTCCCCATCTCTGCTTCCATGATAAGCTCCAGCCCCCAAGCCTGCTACTCCAGAGGTAAGAGAAGAGAAGTCAAAGAGGAGACCAAGCCTTTTCTCCATTTCTCAGGCTCTGGCCACAAATGTCTGAGCTTCAGGAAGGGAAAAGCTAAAAGAAAGTTTTAAACTAGGACTGGACTTCTTAATAACATCATTTCAAAGCTGTAGGAGTGGCCCAGAATGTTGTTAAAGGATAAGAAAAGAAGATTCAGCAGACAGGATTAAAGTAGTAATTGGAAAAAAGAGACATTATATGTTTTTACTCTACTGAGTTCTGTTTAGAAAGGATATTATATATGCTTTAAAAATATATGTAATAGCCGTAGCTTACTTGGACAGCTCTGCATCCTTTTCAAATATGCAGAAAGTTTTATGGGATGATGGTGCCAGGAATCAAGAAATATCTTTAAAATCCATCATTATTGCACATCCAAGGGATGAAATTGAGAAAATGTGGCTCAGCAAAAAAAGCAGCCCTCTTCTTCTTTTGATTTTTCTTTTTGTCACAGCAGATATTTTGGCATTTGACCTGCCAGAATGAAAATGTATGATTCTAAGCTGGGTAGGTCACTTTTGCATTAAGAAATCCTGACAGATAGATCTAATTAAACAGTCATTAGTTAATGTTTGCCTTCCATGATAATACCATAGAGATTAGAAATATACAAAATGGTCCCTACTTTCAAGAAGGTTACAATCTAGATAAGTATATACTATATACTCATCAAAGATAGGATACAATACTATTGCACACAATAGTGTACAACAGGTACCAAATGAATGGAAGTGACAGTTAAAGTACCATATGAATTTAGATCCTCTTGGGCTTCCCAGGTGGCTCAAATGGTAAAGAATGAGCCTGACAATGCAGGGAAACCAGGAGACACAGGTTCAATCCCTGGGTTGGGAAGATCTCCTGGAGGAGGAAATGGCAACCTGCTCCAGTATTCTTGCCTGGAAAATTCCATTGACAGAGGAGCCTGGTGGGCTACAGTCCATGGGGTCCTAAAGAGTTGTACACAACTGAGCACACACGCACAGATACCCTCTTGCAGTAGTCATTAGATCAGAAAAAGTGAAGGCTTGAGCCATGAAGAATGGATGAAGAATGGATGGCTCAGTGGTAAAGAGTCTGCCTGCCAATGCAGGAAACAGGAGTTCAGTCCCTGGGTCTGGAAGGTCCCCTGGAGGAGAAAATGGCAACCCACTCTAGTATTCTTGCCTGGAAAATTCCATGGACAGAGGAGTTTGGTAGGCTACAGTCCATGGGGCTGCAAGAGTCAGATACTACTTGGCAACTAAACAACAACAAAAGTGGGCAGAGACTAAAGAGATTCTTCATGAGCAAATGGGCAGAGATCAGTGTAGCTTGGAAGTCATATTTAGAGGCAATGAGTGCCCCCCAAACGAGTTCTGCATCAGCCTACTTTTCTTTATGAGTACTGGAAAATGTAAATCAAACTTGTTTAAAAAATAAAAGGCATTTGTTTGTTGGTTTAAGTAATTGAAGACAACTAGAGGTAAAGTAGCCTTTGGGTGTGCATTAATTAGGGCTGTAGGACCATTTCTTTACGATCCTCGTAGCCCTTTACCTTTAGCTTAGTGTTCTTAGTTTCTAGAATGATTCCTCAGATGTATGAATTATCTATTGTTGCATAACAAAATTACCCCAGTGAAGTGAAGTGAAGTGAAAGTCTCTTTAGTCATGTCTGACTGTTTTTGACCCCATGGATTATACAGTCCATGGAATTCTGCAGGCCAGAATACTGGAGTTACCCACTTTCCCTTCTCCAGGGGGTCTTCCCAACCCAGGGATTGAACCCAGGTCTCCCGCATTGCAGGTGGATTCTTTACCAGCTGAGCCACAAGGGAAGTCCAATAATACTGATGTGGGTAACCATTGCTTTCCCCAGCGGATCTTCCTGACCCAGGAATTGAACTGGGGTCCCCTGCATTACAGGCGGATTCTTTCTTTTTTTTTTTTTTAAGAATTTATTTATTTTAATTGGAGATGAATTACTTTACAATATTGTAGTGGTTTTTGCCATACGTTGACATGAATCAGCCATGAGTGTACATGTGTCCCCCATCCTGAACCCCCTCCCATCTCCCCATCCCATCACTCAGGGTTATCCCAATGCACCAGCTTTGAGTGCCCTGTTTCATGCATCAAACTTGGATTGGTCATCTATTTCATATATGGTAGTATACATGTTTCAATGCTATTCTCGCAAATAATCCCATCCTTGCCTTCTCCCAGAGTCCAAAAGTCTGTTCTTTTTATCTGTCTCTTTCGCTGTCTCGCGTATAGGATCATTGTTACCATCTTTCTAAATTCCATATATATGTGTTAATATACTGTATTGGTGTTTTTCTTTCTGATTTACTTCACTCTGGATAATAGGCTCCAGTTTCATCTACCTCATTAGAACTGATGCAAATGCATCTTTTTAATAGGTGAGTACTTTCCTTTGTGTATATGTACCACAGCTTTCTTATCCATTTATCTGCCAATGGACATCTAGATTGCTTCCATGTCCTAGCTATTGTAAACAGTGCTGCGATGAACATTGGGGTAAACATTTCTCATTCAGTTCTGGTTCCCTTGGTGTATATGCCCACCAGTGGGATTCCTGGGTCGTATGGCAGTTCTACTTCCAGTTTTTTAAGGAATCTCCACACTATTCTCCGTAGTGGCTGAACTAGTTTGCATTCCCTCCAACAGTGTAAGAGGGCTCCCTTTTCTCCACACCCTCTCCAGCATTTATTGTTTGTAGACTTTTTGATAGCAGCCATTCTGACTGGCATGAGATGGTACCTTATTGTGATTTTGATTTGCATTTCTCTGATAATGAGTGATGTTGAACATCTTTTCATGTGTATGTTAGCCATCTGTATGTCGCCTTTGGAGAAATGTCTGTTTAGTTCTTTGGCCCATTTTTTGATTGGGTCATTTATTTTTCTGGTATTGAGCTGCAGGAGCTGCTTCTATATTTTTAAGATTAATTCTTTGTCAGTTGCTTCATTTGCTATTATTTTCTCCCATTGTGAAGGCTGTCTTTTCACCTTGCTTATAGTTTCCTTCGTTGTGCAAAAGCTTTTAATTTTAATTAGGTCCCATTTGTTTATTTTTGCTTTTATTTCCATTACTCTGGGAAGTGGGTCCTAGAGGGTCCTGCTGTGGTTTATGTCGGAGAGTGTTTTGCCTATGCTTTCCTCTAGGAGTTTTATAGTTTCTGGTTTTACGTTTAGATCTTTAATCCATTTTGAGTTTATTTTTGTGTATAGTGTTAGATGGTGTTCTAATTTCATTCTTTTACAGGTGGTTGGCCAGTTTTCCCAGCACCACTTGTTAAAGAGGTAGTCTTTTCTCCATTGTATATTCTTGCTTCCTTTGTCAAAGACAAGGTGTCCATAGGTGCGTGGATTTATCTCTGGGCTTTCTGTTTTGTTTCACTGATCTATATTTCTGTCTTTGTGCCAGTACCATACTGTCTTGATGACTGTAGCTTTGTAGTATGGTCTGAAGTCAGGCAGATTGATTCCTCCAGTTCCATTCTTCTTTCTCAAGATTGCTTCAGCTGTTTGAGGTTTTTTGTATTTCCATACAAATTATGAAATTATTTCTTCTAGTTCTGTGAAAACTACCATTGGTAGTGATAGGGATTGCACTGATTCTATAGATTGTTTTGGGTAGTATACTCTTTTTCACTATATTAATTCTTCTGATCCATGACCATGGTATATTTCTCCATCTATTTGTGTCATCTTTGATTTCTTTCATCAGTGTTTTATAGTTTTCTATATATAGGTTTTTTGTTTCTTTAGATATATTCCTAAGTATTTTATTCTTTTTGTTTCGATGGTGAATGGAATTGTTTCCTTAATTTCTCTTTCTGTTTTTTCATTGTTAATGTATAGGAATACAAGGGATTTCTGTGTGTTAATTTTATATCCTGCAACTTTACTATACTCATTGATTAGCTCTAGTAATTTTCTGGTAGTTTCTTTAGGGTTTTCTATGTAGAGGATCATGTCATCTGCAAACAGTGAGAATTTTACTTCTTCTTTTCCAGTCTGGATTCCTTTTATTTCTTTTTCTTCTCTGATTGCTATGGCTAAAACTTCCAAAACTATGTTGAATAGTAGTGGTGAGAGTGGGCACCCTTGTCTTGTTCCTGGCTTTAGGGGAAATGCTTTCAATTTTTCACCACTGAGGATAATGTTTGCTGTGGGTTTATCATATATGGCTTTTATTATACTGAAGTATGTTCCTTCTATGCCTGCTTTCTGGATGGATGTTGAATTTTGTCAAAGGCTTTCTCTGCATCTATTGAGATAATCTATGGTTTTTATCTTTCAATTTGTTAATGTGGTGTATCACATTGATTGATTTGTGAATATTGAAGAATCCTTGCATATCTGGGATAAAGCCCACTTGGTCATGATGTATGATCTTTTTAACATGTTTTTGGATTCTGCTTGCTACAGTTTCGTTGAGAATTTTTGCATCTATGTTCATCAGTGATATTGGCCTATAGTTTTCTTTTTTGTGGTTTCCATGTCTGGTTTTGGTATTAGGGTGATGGTGGCCTCATAGAATGAGTTTGGCAGTTTACCTTCCTCTGCAACTTTCTAAAAGAGTCTGAGTAGGATAGGTGTTAGCTCTTCTCTGAATTTTTGGTAGAATTCACCTGTGAAGCCATCTGGTCCTGGGCCTTTGTTTGTTGGAAGATTTTTTTATTACAGTTTCAGTTTCCGTGCTTGTGATGGGTCTGTTAAGATTTTCTACTTCTTCCTGGTTCAATTTTGGAAGGTTATACTTTTCTAAGAATTCGTCCATTTCCTCCAAGTTGTCTATTTCATTGGCATATAGTTGCTGATAGTAGTCTCTTATGATCCTTTGTATTTCTTTTTTGTCTGTTGTGATTTCTCCATTTTCATTTCTAATTTTGTTGATTTGATTCTTCTCCCCCCCTTTTTTTTTTGATGAGTCTGGCTAATGGTTTGTCTATTTATTTATCTTCTCAAAGAACTAGCTTTTAGTTTTGTTGATTTTTGCTATGGTCTCCTTTGTTTCTTTTTCATTTATTTCTTCCCTAATTTTTATGATTTCTTTCCTTCTACTAACCCTGGGGTTCTTAATTTCTTCTTTTTCTAGTTGGTTTAGGTGTAAAGTTAGCTTATTTACTTGAGTTTTCTCTTATTTCTTGAAGTAAGCTTGTATTGGTATGAACCTTCTCCTTAACACTGCTTTTACTGAATTCCATAGGGTTTGGGTTGTTGTGCTTTCATTTTCCTTTGTTTCTATGCATACTTTGTTTTCTTATTTGATTTCTTCTGTGACTTGTTGGTTATTCAGAAGTGTGTTGTTTATCCTCCATATGTTCGTATTTTTTATAGTTTTCTTCCCTATATTTGACATCTAATCTTACCACATTGTGATCAGAAAAGATGCTTGGAATGATTTCAATTTTTTTGAATTTATCAAGGCTAGATTTATGGCCCAGTATGTGATCTATCCTGGAGAATGTTCTGTGTGCACTTGAGAAAAAGGTGAAATTCATTGTTTTGGGGTGAAATGCCCTATAGATATTAATTAGGTCTAGCTGGTCCATTGTATCATTTAAAGTTTGTGTTTCCTTGTTAGTTTTCTATTTGGTTCATCTATTTACAGGTGTGAGTGGGGTATTAAATTCTTCCACTATTATTGTGTTACTGTTAATTTCCCCTTTGATGCTGGTCAGCAGTTGCCTAATTGTTATAGCTTCTTGAATTGATCCTTTGATCTTTATGTAGTGTCCTTCTTTGTCTCTTTTCATGGCTTTTATTTCAAAGTCTATTTTATCTGATATGAGTATTGCTACTTCTGCTCTCTTTTGGTCTCCATTTGCATGAAATATCTTTTTTCAGCCCTTCACTTTCAGTCTATATGTGTCCCTTGTTTTGAGGTGGGTCTCTTGTAGGCAGCATATATAGGGGTCTTGTTTTTGTATCCATTCAACCAGTCTGGGTCATTCAACCCATTTACATTTAAGATAATTATTGATAAGTATGATTCCATTGTGTAGGAGGATTCTTTACCAACTGAGCTATCACATGTATGAGTTATCTATTGATGCATAACAAAATTTCCCCAAAACTTTAGCAAATTAAACAATAAACATTGTCACACAGTTTCTGTGTGACAGAAATCTAGACACAGTTTAGCTGAATAGCACCTCTCATAAGGAGGTAATCAAGATGTCACCTGGTAGGTAGTCATCTTAGGCTTCACTGGGGGCTGGAGAACCTGCTTCCAAGTACATTCATGTGGCTGATGGCTGGAGGCTTCAATTCCTTGTCACATGAGCCTCTATTTTAGTTTCTCGTGACATGGCAGTTAGCTTCTTCCAGAGCAAATAATGAGAGATAGACGAGAGAAGAGAGAACCCAGTCTGTTATTATGTAATCTCAGACATGGCATACCATCATTTCTGCCCTATTGGCCATACAGACAAACCCTTGTACATTGTGAGAGAGGGATTATACTAAGATGTGAATGTCAAGAGGCTGTAATCATTGGGGGTCATTTTGGAGTTTGGCTACCACATCTGGCCTATGTGATTTCCTTGTTCATATTCAAAAAAGAGTTGCTTTTTTTAGCCACTGAGCAAAAATTGTCAGATTTGCTCTGATTGTACCATCCTTAAGCCAGTCACAGTGGCTGGTAGAATAACAGCTACTGAATGACTTGATACTGGGTTACTGAGCTAATGTTTGTTTCAAGGGAGATAAGATGACAACGATTGGCTTAGAGAAATTAGTGTCCACCTACAGCTGGAGATGTGATTTGCTGCCCCTCAAACATCATGGTTTTTCTACAAAAGGAGCAGATAACTGGGGGAGGCATTCACAGAGTCCTCCACAATCTGTTTCTGGTTCAGTATCTGTCCATATCCTTTTTTCCTACCCATACACTGTTACATGCATTTACAAACTCTCTCCAAAGGAAGATAATTCAAGTCTAATTCAAGTTCCAAGTCCAGGATCTCTAAATGTTTTTCCTTCCTCTCCATCAGATGTGGACACAACTCTTTATAGTTTAATGATATATGAGCTCCACTTCCAAACAAAACAACCAATATGGAATTGTGGGAAAAGAATAGGATAATTTCTATACAACTCCCATTAGTAAGAGTGGTTAAAATACAATACATAGTTTCCCCTGGTCCACAGCACACATCATATCCCATTGGATAGGAATTTTAAGTTCTTCTTGTCCTGCTTTAGTGACTATGCCAAAGCCTTTGACTATGTGGATCACTATAAACTGTGGAAAATTCTTAAAGAGATGGGAATACCAGATCATCTGACCTACTTCTTGAGAAATCTGTATGCAGGTCAAGAAGCAACAGTTAGAACTGGACATGGAATAACAGACTGGTTCCAAATAGGAAAAGGAGTACATCAAGGCTATATATTGTCACTCTGCTTATTTAACTTAGACGCAGAGTACATCATGAGAAACGCTGGGCTGGAAGAAGCACAAGCTGGGGTCAAGATTGCCAAGAGAAATATCAATAACCTCAGATATGCAGATGACACTACCCTGATGGCAGAAAGTGAAGAGGAACTAAAAAGCCTGTTGCTGAAAGTGAAAGAGGAGAGTGAAAAAATTGGCTTAAAGCTCAGCATTCAGAAAACTAAGATCATGGCATCTGGTCCCATCACTTCATGGCAGATAAATGGGAAAACAGTGGAAACAGTGTCAGACTTTATTTTTCGGGGCTCCAAAATCACTGTAGATGGTGATTGCAGCCATGAAATTAAAAAACACTTACTTCTTGGAAGGAAAGTTATGACCAACCTAGACAGCATATTAAAAAGCAGAGATATTACTTTTCCAACAAAGGTCCGTCTAGTCAAGGCTATGGTTTTTCCAGTAGTCATGTATGGATGTGAGAGTTGGATGGTGAAGAAAGCTGAGTGCTGAAGAATTGATGCTTTTGAACTGTGGTGTTGAAGAAGACTCTTGAGAGTAGCTTGGACTGCAAGAAGATCCAACCAGTCCATCCTAGGGGAGATCAGTCCTGGGTGTTAATTGGAAGGACTGATGTTGAGGCTGAGGCTGCGAAGAGTTGACTCATTGGAAAAGACCCTGATGCTGGGAAGGATTGAGGGCAGGAGGAGAAGGGGACGACAGAGGATGAGATGGCTGGATGTCATCACTGACTCAATGAACATGAGTTTGGGTAATCTCTGGGAGTTGGTGATGGACAGGGAGGCCTGGTGTGCTGAGATTCATGGGGTCGCAAAGAGTTGGACACGACTGAGTGACTGAACTGAACTGGCTGCCCTGGTTGGAAGAGAGAGTCTGAGTAGGGAGGGTAGGAAGTGAGGGCACTGTCACTAACTGCTGCCAGATTGTTGAGGAACTTTTAGAACTTTAGCCTGTAGGTGATGGAGAAAGAAAATCATTGAGGGGTTTTGAGTAAGGTAGTGACATGATTAAAATTGCTTTGGTGAAGTTAATTTGGAGGCATTATACAGTTTAAATTCACAAATTCCCTTGAAGTAATGCCCTGGGGACAAGTTTCCTCACATAAACTGAAAGTGATACTTGAAAAAGAAATACTAACAGATTCCACAGTAGAAGTACATGTATAACCCAGATTTGTCTCTTTCCAAATAGAAATTAAAAGTTGTTTCTAGGCACCTACATGAGACAAACAGGGTGGTTCATGTTGTGTCACTTCTCTGGCATTAATTCCAAATAGAATGAATGAGCTTTTAAGGCTTTTTTGAAAAGGTTTTTATTAGAGGTTGACTTGGTAGGTAGAGAATGACTGGGACTAAGTTTAACTTGAAAAAGTAAGAAAAAAATTAATAGAGAAAGCATTTTAGATAACAGTAGCCCTTCATTTACCTGTGTATGGTGAAAGAAATAATAAAAATTATTGTTTAAACTGGGGCTTCTCAGATGGCTAAGTGGTAAAGAATCTGCTTGCCAGTGCAGGAGATGCAGGTTCGATCCCTGGGTCAGGAAGATCCCTTGTAGTAGGAAATACCAAACCACTCCAGTATTCTTGCCTGGGAAATCTCATGGACAGAGGAGCCTGGTGGGCTACAGTCTATGGGGTCACAAAGAGATGGACATAATCGAGAATGCACTGTTTAAATTATTTTACCATTGTAAGTCCTAGACATATTAATTGTTTAAAGGTTTGTGTAGGTTGTGAAGCATTTGTTTTTTTAAAAAAGAATCAATTCACTTGAGGGGTAAGTGAAGCAGTGAATCTGCAGCATCACCTGTTATTGTGAGGACCCTTTACTAGTTCAGGATATGAAAGAATATGCTCTTCATAGAAAACTTATGGGATTTCTCCTCAGATGGCCTGGAAGGAATCCAAGATGGGAAAGTGGTGGAGAAATTGATTATTCCTATTTGAAATTTCAGATATTACAACTGAATTTTTATTTGACTTATTCCTGAGAAACATGATGGAAATAGCCACACCCCTCAAAAAATAAGGTTGTTATTTCTCTGATCTACAGACTTGAGTGAATATGGGTGAGTGAAATGTATAAACGAAAACATTTTTTGAGGTAGGAATAGATTCATCATTGAGTTTCCCTGCCAAATTCGGAATTAGATAGTGGAAAAATTCTATTTATTTTGAATTTGTGAATCTGCCAACAAACTGTTGGGAAAAATAAAGACAAGCCAGATGAGGACTTGGGTTTAGATGACATATGAATGAACTTTTAAAAAGAAGAATATAGTTTTTCATAGTTTTATTTCCTAGTTTTAGTGTCTTTCATAACCTATCTGCAGTATGCTTTCTATTATACTGAACTATAGCAGCAAAATGGAAAACACAGCATATTGCAGTATTGAAATCGACCTTGAGTCAGGAAATTGAAAGTATCAAGTTTCCATAGTAACACTAATTTAGTCAAATCACACATTTTGTTTCTGAGCCATTAGTTTATGCTTATGATGTTAAAAGAACATAATATTCAATATTTACTCTGTAATGTGATTAAGCTAATATTAAAATACAAAGTAATTTCATATTTTCTTCATGTACATTTTAAATAATTTTATTATGGTAGGCTTGACTTTCGATTGTTTGCACTGTTGGAAAATGTGAAAATGTTGTAAATTTATTTTTTTTAAGTTTCTGAAGAAAAATTAAACAGGAAATCATGAACAAATCACAACTTAGGAAAATGATAAGATAAACTGGAGTTTAAAGGTTAGCAGAATATTTTGCTGAATTCCCAAGAATTTATTTGATCTTTTAGCTAGGTAGCTTTGATGTGATCTGATTTTAGTTTTCACACTTATTATATTCTACATGGTGTATCCTTGATATCAGTTAGAGATTTGTCCCAATTCCTTTTTGAATCCTCAAATTCATGAATACTGCTATAGTTTTGTTTGCTGACTGACTTTTTGAGCCCACTTTCCACAGAGACACCTTTTCCTCCACAAATTCATAGGAGTTACTACAAAGGTAATGATCTAGAAAAGGGCCAATTTGCCTTCTCAGCAGGCCCTCTTTGGGTGCACATACAAAGCATATCTTCATGATTGGTCTTCATGTACTAGTCTCATTGCATGTGATTCAACTTATGATGATAACATTGATTTTCGGCCATTAAATAATTTTGCATTCCTGGGATAAATCCCAGCTGACCAAAGTGTATAATTCTTTTTATATGTTGCTGTATTTGGTTGACCAGTATTTTGTTGATGATATTTGCATCTATAGGTTTTCCAAAAAGTTTGTTCAGGTTTTTCCATGAGATCTATGGCCAACCCAATATACTTATAAGTGATACTGGTCTGTAGTTTTATCTTCTGATGACATTCATGAATACTAGAGTGTACTCTTCCCATTTGGTTCACTTTGTTGTTGTTCAGTAGCTCAGTCATGTCTGACTCTTTGTGACCCCATGGACTGCAGCACGCCAGGCTTCGCTGTCTTTCACCATCTCCCAGAGCTTGCTCAGACACATGTCCATCGAGCCAGTGATGTCATCCAACCATCTCATCCTCTGTCATCCCCTTCTCCTCCTGCCTTCAGTCTTTCTCAGCATCAAGGTCTTTTCTAACAAGCTGGTTCTTCACATCAGGTGGCCAAAGTATTGGAGTTCAGTTTCAGCATCAGTCCTTCCAATGAATATTCAGGACTGATCTCCTTTAGAATTGTCTGGTTTGATATCCTTGCAGTTCAAGGGACTCTCAACAGTCTTCTCTAACACCACAGTTCAAAAGCATCAGTTTGTTCAGCACTGAGCTTTCTTTATGGTCCAACTCTCACATCCATACATGACTACTGGAAAAACCAGAGCTTTGACTAGATGGACCTTTGTTGGCAAAGTAATAAATCTGCTTTTTAACATGTCTAAGTTTGTCATAGCTTTTCTTCCAAGGAGCAAGCGTCTTAATTCCTTGGCTGCAGTCACCATCTGTAGTGATTTTGGAGCCTAAGAAAGTAAAATCTCTCACTGTTTTCACTGCTACCCCATCTATCTGCCATGAAATGATGAGACCAGATGCCATGATCTTTGTTTTTTGAATGTTGAGTTTTAAGCCAGCTTTTTCACTCTCCTCTAAATTTCATCAAGAGACTCTTTAGTTACTCTTTGCTTTCTGCCATAAAGGTGGTGTCTCATCTGCATATCTGAGGTTATTGATATTTCTCCCTACAATCTTGATTCCAGCTTGTGCTTCATTTAGCCCAGCATTTCTCATGATGTACTCTGTGTATAAGTTAAACAAGCAAGATGACAATATACAGGCTTGACGTACTCCTTTCCCAATTTGGAACCAGTCCGTTATTCCATGTCTCGTTCTAACTGTTGCTTCTTGATCTGCATACAGATTTCTCAGAAGGCAGGTAAGGTGGTCTGGTATTCCATCTCTTTCAGAATTTTCCACAGTTTGTTGCCATCCACGCAGTCAAAGGCTTTAGCATAGTCAATAAAGCAGAAGTAGATGTTTTTCTGGAATTCTCTAGCTTTTACTATGATCCAACGGATGTTGGGAATTTGATCTCTGGTTCCTTTGCCTTTTCTAAATCCAGCTTGTACATGTGGGCATTCTCAGTTGAAGTCTAGCTTGGAGAATTTTGAGCATTACTTTGCTAGCATGTGAAATAAGTACAGTTGTGTGGTAGTTTGAGCATCCTTTGGCATTGCTCTTCTTTGGGATTGGAATGAAAACTGACCATTTCCAGTCCTGTGGTCACTGCTGAGTTTTCCAGATTTGCTGGTGTATTGAGTGAGGCACTTTGACAGCATCAGCTTTTTTTTAAAATTAAAACTGATAAAAGCAAGTTAATTCAATGAAAAATGACAGCCGTGCTTTTTGATAGATAACGTGAATATGACTATGATGTTTTTGGTTGACTAGATTATTCATTCTTTGCTTGTCTGAGTCTAAGTAATGTGAGAAACTAAATTCAATAAATATGTTTCAAATGCTTATTATGCTAGGTATCGTGCTAGGCACTGGGTATATATTGATGAATAATGAATGGAACTAGCAGTACTAGTAATAATAAGTTGCATATTGAATAAGAGTACTTAGATTTTTTTTTATTAGTTTTGCCATACAATGCCATGATATCACCATGGGTTTACATATGCTCCCTGTCCAGAACCCCCCTCCCTCCTCCCTCCGTCCTCCCTCCCCCTGGGAAATCTCGAAGCACCAGCCCCGAGCATCAATCCTGGGCTGGCGATTGATTAGGCATGTGATAATTAACAGGTTTCAACGCCATTCTCCCATATCATCCCACCCTTACCCTCATCCACAGAGTCCACGAGTCTATTCTGTACATCTGCATTCCTTTTGCTGTCTCACATGTTGGGTTCTCGTTACCGTCTTTCTAAATTCCATATATATGTGTTAATATACTGTATTGTTGTTTTTGCTTCTGGCTTACTTCACTCTGGATAATAGGCTCCAGTTTCGTCCATCTGGGTAGAACTGATTCAAGTGAATTTTTTTTTAATGCTGAGTAATATTCCATAGTGTATATGTACCACAGCTTTCTTATCCATTTGCCAGTTGATGGACATCTAGGTTGCTTCCATGTCCTGGCTATTGTAAACAATGCAACGATGAACACTGGGGTACACGTGGCTCTTGCAATTCTGGTTTCCTCGGTTTATATGCCCAGCAGTGGGATTGCTGGGTCATATGGCAGGTCTATTTGCAGTTTTTTAAGGAACCTCCACACTGTTTTCCATAGTGGCTGTACTAGCTTGCATTCCCACCAACAGTGTAAGAGAGATCCCTTTTCTCTACATCCTTTCCAGCATTTATTACTTGTAGATTTTTGGATTACAGCCATTCTGACTGGTGTAAAGTGATACCTCATTGTAGTTTTGATTTGCATTTCTCTGATAATTAGTGATGTTGAGCATCTTTCCATGTGTTTGTTAGCCATTTTTATGTCTTCTTTGGAGAAATGTCTGTTAAGTTCTTTGGCCCACTTTTTGATTGGGTTGTTTATTTTTCTAGAATGGAGCTGCAGGAGTTGCTTGTATGTTTTTGAGATTAATTGTTTGTCCATTGCTTCATTGGCTATTATTTTCTCCCATTCTGAAGGCTGTCTTTTCACCTTGCTTATAGTTTCCTTTGTTGTGCAGAAGCTTTTAATTTTAATTAGGTCCCATTTGTTTATTTGTGCTTTTATTTCCAATATTCTGGGAGGTGGGTCATGGAGTATCCCGCTTTGGTTTATGTCAGGGAGTGTTTTGCCTATGTTATCCTCTAGGAGTTTTATAGTTTCTGGTCTTATGATTAGATCTTTGATCCATTTTGAGTTTATCTTTGTGTATGGTGTTAGAAAGTGTTCTAGTTTCATTCTTTTACAAGTGGCTGTCCAGTTTTCCCAGCACCACTTGTTAAAGAGATTGTCTTTTCTCCATTGTATATTCTTGCCTCCTTTGTCAAAGATAAGGTGTCCATAGATGCGTGGATTTATCTCTGGGCTTTCTATTCTGTTCCATTGATCTATATTTCTGTCTTTGTGCCAGTACCATACTGTCTTAATGACTGTGAATTTGTAGTATAGCCTAAAGTCAGGTAGGTTGATTCCTCCAGTTCCATTCTTCTTTCTCAAGATTGCTTTGGCTATACGAGGTTTTTTATATTTCCATATAAATTGTGAAATTATTTGTTCTAATTCTTTGAAAAAGACCTCTGGTAGCTTGATAGGAATTGCATTGAATCTATAGATTGCTTTGGGTAGTATACTCATTTTCACTATATTGATTCTTCCAATCCACGAACACGGCACATTTCTCCATCTGTTTGTGTCCTCCTTGATTTCTTTCATCGGTGTTTTATAGTTTTCTATATACAAGTCTTTTGTTTCTTTAGGTAGAAATACTCCTAAGTATTTTATTCTTTTTGTTTCGATGGTGAATGGAATTGTTTCCTTAATTTCTCTTTCTGATTTCTCACTGGTAGTGTATAGGAATTCCAGGGATTTCTGTGTGTTGATTTTGTATCCTGAAACTTTGCTATATTCCCTGATTAGCTCTAGTAATTTTCTCGTAGAGTCTTTAGGGTTTTCAATATAGAGGATCATGTCATCTGCAAACAGAGAGAGTTTTACTTCTTCTTTTCCAATCTGGATTCCTTTGATTTCTTTATCTGCTCTGATTGCTGTGGCCAAGACTTCCAAAACTATGTTGAAAAGTAGTGGTGAGAGTGGGCACCCTTGTCTTGTTCCTGATTTCAGGGGGAATGCTTCCAGTTTTTCACCATTGAGGATAATGTTTGCTGTGGGTTTGTCATATATAGCTTTTATTATGTTGAGGTATGTTCCTTCTATTCCTGCCTTTTGGAGGGTTTTTATCATAAATGGATGTTGAATTTTGTCAAAGGCTTTCTCTGCATCTATTGAGATAATCATGTGATTTTTATTTTTCAATTTGTTAATGTGGTGTATTACATTGATTGATTTGCGAATATTGAAGAATCCTTGCATCCCTGGGATAAAGCCTACTTGATCATGATGTATGATTTTTTTTAATGTGTTGTTGGATTCTATTTGCTAGAATTTTGTTGAGGATTTTTGCATCTAAGTTCATCAGTGATATCGGCCTGTAGTTTTCTTTTTTTGTGGCATCTTTGTCGGGTTTTGGAATTAGGGTGATGGTGGCCTCGTAGAATGAGTTTGGAAGTTTACCTTCCTCTGCAATTTTCTGGAAGAGTTTGAGTAGAATAGGTGTTAGCTCTTCTCTAAATTTTTGGTAGAATTCAGCTGTGAAGCCATCTGGTCCTGGGCTTTTGTTTTTTGGAAGATTTCTGATTACGGTTTCAATTTCCGTGCTTGTGATGGGTCTATTAATATTATCTATCTCTTCCTGGTTTAGTCTTGGAAAGTTGTACTTTTCTAGGAATTTGTCCATTTCATCCAGGTTGTCCAGTTTATTTGCATATAGTTGCTGATAATAGTCTCTTATGATCCTTTGTATTTCTGTGTTTTCTGTTGTGATCTCTCCGTTTTCATTTCTAATTCTGTTGATTTGGTTCTTCTCCCTTTGTTTCTTGATGAGTACTTAGATGTGACTCCTGTCTCTACCACTTCCTAACTGACAGACCCCAAGTGAATTACTTTACCTCAGTTTCATCATCTGTAAAATGGTGCTACAAATAGCATGTCATTCATAGGATTACTGTGAAGATTAAGTAATGCATGTAAACAGTGTCTGGCACTTGGTAGTCACTAGATACAGTTTAGCTCTTACTATTATTTTTATTTGCTTTTCATGTGCCATAACTTATTTACATTACTTCATTCAATTCTAGTAACAACCTTGTTGAGATTATTAGTATTATCTCTACTTTTATAGCTGAGAAACCAGGGCTCACAAAGGCTATGTAACTTGCCTGTGATCACCAATATGGTGACTTGTGAAGCAGAATTCACACCCAGAATATGCTTGACTGCCAAGTTATCATTTAAATATATTACCGTATATAGCCTGTCTCTGGGCTCTAAGGAGTTCTTATCTAGTTTTCCAGGAAGCCCTGTCCAATAACTGGCTTAGATTCTTCCAGATTTCCAGAGGAGGTCTTTTGGTTTCATATTCCAGTGATTTGTTCACCTAAAGTAAGTCAGAAAAAAATAATCTAACACAAATTTCGTCTATTGAACTTGAACTCTGTTTTTTCCTAGCATAGAGAAGAAAATGTATTATCCAAGTGGCAACCTAAAGTCAATATATTCCAGTATTTTCTCTTACACTTATTAAGATAATTTTTTGTTCAGTGGGGAAAAACACAATATCTATGAGCACTTTGTTTTTCTGGATTTCTCTTTAATGTTATAAAGCTCAGTTAAAGAACTGATTCTTTTGTTGTCTGTCTGGATACTCTTTCTGCCCTTGACTTTGATCCTGTTTTAACATTATTTTACAGGGCCTTCTGACTTCCTGGTCATGGATTAGGCTCCTACCTTGTGGTTTTTAAATGTTGTCTGTTTTCCCACCATCTGATGGACATAAGAAGTCATAAGAAAGTGGGAAGAGGATCAATAAATAATGTCAAGGCAAAGGTAGAAACATTAAGAGCCACATTTAAGGCAGTTTCTCTTGTGAAGAAACAGTTTTTCTGTGGTTAAAAAGGCTATCATTTTCGGGGAACGATTATAGGACTTTAGATGCTGAGGCATCAGGGGTAGGAGTTTAAGGACTGAGACATAGTAACGTAATGCAGAATGAAGGTAGGGTAACTACTGTGCTTCTACTAAGAGACATCCTATGACTTAACAATAGTCTTGTTTACACTTCAGGAAAAATAACATTTAGAAAACCAACTTGCTTCTCGCAAGGGGAGAAAGTGCTTAACATTTCCTTTCTTTCTTCCCATCCACTGCTCTTATAGGTAATGTTTTAAAATCATATCGCAAGGGATTGGGCTAATATTTCCCCTAAAAATTCAGTATTATGAGCAATATATACTTAGAGTTGAAATTCTCTGTGAAAGATGGGTGAATACCTAAGAACCAGACAACTTTCTGAGAGGAGAAAAAAGTCTTTATTTTAAAGGAAGAAAAACTACCAAGTATGACACAAGACTGATACCCACCCAGTGGCCAGATATGTTTTCCTGAGGGATTTCGTTGTGTTTATTCCTCTAGCAGTTTTTCATTCCTGACTTTTGGGGTGGCCCTTCTGTGAAGAGTTTCCTCATCCCAGCTGTTATGATGTTTAATCTAGAGTTGCCAACTTCTGATCTGGCGGTTCCAAGACACAGGGTGAGGAAAACAAAGCTTTCCAGTATTTCTGAATCCTATCCTCCACCCCCACTGGAATGAGTGCTTTCATCTCTGGTCAGTCCTGAATTGTTTTCAACCCTAGCTTCATCTTTCCTCTCCCCCAGAATAGCAGAACAATTACTAATGGTAAAGATCCATGTCCATGTTCAGAGTTCAAATTACATATGCCCCACGCAAATCTCAATTTATTCTTTTTTCCCTTTTCTGTCCCTCTCCTTCCCTCTACCCAAGTGACTTATAGAGGTTTTTTTTTGGGGAAAATATTTACTTTAAAGAGATTTTTTTTCAAGATAAAAATTAGATTTTGTTTTTAAAACTAACTAGGAAAAACAGGGTAATCTTTAAAAAGGATAATCATCTGGTTTTGATACTAAGGGATACCATGGGATGGCTTGACACTTCCAGTAAGGGAAGTCATGGCATTTCATTCTAGAAATTTGCAAGGATGGCTCTCCCTCCTGCCCTCAGCCTAAATTGTTTAATGTTAAGGAAGAAAAGTTATAAAAAACTTAGACAACATATTAAAAAGCAGAGACATTACTTTGCCAACAAAGGTCCATCTACTCAAAATCTGGTTTTTCCAGTAGTCATGTATGGATGTAAGAGTTGGACCATAAAGAAAGCTGGGTACCAAAGAAGTGATGCTTTTGAACTGTGGTGCTGGAGAAGACTCCCGAGAGTCCCTTGGGCTGCAAGGAGATAAAACCAGTCAATCCTAAAGGAGATCAACCCTGAATATTCATTGGAAAGACTGATGCTGAAGCTAAAGCTCCAATACTTTGGCCACCTGGTGCTAAGTGCTGGCTCTTTAGTAAAGTCCCTGATGCTGAGAAAGATTGAAGGCAGGAGGAGAAGGTTATGACAGAGGATGAGGTGGTCGGATGACATCACTGACTCAATGGACATAAGCTTGAACAGGCTCTGGGAAATGGTGAAAGACAGGGAAGCCAGGTGTGCTGCAGTCCACGGGGTCATGAAGAGTCACACACTACTGAATGACTGAACAACAACAAGGTGAGGTAGTCCTGGCTGGTATTCTATTTTAGGCCTTGTCTGCTGCAGAACTAGGCAGATGAGGAATTAGAGGTAAGCAGAGCACAGATATAGATGAAGAAACAGCTCCTTTTACCAAATGTGGAAAGGCATAAATCTTACAGTACTAAAACATGCTGCTTTCTTCTGGTGTGTTCAACTTGCTATTATTACTATGAATTTATTTACTGATGGCAATGGAAAATATTTAGGAAATCGAATAGTAAAGTAGAAATATGTGGTTCTTTGATTCTCCTACTATCCCCAAGTATCTGTTATAACATGTCTTTCCCCCTATGGCTTTATTTAAAGACCCCATACTCAGAGCCTCCACAAATTTGCCTTTAGGTCATACCTCATTCTCTGGATATTTTCTTCACCCTTACCATCCACAATAAAGATGGATATCCACTGGCCTGAAATAATTTAGTGTCCCCTTCCTTTATATACATTTGCTCCCAACTATGTACAACTGGGCTTCCCTGGTGGCTCAGATGGTAAAGAATCTGCCTGCAATGTGGGAGACCCAGATTCAATCCCCTGGATAAGGGAAGATCCCCTGGATAAGGGAATGGCAATCCACTCCAGTATTCTTACCTGGAGAATTCCATGGACAGAGGAGCCTGGCAGTTCACAGTCCATGGGACCGCAAAGAGTTGGATATGACTAAATGACTGACACATACACACGTACATGTACAACTGGCTAGCTGGTTGGAAAAACATTAGCATTAATATAGCATTTTGTATTTTAGCAATACAAATCTTTCAGAATTAATTCCCTATGCCCAAAAACACTCTAATATAACAAAATTTCAGATGATGTCAGGCTAATTGAAAGGTGTCTAGGGACAGGCAGGCTCTAGTGTTTTCCATAGGATTTTATGCATAAGATCAAAACTGCCTTTCCATAATTCCCATGTGAATATGCATATACATATAAATGCCATTTTTACATAAATAGGATATATATATATATATGTATTGTTCTGCAGCTTGCTTTTTTTGATCTTGAAAACCAATCCTGAGGTCTTTAAATCTCCTTAATGGTTGAATAATACTCAGTACTATGAAAATACCATTATTTAACTGTTCCCTTATTTTTTCTTTTGCTATTACATTGCCAAAGTAAACATCTCTTTCATATCTTTATGCATGTGTGTGTGTATTTTTTTAGAATGGAGTAGAAGGTAGATTGTTGGGTCTCTCAGATTGTTATCAGATTGTCTGTCAGAGAACAATCTGATAGTAGACCCACTTTAGCTGTCCCAAAGGCCTTCGTGACTTTTTGTTTTCACCAACTGTATGGAAAGTGCTCATTTTCCCATAAAGCTTTATCTGCACTTGATTATCTTTATCCTATGGGCAAAAAATAATAAAAAGGATCATTTTACATTTTCCTGATTAATGGTGAGGTTGAGGTTATTTTCATATATTTATTGGCCATTTATAGTTTTTTTTAATTTTTTTTTATTATTGTTTTTGCCATACATTGTCATGATATCACCATGGGTTTACATATGCTTCCCCTCCGGAACCTCCCTCCCTCCTCCCTCCCCCCCGGGAAATCTCGCTGCACCAGTCCCGAGCATCAATCCTGGGCTGGCGATTGATTAGACACATGACAATTAACATGCTTCAATGCCCTTCTCCCATATCATCCCACCCTTACCCTCATTGACAAAGTCCACAAGTCTATTCTATACATCTATAGTTTGTTTATATCCTTCACCTGCTTTTCTGTTGAGTTATGTGTGGATATATGTTGTTTCTGTTCAGCATCTCTTTCCCCATCTTGTGATAACAGAATAAATATTGTGGGGAACCCATTTCCTGTGGCTTAGGTGAGTACACAACCAGGTCAGGTCTTCCTGAATCCCACAGCTCTGTAGCCACAGTGATTAAAGAATGGGCATGTAACCCAAGTCAGGCTAAAGAATGCCCTCAATGGAACTTCTGCTGGAACTCTTGGAAAGAATGCTCAACAGAGATCCCACGAACTATGGACTGTGTAAGCCTGAAAATTTGTACTATGTGGAAAGAGTCTGAGGGGAAACTCAGAGGCTAGCAGAAAGGAATGAGAGCTAAGTTCTGTCATTTTTCTGGAGGCCCTAGATCCAGCTGTGCCTAAAGCCTGCCCTACCTCTGGACTTTAACGTTTTGTGAGCCAATAAAGTCCCTTTCTTGTTTTAAAACAACAACAACAACAACAAAAAAAAACTGCCTTTGAATTTTCATTTGTTTTCCATTGAGAAAAATTTCTATAACTGCCACTGAAAGGTCTTAATGAAAACTTCAAAGAAAAATGCAGGTTTGTAATGAGGGAAGGATGTTTTAATCCCAAAATGCAAAGATTAAATTATGTCCCTAGTATTTCACAGCAGTCTGGATGGGAAAAACACAGATTCCTATAACATTTTTGCTATATAATTCTAAGACTTTTGTATGCTTGATAACTCTTGTTCATGTTTCCTCTCCTTTTCGCCTCATCTGTATTATTAATACTTTTGTTTCCATATAAAAATTCCTTTCAAATATTTGAAATGCCTATAAAGTTTTTGTTGTTGTTGTTATTATTATTTTTTTAAGAATAAAGGTAGAAATGTACCTTTTGCAGAATTGAAAGTATTTAGAAGATCCTAGTCACATTTAAACTATTATTGGGACACTTCCCTGGTGGTCTAGCAGTTAAGAATCCACCTTTCAATGCAGGGAATGTGGTCGATCCCTGGTCAGGGAACTAAGATCCCATATGCCATGGGCCAACTAAGCCCGTGGGCTGCAATGAAAGATCCTGCATTGCCACAGTAAAGATCCCACGTGCTGCAACTAAGACCCAATGCAGGAAAGAGAAAAAAATTCAGGATTAAAAAACTACTATTGGTGTTGATACTGTATATGATATCCCTCAATATTAGATATGCTAGAAACCTTTTATGAATGAAGCTTGTGTTGAAAGGATCCAAGTCTGAC
The DNA here is from genome assembly GCA_007570785.1 of Antilocapra americana. Taxonomy (NCBI): domain Eukaryota; kingdom Metazoa; phylum Chordata; class Mammalia; order Artiodactyla; family Antilocapridae; genus Antilocapra; species Antilocapra americana. Next base: position 18,393,772 of record ML664199.1, read on the forward strand.
TTATAGACTAGGCATGCCTTCTTTGGAATTTTTGTTTTTATAAAAAACATATGTCATATACCATATACTTGAATTTGCATAATAATTAACTTCTGAAGAATTTAAGAAAATAATTTTCTCCTGTTTAAACATTAAAATGTGATTCTTAAATTGTATATTAATATAAAGCATAATTATTTTGTTTACTATTAAGAAATTACATGGAGAAAAATATTAAACTGTTTTTGGTTTATTTACTCACTTTCAGATGTCAAAATAAGTATAATTGGAAACAGCTGCCTCAAGATTATTTCTGACAACTCTTCACGTTCAACTCTAAAATGGATAACTTTAAGAAAATGGGCCTTGTCTAATTATGATTTTTCCTAGAGTATATATTCAGATTGCTATTCTGCAAATTAGAAGTTAATTAAAACCAGAAATGAATCATTTTAAAACTAGTACCACAGTTTTATAGAAAGACATTTTCCACGGCTTTCTTGTTTTTATATAAATTGATTAACTTCATTTGGCTATTTTACCATATTTACATTTTACTATTATTTAGAATGATTAAAATGTGATAGAAGACTAATAAAGTGTTTTTCTACCCTTTTATTCTTGTCTTCAAACTATATTTAAACTTCTTTTCATTTCTAGAGCAGCTTAACAGTGTGATTTGATATTAGCAAGAGGTTTAGGAATTTTCATTATTTTAATAACTTCTATGATTACATAAGTACATTCATTTTAATAGTTCCTCAGATTAATGTATCTCATTCTAAGTGAGATCTTGATTAAATTAGAAATTAGGAAGTTATTGGAAATATTTTTTTAAATGCCAGTTTAATATAAAGGTCTCTACTATTGGATAACTTTATTCTAAATTTATCCTTACAGTACTTCTAATTTATTTTAGAAATTTAAAAAAGATATTTTGCACTTTTTTTTTTCTTTCTTAGAGCAGAGAGCTTGGAAAAGACCAAAATAAAGATAGTCAAAGATACCATATCTGAAAGTATGGAAACTGCTTATTTTACTGTTAATGCTATGATTCCATTTCTATGCACACATCACATACAACTGACTCCTCATGTTTCCTACACTGTCCATTTCAAGTATTTTATATTTTTCTAAAGGTCCACACTTTATGACAGACAGAAAAACTCACTGACTGCAGACGACTGTAAATTTGAGAGCAACACAAATAGCTTATCACAAACCACAATAAAAGCAAACAAAATGCAGCAACAAACAAAATGCTCACTTTGTCTAACGTGAGCCCCTGAATAATGAAGCCTGAATTCTCTCTGAGGAACTCCTGAGGAAAATAAATTTACTTCCAACTTCTGTCATCTACATGTAGGTGGTCATCCTTGCCCACATGGTAACCATGTGAGGAAATGGCTGCTTAAACAGACTTAGTGTTATCTTGGTAACCTTGCTTCCTCTCCCCTCTCCCCCACAAATATGTTCTGTATTCTTTGTTTAGGGCTCAGCGGGTAAAGAATTCACCTGCAATGCAGGAGACATGGGAGATGCGCATTTAATCCCTGGGTCGGGAAAATTCTTTGGAGAAGGAAATGGCAACCCACTCCAGTATTCTTGCCTGAAGAATCCCATGGACAGAGGAGCCTGGTGGGCTACAGTACATGAGGTTGCAAAGAGTCGGACATGACTGAGCAACTAGGCATGCATTCAATATTCTTTGGAGTAAATTCTTTTAATGACTAGACTCCATTACAAGGGGTTTCTCAGGTGAATCAGTGATAAAGAATCTGCTTGCCAAGCAGGAGACTTGAGTTTGATGCCTGAGTCAGAAGATCTTCTGCAGTAGGAAATGGCAACCCACCCCAGTATTCTTGCCTGGGAAATCCCATGGACAGAGGAGCCTGGTGGGCTACAGTCTGCATGTGTGCTAAGTCGCTTCAGTCATGTCCAGCTCTTTGCGACCCTATGCCAGCCGCCTCTGTCCATGGGGATTCTCCAGGCAAGAGTACTGGAGTGAGTAAACATGCCCTCCCCTATGGGATCTTCCCAACCCAGGGATCGAACCTGTCTCTCTTATATCTCCTGTATTGGCAGGTGGGTTCTTTGCCACTAGCACCACCTGGAAAGTGGGGTTACAAAAGAGTCAGATGTGACTTAGAAACTAAACTAAGCTAAACTAAAACAACAAAACAGCACCACTACAAGGCATTAGCTATAAAAACACTTCTTTCCCTTCTGTTTTACAAGATCTATTCTCTTAACAACTTTCAATTATGCAGTCCAATATTATTAACTATGCTCACCATGCTGTATATCCTCCCAGGTATTTATTGTATAAGTGGAAGTTTGTCACCCATTTTGCACCTTGCCCCCTCTAGTAACCACCAACTAGTTCTTTGTTACCCTGAGCTTATTCCACATATAAGTGAGATCATGTGGTTTTGCCTTTCTCTTTCTGACATTTCATTTAGCAAAATGCCCTCAAGGTATATTCCATGTTGTCATAAGTGGTAATATTTCATTATTTTTTATGGATGAATAATATATATATATATATATACCATTCATTATATCACATTTCCTTTATCCACTCTTCTGTCAATGAACACTTAGGTTATTCTGATATCTTGGATATTAGAAATAATACTACTATGTACCTGAGGGTGCATATATTCTTTCAAGTTAGTGTTTTCATTTTCTTTGTATAAATACTCAAGAAGGGAACTGCTGGATCGTATAGTAACTCTATTTTCAATTTTTTGAGGGACCTCCATACTGTTTTCCAAAATGACTGCACCAAGTTACATTCCTACCACAGTGCACAAGGGTTTTCTTCTCTTTTCTTTATAAACACTTTTATCTCTGAGTTTTCCTTTCAAGCTCAACATTTTAATAACAAAGATTCTCTGCTTCAGACAAGGTGTGAGGCCCTCCTTTCAAAGACTAACTCTTACACATGTGCTCTTATGATTCTTAGAACATCATTCCTTTGTTTACCTACTCTGACCATCTTTCTGCATATTCAGTATTTCTTCATTGTAGTAGTCTTTGTCTAATAAAAGGCCCTTTTCTTTTACATTATTACTCTCCTGTTACTTTCCTTTACTTCACGTTTTCACTACCAAAAGTTTTGAAAGCATCACGTTTGCTTCCTCTGCCTTAGAGTGATTCATAAATTCCATAATTGTTTGTAGCCTGATTTCTATACTCAAAAATGTGTTGAAATCACTCTCTTTAAGATGGTTAAAACTGGTCCATCACTGAGCACAATCACTTTCTGTCTACCTTCTAACCCTTTGTTAGAAACTGAAACTCTTTCCTCTTTTGGCTTCTTTACATTATATTCTCCTTGTTTTCCCACCTTTCTGCCAATTCCTTTTCTGTCTCATCATTCTTCTTCTATAACTTTAGTTGTTCCTCAAGGTCTGATCTTAGCATCTCTTACTTCATTTTTGTTCATATTTAGACTTGTCCAGTCTCTTGGGATGCACTATTAGCTGTGTGTGGCTGACATCTAAGTCTTTATCTATACCTCTACTTTCTCAACTCCATGACTTTCCCTCCCTCATTTCTTCCCATATTGTATTAGTCACCTCAGGCTGTAATAACAAAACACTGTAGACTGGTGGTTTAAACAACTGGAATTTATTACTCACAGTTCTGGAGACCGGGAAGTCCAAGATCAGGGGCCAGCCAATTTGGTTCCCCTCTAGGGGATCTCATCCTGGCTTGTAGACAGCTGTCTTCTGGCTGTGTCTTCACATAATGGAGAGAGAAAACTGGTCTTTCTTCCTTTTCTTATGATGACACTAATCCTATCATGAGGCTTTACCCTCATGGCCTCATCTAAACCTAATTATCATCCAAAGGCCCTACTTCCAAATATCATTACATTGGGGGTTAGGGCTTAACATATGAATTTTGGGGAGACAGAAATATTCAGCCCTTAATTCATATTTATAGAGTATCTAACTGGTCTAAATCAAATGGTCAGCTAAATATCAGCAGTGGGATATTTTCCTTTCTTTTTAAAATTTTATTTATTTGGCAGGGTCAGCTCCTAGTTGTGGCATGTGGGATCTAGTTCCTTGGCCAGGAATCGAACCCAGGACCCCTGCATTGGAGTTTTAGCCACTGGACCACCAGGGAAGTCCCACAGTGGGATATTTTCTGATACCTAAGTGTCATTATGTATAGAGTGGAACTTGTCATGCATATGCTTAAGTCTCCCCTTCATCACATACTTCTATTTTTTGCATTTAATAAAACCATCCATGAAAGTTGCCCAGAATTGAGACCTTGGAGCCATATTTGACTTTTCTCTCTGTTTTTTTTCTTTGCTTTGTTGAACAGTTGCTAAGTTGTACATGGTTAACTTCCATACCACCATTTCCATTTTGTTTCAACAGATGCAATTTTGAGCTCTCATGTCCCCTTATAGTTCTCTTGCTGTCAGCTGTTTTCCATACTACTGCCAGCTGAGCTCTGACATTGTTAATTCCAAGTTCAAAAAGTCTTCAGTGTTGTACCTATTTGTGGCTCCTAGAAGGATCTCTTTTCAAAAACTACAGTCTCCTCACTGAACTCATATTCTAAGTGCCTTGACTATGTAACTGACTTCTTACTCTCCTCCAGACCATGTGGACTTTAACATTTAAGTATAGTTTAACAAATATTGTTAAACACCCCTGTAACTATCACCCAGGTCAGAAAATAGAACAGTAGTGGTACACAGAAAGCCTCTTGTGTATGTCTTCCTAATTATTCGCTCTCAATCCCAAACTCCATTCCTTCTCCTCAAGATAATCATTACCTTGACTTTTATAGAAGCATTTCCTTACTTTTCTTGATAATCTTACCACTTGGATATACTTCCTGAACAACAAATCGTTTCTTGGTTTTTGAATTTTATATAGATGAAATCATTATTGTATGATTTTTGTGTGTGACTTGGCTTTTTGGTCTTGACATTATTTTAAGAATTATTCATATTGCTGTTTGCAGCTATGGATTGTTCATTCTCACTGCTTATTAAGACTACAATTTATTCATTTTATTGCTGATGGACATTTTAATTCTTTACACTTTTTGCTATTTTTAAACAGTGCTTCTAGGAATATTTTTATTTCTATATTGTGATAATTAAAAAGGTATACATACATACAACTTCAGTTGTGTCTGACTCTTTGCAATTGTATGAACTGTAGCCTACCAGGCTCCTATAAATGTGTATCTCCAGGGTAAAGATTTGGGAGAATTGCAGAGTCATAGGATATGCATGTCTTCAACTTGACTAGAAAATGCAACAGGTTTTCAAAGAATTTGTACCAATATACACAATTTACATTATTAAAATTCTTAATGTTCCATATTTTGGCTAATAGTTGATATTGTCAGACTTAAATTTTTTCTCATCTGATGAGTGAATAGTAATATTTCATCATGGTTTTAAAATGGATTGAAAAAATAGTGACACTGAACCTTTTAAGCTGTGGGATTGGTCTTTGGGGTTACCTGTTTTGTGAAGTGCTTTTTCAAATCTTTTCACCATTTTTACTTTTGGGTACTTTTCTCTTGTTATTTGTAGGAGTTTCTTTATATTCTGGATCCTGGTTCTATATTTATATATTTAATTATACATATTGCATATGTCTTTTCCTACTTTGAGGGTTGACTTTCCATTCTCTCTCTATTGCCTTCTTAATTTAAATTTAGTTTACTAGTAACTTTCTCCATTATGAAGACTTTTTGTGTTTATTTAGGAAAGCCTTCCTGAGTTCAAGGTCAAGAAGAAATCATCCTGTATTTTCTAAAATTCACTGGGTTTTATTTTTGCATATGCTATAAAAGAGGGGTCCAATAAAATTTTTCTCATTGTCCTAGTGCCTTCTTTTGGAAATACATTCCATTCTTACTGTTCCGAAGTGCTGTCTCTTTAATAAATCAAGTGTAACACAGGTCAGTTTCTATGCTGTTTCTGAGCTCTCCTATTCATCTATTTTTCTGCCCCTTTGCCAACACTGCACTATCTTGATTACTGTCATGATGCCTAGATGAACAAATTTTCCTTTTTGTTCTTTTTCTTCAAGAGTGATGTTATAAACTGAATTGTGTCCTTCCATAAACAGATATGTTGAAATCTCCAGTACCTCAGAATGTAATCTTATTTGGAAACAGGGTCATTGCAGTGGTTATTAGTTAAGATGAGGTCCCTAGTTCAATATGACCGGTGTCCTTATAAGATGATGGCCTTGTAAAGACAGACACATAGGGAGAATGCTATGTGATGATGAAAGTAGATACTGGAGTTATGGCAGCTGCAAGGCAAGGAAAGCCAAGGATTGTCAGGAAGCCATATAAACTAGGAAGATACAAGGAAGAATTCTCTGTACAGATTTCAGAGGAAGCATTAACCTGGTAACATTTTGATTTTGGAATTTTAGCCTCCAAAACTATGAGATGATAAACTTGTTGTTTTAAGCCCTCCAATTTGTGGTGGTTTGTTAAGCAGTCCTCAGGAGCGCATAAAAGTGCCTTAACTGCTTTTAGCGTTTTGCACTTGTATATAAATTTTAGAAGTAGTTTGTCAAGTTCCATAGATACTTGTGATTTTGATAAGATTGCATAAATCTATAAATAAATTTGAGAAGTTATATATTTTTAATATTGAGTGTCCCAACCCTTGAACATGGTATGCTTCTCCATTCTTAGGTTGTCTTCAGTATCTCTTAACAAAGTTTTATGATTTTTCTATAAAGGTGTTGGAAATCTTTAGTTAGTTTTTTATGAAGTCATTTGTAATTTTTGATTATAAAATTATATTTGTAAAAGTAAAACTATTGCTGGGATAGAGAAATAAAATGGATCTTTTTACATTGATTTAATATCCAGTGACTTTGCTAAAATTTGTTGTAAATTCTAAGTTTATTTGTAAGTTCTTTTGAATTTTGTGTAAAATCGTTATCATTATTTATAAATAATTATAGCTTGAAGTAAAGCAGGCCTTAGGAAGCATCACTATGAACAAAGCTAGTGGAGGTGATGAAATTTCAGTTGAGCTATTTCAAATCCTGAAAGATGACGCTGTGAAAGTGCTGCACTCAATATGCCAGCAAATTTGGAAAACTCAGCAATGGCCACAGGAAAAGGTCAGTTTTCATTCCAATCCCAAAGAAAGGCAATGCCAAAAAATGCTCAAACTACCGCACAATTGGACTCATCTCACATGCTAATAAAGTCATGCTTAAAATTCTCCAAGTCAGGCTTCAGCAATATGTGAACTGTGAACTTCCAGATGTTCAAGCTGGTTTTAGAAAAGGCAGAGGAACCAGAGATAAAATTGCCAACATCCGCTGGATCATCGAAATAGCAAGAGAGTTCCAGAAAAATATCTATTTCTGCTTTATTGACTATGCCAAAGCCTTTGACTGTGTAGATCACAACAAACTGTGGAAAATTTTGAAAGAGATGTGCATACCAGACCATCTGACCTGCCTCTTGAGAAACCTGTATGCAGGTCAGGAAGCAACAGTTAGAACTGGACATGGAACAACAGACTGGTTCCAGATAGGAAAAGGAGTATATCAAGGCTGTATATTGTCACCCTGCTTATTTAACTTATATGCAGGGTACATCATGAGAAATGCTGAGCTGGTTGAAGCACAAGCTGGAATCAAGATTGCTGGGAGAAATATCAATAACCTCAGATATGCAGATGACACCACCCTTATGGCAGAAAGTGAAGAACTAAAGAGCCTCTTGATGAAAGTGAAAGAGGAGAGTGAATAAGTTGGCTTAAGGCTCAGCATTCAGAAAACTAGGAAAATGGCATCCGGTCCCATCACTTCATGGCAGATAGATGGGGAAAGAATGTAAAAATTGTCAGACTTTATTATTTTGAGCTCCAAAATCACTGCAGATGGTGATTGCAGCCATGAAATTAAAAGATGCTTACTCCTGGGAAGGAAAGTTATGACCAACCTAGAGAGCATATTAGAAAGCAGTGACATTACTTTGCCAACAGAGGTCCATCTAGTCAAGGCTATGGTTTTTCCAGTAGTCATTTATGAATATGAGAGTTGGACTATAAAGAAAGCTGAGCGCTGAAGAATTGATGCTTTTGAACTGTGGTGTTGGATAAGACTCTTGAGAGTCCCTTGGACTGCAAGGAGATCCAACCAGTCCATCCTAGGGGAGATCGGTCCTGGGTGTTAATTGGAAGGACTGATGTTGAAGCTGAAACTCCAATTATTTGGCCACCTGATGTGAAGAGCTGACTCATTGGAAAAGACTCTGATGCTGGGAAAGATTGAGGGCAAGAACAGAAGGGGACAACAGAGGATGAGATGGCTGGATGGCATCATTGCCTCGGTGGACATGGGTTCGGGTGGACTCTGGGAGTTGGTGATGGACAGGGAGGCCTGGCGTGCTGCAGTTCATGGGGTCACAAAGAGTTGGACATGACTGAGCGACTGAACTAAACTGAACTGATAGCTTGATTTTTCTTCTATAATTTCTTACCTTTAATTTCTTTCTATTTTCCTATTCATGGCCCTTCACTACAATGTTGTAAGATTGCTAGTAGATTTCCTTGTCTTGTTCTTGATCTCCAGTGGGAAACTTTTAGTATTTATATTAAGTATGATATTTGCTGTATGTTTTTATAAATATTCTTTATCAGATTAAAGAATTTTCTTTCTGTTCCTAGTTTGCTAAGGGTTTTATTTGATTGAATCATAAATGGATGTTAAATTTTATTAAGCACTTTTATCTGCATCTATTGAGATAGTCACTTGATTTTCTCCTTTAATTTGTTAATGTAGTGAATTACACCACTAAGTTACTGAATTAAAACAATCATGAATTTCTGAGATAAATAAAACTTGATCAGGATCTACTATTATTTTTTTATGTTGGTAGATTTGGTTTGCTAATATTCTGTTTAAGGCTTTTATATCTATGCTCATATAAGTGAGTTTGGTCTGTAATAAACTTTTCTTATATTGTCACTGACAGGTTTTGCTATCAAAATTATGCTAGCCACATTAAATGAGTTGGATAGTATTTGCTATTTTTCTAATTTGAAAGAGTTTGTATCAAAGGAGAATTATTTAATCTTTGAATGTTTGGTAGAATTTAAGAGTAAAGTTATCTGGGACTGGAGTTATCTTTGTGGGAAGGCTTTATCATTATTGGTTTAATTTATTTAATGGCTAAAGTGCTTTAGGGTTTTCTGTTTCTTTTGATGCCAGTTTGATACAGTATACTTTTATAAGCTTTTTCTATCTCATCTAAATTTTCAGATTTGTTGGCAGAAGTTGTCAGTAATTGGCCATTATAATCTTTCTATGTGTGCAGCATCAGTTGTAGCTGTTCTTCCCTGTTTCCGATAATTGTTTTTCATTTTTTCCCTTTTTTTCCTGATTAGTTTCACTGAACGTTTGTCAATTTTGTTAGTCTTTTCAAAGAAGAGACTCTTAGCTTTCTTGTTGCTTCTCTATTAGTTGCCCTCTATTTTTGTTATTTCTTTCCTTCTATATTCAGTAATTTTATTTTGCTTCTGTTTTTCTAATTTCTGGAGATTCATGCTTAGCTTATTAATTTTCAATCTTTATTGTTTTCTAATTTCTACAGTTTAAGTTGTATGTTTTCTTCTAAGTACTGTTTTAGCTGCATCTTAAAATTCTAGTATTCAGATTTTTTACATTTTTATTCAGTTCAAGTTATTTTCTAATTTCTTCCATTATTTATTTTATATCTATTTGATTCACTTCATAATTTCTCAAACAAATATTTTGAAGTTATCTTTTCACATTGTACATGGTCAGAAAATATCTGTTTAATTTCAGCCCTTTGAAATTTTTGAGGTTTGCTTTATGGCCTGGTATATGGTCAATTTTTGGATAAAGGTTTCTGTGTACTTAATAAGAATGTGCATTTCACTGTTATTATATTTAGTGTTGTAACTGAATATAATTCAATTAATTTTTGTTCAGACATTTTGTGTGTTTTTAATTGTTTTACCACTTGCTGAGAGAGTTATATCTTTCTGCATGATTGTGGATTTGTTTTATTTAACCTTGTAATTCAGTTTTTGTTTTACATATTTTGAAGTCATGTTACCATGTACATACAAATCTAAAATTATGTGTTTTTGGTGAATTGAAATTTTTGTCATTAAGAAACCTCTTTATTTCTAATTTTCCCATAAAGTTGATTTTGTGTGATATTAATATATATATATATATATACATCTATTTTATTATGGTTGTTACTTGCACAGTATATGATTTTTCATCTTTTTACTTTCAACTTTTCAATGTCCCTTTAAAATCCAATTTAAATATCATTCTTAAACTATTAATAGTACATTATTCTATCTCCATTGTATATAGCTATTGATATAGTTTTTTAATTCTATAATTTTTTTTTAAATTCTATAATTTTATTTGTCTATTTTTCTATTTGATACACCTTCTCTACTTTTTTCTCTCCTTGTTTTTTTTTAATTGATTGAGTATATTTTAAAAATTATTATTTCCCTTTATTAGTTGGGTAGTTGTATACTGTAGTTTTGTTCGTTTAGTATTTAACCTATGTATTACAACATGCATAATTTACTTTGCTTACAGGTAGCGCTACTGGTAAAGAACCTGCCTGCCAGTGCAGGAGACATAAGAGATAGGGGTTCAATCCTTGGGTCAGGAAGATCCCCTGAAGGAGGGCATGACAACCCACTCCAGTATTCTTGCCTGAAGAATCCCATGGACAGAGGAGCCTGGCAGGCTACAGTCTATAGGGCTGCAAAGAGTTGGACACAATTGAAGTGACTTAACAATAAAAATTTACCCTTATTCTAGATAATACAAGCAGTTTAGTATATCATTGCCTAAACCTGACTTTATTTTTTTCTTCCATTTGGACTTTTTGGATAATTTCAACTCAGTTGTTCCACAGAAACAGAAAAGGCAATTTAGTAAGACATTATAATTTAATACTGTTAGATACAATTCTTACAACATTATAAGAATTGCTGGCAATCCCAACTCCATTGAGTTTCAGAGCTGCTAAGGAACATTTCAGTCAGTTTATGAATTCTTAAGTTTAGACTTCTGAAGATTTTTTTAATGAATAATACATACTAAGGCTTCAGCATTTTTATTGCAATGGATCAATTCCAGACCAGATGTATCTGCTTACTCTGTGTAGCACTTGGTGGGCACTTTAAATTTGAGGACCCCTGTATTTCTTCTATTTTGGAAAAGTTTATACGATTTCCTTAATGTTCTTTTTTTGGTTGCACTGCATGACTTGTGGGATCTTAGTCCCCTAGCCAGGGATTGGACCTGGGCCCTCTGCACTGAAAGCACTGAATCCTAACCACTAGACAACCAGGAAATTCCTTCAATGCTCTTCTTGTGACTCTCTCATTAGATGTATTTCAGAGCTGTCCAATTGATTCTATATATTTTTAAACTGTTTTATCATAATTATGGTTTAGCCTCTTTATCTCACTGTGATAGGTTTTGGGGAAGTTCCTTGATATTCTTCCATTTTAGTAATTCCTTCACGATTATCTCACTTATTAAAATTTAAAAAGTTAACTTCTATTTTTTCATTTTGTAGGATTTCTAATTTTTTCTTTTTTTTTTTTATTATTGTTTTTGCCATACATTGTCATGATATCACCATGGGTTTACATATGCTTCCCCTCCGGGTCCCCCCTCCCTCCTCCCTGCCCCCCGGGAAATCTCGCTGCACCAGTCCCGAGCATCAATCCTGGGCTGGCGATTGATTAGACACATGACAATTAACATGCTTCAATGCCCTTCTCCCATATCATCCCACCCTTACCCTCATCCACAAAGTCCACAAGTCTATTCTATACATCTGCGTTCCTTTTGCTGTCTCCCATGTTGGGTTCTCATTACTGTCTTTCTAAATTCCATATATATGTGTTAATATACTGTATTGTTGTTTTTGCTTCTGGCTTACTTCACTCTGGATAATGGGCTCCAGTTTCGTCCATCTGAGTAGAATTGCTTCAAATGAATTTTTTTTTAATGCTGAGTAATATTCCATTGTGTATATATACCACAGCTTTCTTATCCATTCGTCAGTTGATGGGCATCTAGGTTGCTTCCATGTCCTGGCTATTGTAAACAATGCAGCGATGAACATTGGGGTGCACGTGGCTCTTTCAATTCTGGTTTCCTCGGTGTATATGCCCAGCAGTGGGATTGCCGGGTCATATGGCAGGTCTATTTGCAGCTTTTTAAGGAACCTCCACACTGTTTTCCATAGTGGCTGTACTAGTTTGCATTCCCACCAACAGTGTAAGAGGGTTCCCTTTTCTCCACATCCTCTCCAGCATTTATTGCTTGTAGACTTTTGGATGGCAGCCATTCTGACTGGTGTAAAGTGGTACCTCATTGTAGCAAAATGCCTATTTTCATTTAATTTCTGCTTGTTTATTTCATAATTTCTTGATCCATAAATGTGTTATTCCTTTTTTAAAAATCTCTTTGAGCATTCTAAAATCATGTCAAGATTCCTTTTTTTAAATTTTCATTTTGTTGCTTCTTAGTTTTCTTCATGTGGTATAAAATTTTAATTTGTAGACTCATCTTGAGGGCAAGTATTTTTTCCCTTTATTTTTGTTTGCTCACTCTTTCTCTGCTTTGTTGCAGTTGTCTGTATATGGTCCTGTCTCCTGTCCAGAATCAGGTCTTTTAAGGACAGCTCAGGGCACTTACTTCTTCTGAGTAGGTGGTAGCACAGATCCAATCACTTAGCCAATGGTAGCTCAGCCCAAGTCCTGACTGTGTGAGGCTCTCCACTGGTCTCATGTTGATGGGTGCATACTTATAGTTATAGCCCCCACAGCAATCAGTTATAGCTCTTTCCAGCCCCCTTTCCTCTCCAGTCTGTTATTTCAAGCAATAAGGCTGGTTCTGGTGTTCTGCCTTAGGGCACTTTTAGTCTCCATCACCCTCCTAAGGAATTAAGCTCCTGGCTGCCTTTGCCTGCTGCATACACTTGGTTTATCGCTTTGTGTTTCTATAGAATTTTCTTCTTTCGGATTGTAAGTTCCATAAGGGCAGAGACTTTGCTTTGTTCAGTGCAGTATCCTGGTTCTAAAACAATGTCTATCACATATAGGTACTGAATAAAAGCTTATTAAATGAATGAATAAATGAACAAATGAATGAATGTTTGGTTACTGATTCACAGAGGTATTGGTCTCTTTGTAAGCTTGGCTACATTTTAAAGATTTTCACTTTTTTTTACTTTTTATCTTTCATTGCTCTGATCTTCTTTGGGATGGAGAGTGGCTCAAAGCATGCATTTACAACATTGTGATCTGAAGTTGTGGCCAAATATATACGTTCATACAGTTAGTCATTTGCCTAATAGGGATGGAGAGTGTGTGCTGCAGTTATTAGTTCTTCTACTCTCTTACACAGCCAAATGCTTTAAAGATTTAAGAATTTGAGTTCTACAAACTCAAACTAATTTCCTAAGCATATCTTGACTTAATTTTCCTCCATGCTCTATTGGTGGATAGCATTAAAAATTTCACGTTATATTTTACTTGATGGAAACCTGCCAAATACTGTCACTGAAGAAAGCTTTTCTAATTAGCCTTTTTCTGTAGTGTTAATTGTGAAAGTGGTGGAAGGTTCTGTAGAATATAGCATGCCCAGAGACTTAATTAGAAACATGCCACCAAGGAGGATTTGACATGTGTATTAGTTTTCTATTGATGGTGTAACAAATTGCCACAAATGTAACAGCTTAAAACAATATCCATTTGTTATCTTATAGACCTGCGGAATAGAAGTCTGGCATGGCATAGTTGAATTCTCTGCTCAGGGTGTCACAAAGCCAAAATTTGGATTGCATTCCTTTCTGGAAGCTATTGGGAAGAATTAATATGCAAGCTGCATTAATTATGCCTTCTTATTTTCTATATTTCTGATGCTTTGACATCTTGGACTTTGCTGGTCCTGAAGAGGCTGTCCTTCCTAGGGCTAGCCAATTCCTGAAGACCGTAAATGACTTAGGAGGGTGCCTTTCGTGTGTAAACTAACCAGTCCAGAGCTCATGCCCTCATTCCTCCTATAATGGGCTGTCACAAGCAGGGCCAGTGTTCCTCTGCTCTAATCAAGTCACTCCTGGGTACCAGGCAACCAAGGACAGCCTCTGTGCCGTAGAACCTGATGAAATTATTCAAAACAGCCAATGCCAAGCCTGCTCACCCTGCCTTGACCTTTCTTTCCCAGCTAAACTATAATGTAAGACAGTTGCCCACATAGTCTCGACTTTCTCTGCCTCCTGAGTGATGCTGGTGCTTCCCTGTGTGGCCCGGTGTGGTGTAGTGTGACCCTCCTCTTGGCAACTGTGAGTAACAGATTATCTCTTCAATAGTCATGGTCTCCTGATTTGTTGTCCTTACCTTACTTAAATAATAATAAAACCTATATTTCAAAACAGCTTATTCTTGTTGGCAGAGACCAGTTCTTTTTCATGTCTTCCATATGGCCCCTCTGCCTTCAAGCCGTAACATCATACCAAATCCTTCTTATGCTCTGAATCTCTCTTACTTCCTCTTCTGCTTTTAGGGGTTCATGTGATTACACTGGATTCTTTCGGATAATCCAGAATAATCTCCCTATTTTATGATTAGGATATTTCCTTAATTATATGATTAGTAATCCTAATTACATTTGCAATATCCTTTTCCCATGCAGTGCAAACTAACTACAGGAGTAATACCAGGGGGCAAAGATCATGGATGTCAAAATTCTGCCTACCACAGTGTTTTAGAAGTTAAATAAGGAAAGAAATACTGGCTTCACAATTTGCATTGGATGACATCATAAGAAATTGTAATATGTTTTTATCTGTTCAGATTGCAGGCTACACTCTCTCTGTTTAGAATTTCTGTGGCTAAAATAGCTTTAGATAATGCTATAACTAAAAGAATTACACTGTAAAGAATTACTCAGATGAGTCTAGTTTTGATGCTGTCATGCATAAAGCCAAGATATTAAGCCTACTTGACAGTTAGACTGTGTTCTCCTCTATTTGAAATTACTCACATTTCTCTAAGGGGGATCTTAGGTGTTTTGCGTCCCATCATGTACACTTATCCCCAACAGGACGTCTCAACAATTACCTTATTTTCGCATCATAGTAATTTTATATTGACTTTGCCTATTTTCTTATATACTCATTGGGGGAAAATTTCTGAGACATAATTATACATTGATAGTTTAAAACTTTAAAAGTTCTGACTTGACTGCCTAGTTAAAAATACAGTTTTTGACACAGTTAAAAATACACTATCCTCTGAAATTAATATAGGACCAAATAATGTGAATGTAAAATATCACAGAGGCAAACGTTTTCCAGGATTACTTTATACCATTATGCAGGGGTTCTTTGAAATGATCACAAGTGTGTTGTCACCCTGTGAGCCCTCATCCTCATTTCCTCTCACACTGTTTTCTTATGCTCTTTTCTCCTTTCTTCTACATTTTTTCCCTTTTCTTATTTACTTCTTGTTTATGTCTTCTGATTTTAATTTTTTCTATATATGCATGTCCTAATCCTGTTTTATGGATTTTATCACTGTATGATTTCATCACTCATGTTATATTAATTTTTCAGCTTCCTTGGTTTGTCCTCTTATTTTTCCAAATATTGTTGCCTTATATTGTCTGTTCCTCAAATACAGTATTTCCCTTAGAGCAGGCTATGCAAGCAGTTGTTTGGCAATAAGTCCATAGTACTTGCTCAAGTCTGTTACTTGGTGAGGTAAGAGAAGTCAAAATAATAATAAATAGTTGGTAATTTGAACCTGGATTTAGCTATAGAGTCTTCCTTACCCATAGTGATTAATCTTGTTTTCTTGAGTTTTATCTTGAATTTTCTGACTTCAGAATATTACAGATTAGAATAATATGATGAGGACAGATAACCACTTGAAGGTTAAGCCTTTTTCAAATACTTGCCAAAACAGGAGGGCATGGCAGCCTTATGAGTTGGCTCGGGTTCAGAGACATGCTTCTCATGTTTTTCATGCTTTTATAAAAGGAGTTCAGAGCTGCTCCAGGCCTAACATCTCATATGCCAAGAGTTCTGAATTTATCCCAGTAGGGTACACTGTGGTTAGTACACTATGTGCCTAACGAGCCTCTACTTGAGGATAAGGCTTTACTCTGAAAGCCTTCAAATCTGAACTGTCATTATTTTCCCAGTGTAAGTAGATTTAACCTAGCCTTGCCGTTTTCTTAGTGTGCTGCTATGCTGCTACTTTAACTGCTAAAAGATGAGGGAAATTTTTCATTTGGCTGTGAGAATTTTAACAAATACAGATTTGGCCTTTGCAAAATCATTTTGCTTTTAAAAAGTCAAGTCTGGTCTTTGAACACTCTTAGGGTCCTTTGCAAATGTTTTAAGAAAAAAAATTTTTGAGAGTTAAGTCCTATTTTTTTTGATTCACCACTATCGTGGGAAATCTGAGCAGATGAATTTCCCCTGTTTCAGAGTTAAAGCAATGTCATACATAATGCAAATAGGTTGCATGCATGAGAATTCTTTGACCATTTTTCTCCTGTTACACTTATAAAAACAAAGAAGACATTATTTTCCCATGTAACCAAATGATTCAGGTCCCTTTGTCTCTTGGTTTTTCAGAGTGTAATCTCTTTCCTCAGCTACGGAAATGGGATTTTCTTTCTGTCTACTCAAGATAATCAAGTGGGACAACAGACATGATACTTTGAGGTTCTGATAATTGTGCTGATTGAGAGACATTTTTCTGTAAGAGTTAAGGTTTATGTCCTGAGAAATCCATCGTAAATTGAAAATATCTTAAGTTGAAATGCATTTAATACACCTAACCTATGGAACATCATAGTTTAGCCTAGCCTACCTTAAACGTGTTCAGAACAATAATGTTAGCCTGCAGTTGAGCAAAACCATCTACTCATAGAATGTAAATTCTATCTTATGATATTTTATAAATATGTGCATATATATATAGATATATTTCCACAGTGTGAAAAGATAAAAAATAAAATGTAGCAGGAAAGATTTGAGCACAAACTAAGGTAGAATTTCTTTAATGCTGAGATTGTTAAAGGATTTAGCATTGACTGAGTATCCACTATGTTTCTACACTTTTTGTATATTACTTAATTCTGCTAACCACCACATGAGGGAGGTATTATACTCCTAATTTTATAGATAAAATGGGGACTCAGAGAATTCTACAAGTATTTAAGGTGACTAAGAGTGGGGAAGTCGGTATTCAATACCAAGACTGTCTTTCCTCCAAATTTATGCTCTTTTCAGTACAACAATAGCTGTGATTTTGAAGTTTTCTTCCCCTACAAGTCTTTATATTTTTATTCACAGCAATCCAGGATCTTTTAGTTGAAGTCTGCAGGTGGAAATAATGGAGAGAACTCCCCTCGTAATCAGGAGATTGGGGTTCTAGAGCTGACCCTGGTTTCCACAGGTGAAAGCAGAGATTCAGCTGCTGGCTTTGCCTGCACTTTGTCAGTTGTAAAGTACTATTTACAGTCAAGGTGCCATTACTGAATAAGAAAATATTAGCCTGGGTTTTCTCGTGAGATAGGATGGTACAATTTAGGATTTTCCCACTACCATTTACTTTACTTAGTCCTCTACTGTCTTTTGGATTCTCTCAATCCAGTGAAGCTATGATTTGTAATATCAACATTTGTCAGTTGAGAGAAGTAGAGAACCACTTGCTGGTGATAATGATCAATTTAGACAGTCACTTGGAAGTAGTGTTTGCTTTTTTAAAATGCAAAAAAAAGGCTCATTTTAAAAACGCCTCTTGAAATTTCAAAGGGATGTTGGGAACTCTGTATCTTCAAGTACTATTAGCAGAGGGGCCAGAGAGATGAGAGGAATAGGGTAGATTTGTCAGTTTTCACTGTTTGGCTCCAACCATTGCTGCCCTTGTTTCTCATCTTCTGATGGTCTGATAAATGTTCTGTAATTTGGTTATATCAAACTTGTGCTCCAAAGGGCCACATAGTATGTATTTTAGGTTTTCTGGATTATACAAAGTCTCTGTGGCAAATTCTTCTTTTCCTTCTCTGTCTTCTCTTGTTTGTCCTCCTTAATTCTCTAAAATTGTAGAAACCATTCTTAGCTTGAAGGCAGTACAAAAACAGATGGAGATCCAGGAGCCCATAGATAGCTAATTCCTTTACTATACCATAGTTATTTTTTTTCTTAAACAGTTCCTTATTAATAGACAGGTTTTTGAATTTTTCACTATTTCAAATAATGCTGCAATTAAAAATTCTACTACTCACATGAAAAGATGCTCAGCATCACTAATTATTAGAGAAATGCAAATCAAAACTACAATGAAGTACCACCTCACATCAGTCAGAATGGCTATCATTAAAAACTCTGCAAATAACAAATGCTGAAGAGAATGTGGAGAAAAGGGAAACTTCTACACTGTTGGTGGGAATTTAAGTTGGTGCAGCCACTGTAAAAAATGGTACTGAGGTTCCTCAAAAAGCTAAAAGTATATTTACCATATAATACAGCAATCCCTCTCCTGGGCATACATCAAGACAGAAATATAATTCAAAAAGATACATGCATCTCTGTATTTATAGCAGCACTATTCACAATAGCCAAGTCATAGAAGCATCCTAAGTGTCCACTGGCAGATAAATGGATAAAAAAAGATATGGTATATCTATCTATCTATCTAATGGACTACTACTCAACCATAAAAAGAACAAAATAATGCTATTTGCAGTCACGTGGATGCAACTAGAGATTGTCATACTAAGTGAAGTGAGTCAGAAAGAGAAAGACAAATACCATATAATATAACTTATATGTAGTATCTAAAATATGATATACATGAATCTGTTTATGAAAAAGAAACAGAATTAGGGACATAGAGAATAGACTATTGGTTGCCAAGGTGCAGGGGGAGAGAGAGGGATGGACTGGGAATTTGGGATTAGCAGATGTAAAGTGGTATATATAGAATGGATAAACAATAGGGTCCTACAGCACAGGGAACTATATTCAATATCTAGTGATAAACTGTAATGGAAAAGAATATGAAATAGAATGTATAAGCTGGTTTTAGAAAAGGCAGAGGAACCAGAGATGAAACTGCCAATACCCGATGGATCATCAAAAAAGCAAGAGAGTTCCAGGAAAACATATATTTTTGTTTTATTGACTATAGCAAAGCCGTTGACTGTGTGGATCACAATAAACTGTGGAAAATTCTGAAAGAGATGGGAATACCAGACCACCTGATCTGTCTCTTGAGAAATCTGTATGCAGGTCAAGAAGCAACAATTAGAACTGGACATGGAACAACAGACTGGTTCCAAATTGAGAAAGGAGTACGTCAAGGCTGTATATGTCACCCTGCTTATTTAACTTACATGCAGAGTACATCATGAGAAACGTTGGGCTGGAGGAAGCACAAACTGGAATCAAGATTGTAGGGAGAAATATCAATAACCTCAGATATGCAAATGACACCATCCTTATGGCAGAAAGTGAAGAGGAACTAAAAAGCCTCGTAATGAAAGTGAAAGGAGAGTGAAAAAGTTGGCTTAAAGCTCAACATTCAGAAAACTAAGATCATGGCATCTGGTCCCATCACTTCATGGCAAATAGATAGGGAAACAGTGGAAACAGTGTCAAACTTTATTTTTTTAGGCTCCAAAATCACTGCAGATGGTGATTGCAGCCATGAAATTAAAAGACGCTTACTCCTTGGAAGGAAAGTTATGGCCAATCTAGATAGCATATTGAAAAGCAGAGACATTAATTTGCCAACAAAGGTCCACCTAGTCAAGGCTATGGTTTTTCCAGTAGTCATATATGGAAGTGAGAGTTGGATGGTGAAGAAAGCTGAGCACTGAAGAATCGATGCTTTTGAACTGTGGTGTTGGAGAAGACTCTTGAGAGTCCCTTGGACTGCAAGGAGATCCAACCAGTCCATCCTAAAGGAGATCAGTCCTGGGTGTTCATTGGAAGGACTGATGTTGAAGCTGAAACTCCAATATTTTGGCCACCGCATGCAAAGAGTTGACTCACTGGAAAAGACGCTAATGCTGGGAAGGATTGGGGGCAGGAGGAGAAGGGACAACAGAGGATGAGAAGGCTGGATGGCTGAACTGAGCTGAACTGATATATATATATATGTATATATATATATCTGAATCAGTTTGCTGTACAGCAGCAATTAATAAAATTGTGTAAATCAACTATATGTCAATAAAAAAAAAGAGAAAGGGAATCCTACTACTCACATATCTGTTCACTTGTACCAATTGAATCCTAGAAGTGAAATCAATCCTTAAAGTGTATTTGCATTTAATATTGGGACAGATATTGTCAGATACCCTCTGTTAAAGCTGTACCACTTACATTTCATAGTATTACCATTACCGTTCATAGTATCGTTATTGTTCAGTTGCTAAGTTGCGTCCAATTCATTGCAACCTCATGGACTACAGTATGCCAGACTCCCATGTCCTTTGCTATCTCCTAGAGTTTGCTCAAATTCATGTCCATTGAGCTGGTGATTCTATCTAACCATCCTCTGCCACCATCTATTCCTTTTGCCTTTAGTCTTTCCTAGCATCATGGTCTTTTCCAATGAGTCAGCTCTTCACATTAAGTGGCCAAAGAATTGGAGTTTCAGTTAGCATCAGTTCTTCCAGTGAGTATTCAGGGTTGATTTCCTTTAGGATTCACTGGTTTGATCTCCTTGCAGTCCAAGGGACTCTCAAAAGCCTTCTCCAACACCACAATTTGAAAGCATCAATTTTCGAGTTCTCAGCCTTCTTTGTGGCCCAACTCTCACATCTATACATGACTACTGGTAAAACCATGCTTTGACTATACACATCTTTGTCAGCAAAGTGATGTCTCTCCTTTTTAATACGCTGTCTATGTTTTTCATGGCTTCCCTGGTGGCTCAGATGGTAAAGCGTCTGTCTTCAATGCAGGAGACCTGGGTTCGATCCCTGGGTTGGGAAGGTGCCCTGGAGAAGGAAATGGCAGCCCACTCCAGTACTCTTGCCTGGAAAATCCCTTGGACAGAGGAGCCTGGTAGGCTATAGCCCATGGGATAACAAAGATTCGGACATGGTTGAATGACTTCACTTCACTTCACTTCACTTTATGTTTGTCATAGCTTTTCTTCCAAGAAGCAAGTGTCTTTTAATTTCTTGGCTGCAGTCACAGTCTGCAGTGATTTTGGAGCCCAAGAAAATAAAATCTGTCATTGCTTCCACTTTTCCCCCTTCTGTTTGCCATGAATTGATCGGACTGGATGCCATTATGTTTGTTTTTTGAATGCTGAGTTTTAAGCCAGCTTTTTCACTTTCCTCTCTCACCCTCATCAAGAGGTCACTTTCTATAAGGGTGGTGTCATCTGCATATCTGAGGTTGTTGATATTTTTCCCAGCAGTCTAGATTCCAGGTTGGGCTTCATCCAGCCTGGCATTTTGCATGATGCACTCCGCACAGAGGTTAAATAAACTTGGTTAGAATATAAAGCTTTGTCATACTCCTTTCCCAATTTTGAACCAGTCAATTGTTCCATGTCTGGTTCTAACTGTTGCTTCTTGACTCACAGACAGGTTTCTCAGAAAACAGGTAAGATGATCTGGTATTTCTATCTCTTTAAGAATTTTCCAGTTTGTTGTGATCCGCACAGTCAAAGGCTTTAGCAAAGTCAATGAAGCAGAAGTAGATGCTTTTCTGGAATTCCCTTACTTTCTCTATGATCCAATAAATATTGGCAATTTGATCTCTGGTTCCTCTGCTTTTTCTAAATCCAGCTTGTAGTCTGAAAGTTCTCAGTTCATGTGTTGCTGAAGCCTAGCTTGAAGGGTTTTGAACATAACCTTACTAGCATGTGAAATGAATGCAATTGTATGGTAGTTTGAACATTTTTAGTACTGTTATTCCTTGGAATTGGAATGAAAACTGACCTTTTCCAGTCCTGTGGCCACTGCTGAGTTTTCCAAATTTGCTGGCATATTGAATGCAGCACTTTTATAGCACTGTATTTTAGGATTTGAAATAGCTCAACTGGAATTCCATCACCTCCACTAGCTTTGTTTGCAGTAATGCTTCCTAAGGCCCACTTGACTTCACCCTCCAGAATTTCTGGCTCTAGGTGAGTGACCACTGCATCTTGATTATCTGGGTTATTAAGACCTTTTTTGCATAGCTCTTTTGTGTATTCTTGCCACCACTTCTTAATCTCATCTGCTTCTGTTAGGTACCTACCATTTCTGTCCTTTATTTTGCCCACTCTTGAATGAAATGTTTCCTTGATATCTCCAATTTTCTTGAAGAGATCTCTAGTCTTTCCATTCTATTGTTTTCCTCTATTTCTTTACATTGTTCATTTAATAAGATGTTCTTATCTCTCCTCACTTTTCCCTGGGTCTTTGTATTCTGTTGGGTATGAGTATATCTTTCCCTTTCTTTCTTGCCTTTCACTTCTCTTCTTTCTTCAACTATTTGTCAAGCCTCCTCAGATAACCACTTTACCTTATTGCATTTCTTTTGCTTTGGGATGGTTTTGGTCACTGTCCATATTCTCTATAGCACTCTCATATACTGTTTTATAAAATTTTGATATTATCAATCTTTAAAAATTTTGCTCATCAGATGGTTAAAGATAGTGTCTCACTTAAAAAATTGTATTTTCCTTATTTCTAGTGACGTGATAGATCTTTTCATTTATTTTCCTGATGTTTAAATATGTATTCTGTGAATTTCCTATTAATGTGCTGTTTTGCCTTTTGTTTTTAGTTTGTAGGAGCTCTCATTAATCTTGTCTTTGCTTTATATGTTGCAAAGTTGCCAGTCTGTCACTTGTCTGTTAACCCTGTTTAGAAATTTTGTATTTTTATTTTAGACAAACTAAATATCTTTTACTCTAACTTCTGGGTTGTTGTATACTGTTTTAGATGCCTCCACTATAGGTTAAAGGTATGTCCTTTTTAAATAATACATTTGACTAAATTTCTACCCGAATTTGACATAAGGAAAATAATGGTTTCTGTCAAAAAACTTTAATGCTTTTCACTTTGATTGTCAGGAAATAACTAAATCTATAGTTCAAGTATGGTAACTATCCTATTTCCTAGGCTATGTAATTGTTATTGCAAGATATCAGTTATAAAATGGTAGCTGTAAACCTGAAAACAGACACTGAGTATAGCTAAGTAAATATGAAAACTTAGCCCCTGACTCAAAATACAAGGCAGAAAAACAGGAGACCTCAAGTATGAGTAACGAAGCTCTCAATAACTGAGTTTTTGGGACAAATTTGATCAGCAGTCCTGGGGGGTTGCTGGGGGGCCAAGGCCTGGGAATGGAATTAGAGACACACAATCTGGGGGAAACTATAGCCACAGGTTCTGATCCTGTGAATTTGCAACTTCTATAGATTCACAACATTTTACTTGCAGTTCTGAAATACCAAAAGCTGTAAAGGCCTAGACTTTAAAAAGTTTTGTTCTCAAAATCTTACCTAAATGGTTGTATATAACTATTTAAAGTCTTTATCTGACTTAGTTTGAAAATTCACACTATTTTTTTCTTAAATAACAATGTAGTTGATTTTAAGCTGTTTAGTATTATGTAGTACCTGGTGCATGTACCTCCTTACCTTTATAAAATTAAAATAATTCTGAATTCTAAAACTTATCTGGCCTTAAGCGTTTCTGTTAACGGACTATGGACTTGTAATAATTATCTTACCTGAAGGCCCGGATGGAATTAGCTTCCTTCTTGCCTCTTTATGGTTTCTGGTTTCATTTTCTAACATTATATTTAATAATCCTGTTGCATATGTGTTTTTAGTATAAGCTCTCAATCTTTGTGGCAATAAGAATGTGGCAATAAGAGGACCTGCAGTAGTTTTTGTCCTTGTGTAGTCTCCTGTATTAACTCAGAGCTACTCTCTGTGTGCATACAGAAAATGGGCAACAGTACTGGTGTGTGACTTCTGGTGTGTGAGGCCAGGCCATAAAAGACATTTTAGCTTCTTCGATGGTCTTTTGGATTTTTGGTCTGAGGGAAACCAGCTGCTGAGGCATGAAGGTTCACAAGGAGCTACAAGAAGTAGCCTAAGTGGAGAGGGATACACTTGCCAGCCATGAAAGTGAATTCTCCAGGCTCAAACAAGATTTTAGATGACTACAACCCCAGCGGACACCGCAACTGCAATCTCATGAGAGATTCTGAGTCACAACTCTTCAGTCAAGCTTCTCCTATATACATGCACCACAGAAACTATGAGAATAAGAAATGACTATTTTCTTTTAGCTACTAAGCTTTTGGGTGACTTGAAGAGCAAAAATAGCTAACTGATGTAATGAATGACGACGAATGAATAATTAGTTCTAGAAAACTCTTTGAAGACTGTTTTCTGCAGGGCCCCAAACCAATGAATGAATAGATTTTATGTGGCAATTAATCCCTGCATTGCATTTCCTGCATAATTTGCATATTGAAAAAATCTTGGATTTTATTCTTTATCATATATATTATATTAAAATTTTTTCCTCTCACCCCTCTGATAGAACTCCTGATATATTTTCATGAAACTCCTATTCTGATTCTGACCCAGAGATAGTTTTGCAGCAATAATCTGTTGCTGGGTAACAAACCATCCCAAAAATCAATGTTTTAAACAAAGACAGTTTCTGTTTTTCATGATTTTGTGGCTTGGCTGGACAGTTCTTCTGCTGGTCTTGCATAGACTCCTTCATGGAGCTGCATTAATCTGGTGGATCTGCTGGAGGTGGAGTCTTGAGGATCTCACCTCATGTTTTGGACCTTGGCAGGAAGGATTGGAAACCTGGGGCTTCTCTCTCCACATGGTCTCTCATCAGTATTTGGACCCAAGTTATTTTTTGATTTTGGTTGAGCCCTAAGAGGGCACAGATGGAAGCTACAAAAAATCTTTAGATCTAAGCTCTGAAACTTAAACAGTATTACTTCTGTTACTTTCTAAAGGTCAAAGCAAGTCACCAGGCCAGCCTGAATTCAACTGGGTGAAGACAGAGCCCCCCACCTCTTATTGGGAAAGCAATAATGTAACATTGCAAACGGGGCATAGGCAAGAGGGAGAAGTGAGTCCTTGGGGGCATTTTTATAATGACATGCCATATGTATGCCTCATTACTACTAGTACTACTACTAAGTTGCTTCAGTGTCCGACTCTGTGAGACCCCATAGATGGCAGCCCACCAGGCTCCCCTGTCCCCTGGATTCTCCAGGCAAGAACACTGGAGTGGGTTGCCATTTCCTTCTCCAATGCATGAAAGTGAAAAGTGAAAGTGAAGTCGCTCAGTCGCGTCTGACTCTTAGCGACCCCATGGACTGCAGCCTACCAGGCTCCTCTGTCCATGGGATTTTTCAAGCAAGAGTACTGGAGTGGGCTGCCATCGCCTTCTCCGATATGCTTCATTAGGAGAAAGTATAAAAATTAATTTACAAATTTCTAACAACCTGCATTCTTTAACCATAGAACTAGAAGATCTATATTGATTTCATTAATCATAGATATATTGAGAATCTACTACTTGACCCTAGGAATCAAAATATATAATTCCTTACCTGAAGCATGAAATATATATTTTTTGTCTCTCCAAATACAGTCTTTTAGAATCAGGAAATGAGTGTTCTACATAAATAAACAAAGCAACAGATATTTTTGAATGCCTTCTGTGCTTAGAATTGTGCTATTTATCCCTGAGATACTTTGCTGGGAAATAAGTAAGTTATGGACGCTCTGTGCAGATGTTTCTATGGATCCCACACTCTCGGCCATAACACCTGCCCTCAGGGTGTTTGGTAGGGCTTCTGAGTCCTGTTTGGCTCCACCTGCCTTTGCTATTACACACTTTACCATATGGCAAAGATGCCAGGAGTGAACTCTTGTCTTAAAACAATTGGAGTAGGTGTCAGAAGGAGGTTATGGAATTGTCTGTCTTTACTTTATGTGCTGAACAAAGTACTGTGTCTGAGATTTCAGAGAACTGAATAAGACATAGAGTGGAAAGGAAAATACAAATCATATGGCCACCCCTCTCATTTGAAAGATAAGAAAATTGAGACTCAGTAGTGTTGTGATGTGTTCACACTAAAATATCTATTTAGCAACAGACCTGAACCTTCCTCTCTTCTCCCTCCTTATCCCACCACTCTAGGTTATTTCAGAGCACCTGTTTGAGTTCCCTGAGTCATACAGCAAATTCCCATTGGCTATCTCTTTTACATATGGTAATGTAAGTTTCCATGTTACTCTCTCCATATATCTCACCCTCTCTTTCCTCTTCCCGCCCCTCTGTGCCCATAAGTTTGTACTCTATGTTTGTGTCTCCATTGCTGACTTGCAGAAAATTTCATCAGTATCATCTAAGAACCTACAATCTAGGAATTTTGACATGCTGTCTGATTTTTTTTCCATTGGTGCCTGCCATCTTGAGACTGTATATCCTGAATGAGGAAAAATTATAATATCTAAAATTTATTGAGAATTAACCTAGTGTGAATCAAGCAGTATTCTAAACTTGGAGTTTCCAAGTCCGTAACAACAGCTGAAGGAGTGAGTACTGTTAGTACTCTTGTTTAGAGAGGCGGAGAGCTCGATAACTTTCCCAAATTCCCAAGACTAAAAATTTCAGAGGCCAGTTCTCAACCAGGTATTCTTACTCTACTGACTATGGTCTTCAGTTGAGTTCAGTCACTCAGTTGTGTCCAGCTCTTTGAGACCCCATAAACTGCAGCACGCCAGGCTTCCCTGTCTATCACCAACTCCTAGAGCTTACACAAACTCATGTCCATAGAGTTGGTGATGCCATCTAACCATCTCATCCTCTGTTGTACCCTTCTCCTCCTGCCTTCAATCTTTCCCAGCATCAGGAGTCACTTCTTCACATCAGGTGGCCAAAGTATTGGAGGTTCAGTTTCAGCACCAGTCCTTCCAATGAATATTCAGGACTGATTTCCTTTAGAATTGACTGTTTGATTTCCTTGCAGTCCAAGGGACTCTCAAGAATCTTCTCCAACACCACAATTCAAAAGCATCAATTCTTTGGTGCTCAGCTTTCTTTATAGTCCAACTCTTACATCCATACATGACCACTGGAAAAACCATAGCCTTGACTAGACAGACCTTTGTTGGCAAAGTAATGTCACTGCTTTTATTTATTTATTTTTTTGATCAGGAAATTTCATTTTCTTTTTGGTTCCAATTTTTAAAAGTTTGTTCTGTTTCATTGAGGACATTTTCAAACACACATGAAAGTAGAATAGGATGAGCCTCCCTGGTACCCATCAGTCTACAGATAATCCACTTACTAGTCTCTAAATGACATAAAGACATAGTATCATCACATTAAAAATAATTCACTGGTTTCTTTAAATTTTTTAAATTGTGATAAAATACTCATAACAAAAATCACAAGAAACAAACAAAAAAAAACTCCTAACCGTTTTTGTGTAGTGTAGTAGTGTTCGTATATTCATACTGTTGTATAACCTGTCTTCAGAACTTTTCATCTTACAAACTTAAAACTCTGTATATTAAATAACTTTACTTCCTTCTCCCCACACTTGGCAACCACCATTTTGCTTTCTGTTTCTGTGAGTTTGACTATGCCAGATACTGCAAATAAGTAGAATCATACGGAGCTTGTCATTTTGTGACTGGCGTATTTCACTTAGCATAGTGTTCCTTCAGGTTCATCCATGTGGTAGCATGTGCATTGGCTCTTTTTCAAACCTACTTTTTCTTGAAAGTTTCTGTATTTCCTTTTAAAATTTGAAAAGTTTCTTCCAAAATGGCACATTAGCAATTTCTATTTCAAGTAAAAACTGTAAAAAAGAAGAGTAATACCAAATAGATATTCCAGCTACCACTTTTTTAGACATTTTTTGTGCCATGGTCTCCTTACATGATTGATTATGTGTGATATGATTTCACTTCATAATTTGGGGTACAAAATACACTTTCAAAGCATATGTGAGTTTTGAGGGACTTCCTGGTGGGCCGTTAGTTAAGAATCCACACTTCCATTGGAGAGGGCACAGGTTCACTTCCTGGTCTGAGAACTTAAGTTCTGTATGCTGTGCAGTGTGGTGAAAACATAAATAAGAACAAATTTAAGCGTCTTAAAAGATGTGATTTTGAATCTGTTAATATAAATGCCTATATTCGAATGCTTTTTTAGTTTCATTGCCTGGTGAAAAGGAGACTAAAATTTTGCCATTTAGTATACTCATTGTTTAGATTAGATGTTAATTTTGCCACAAAGGGGAAAAAAAGCTTTTATTTATTTATTTTTGTTTTTTCCCTATCCTTAGAAAACACAGAACATGAAACTTTATTCATAAAGATTTATTTTCTGACTTTTAAATGAGATGTGGCATAGCGTAATGTTGGAGGAAGAGGAAGAAGCTGGGCTGTGGCTTCATGCTAGAATACCAGCTCTTTCCTATTACTAGCTGTGTGATCCTTTGGAATCCATTTTCACCTATAAAATGACAGTAACCTTGCCTGTTTATTGTAAGGATGAAATGATATGTAAGTCACTGGTGTGTAGTTATCATACAGTGGTAGTTAAACTTTTAGTGTTCCTGAAAACTAATGATGGGAACATCTTTTAACTAAAAATAGACAGTAAAACTATAATTTTGTTGTACTGGTACCTTTATAAGATATGTTCTTGTACTCGATTTGTATTTGTGCTGTGCTTAGTCACTCAGCCTCGTCTGACTCTTTGCAACTCCACAGACTACAGCCCACCAGGCTCCCCTGTCCATGCAATTTCCATGGCGAGAATACCGGAGTGGGTCGCCACCTCCCTCCTCCGGGGAATCCTCCCCACCCAGGGACCGAACCCATATCCTACATTGGCAGGCAGAATCTCTACTACCAACAGATGACATTTAATTCTTAATCTCCTTTGAGAAAGACATTTTTATTAAGTAGATTTTTCAAAATACTTTTAAACTGTCATTTATTTA
Organism: Antilocapra americana; assembly: GCA_007570785.1. NCBI lineage: Eukaryota > Metazoa > Chordata > Mammalia > Artiodactyla > Antilocapridae > Antilocapra > Antilocapra americana. The sequence goes on from ML664199.1 coordinate 18,422,845, forward strand.
TTTATTTATTTTTTCCACCTGGCTCATTTATTAGCATTAAACACAGACCCTCTTCTTCCCCCATTCCAGGAAACCACGTCCACAAAGTCCCAGGCCCCAGAAGCAAGCACCATTTGCCCCATTTCTGAAACAAGCTCTCAGGCCTTTGCGGTAGCCTGAGCTGCTCCCAGGGTTGTCAGCTGCGGAATCTTCTGGCTCATCATCTCCATGACAGCCTGTTTCATGGTGTGCTTCTCCTGCAGAGCTGGTTGGATTTTTTCCATTTGCTTGGTAAGGAAGTCTATCTTCCTCTTGAAGAAGTCTTTGGCATCCTCAGCTGTCTTCTCTACATAGTAGCCAGTTCCCACATCGATAAGCACATGTTCCACATCATGTAGCTTCCCAGGGACATACATAGAACTCGTCAGTGGGACAAGTGATTCTTTCCCCTCGTTGTTTTTCTTCAGCACGTTCAGACAGTCCTTGGCTTCCACATACTTGGTCTGAACCACCTTGAGCTGGGCAATGGACGTGGACAAGAACTCCACTTCCTGGTCCAGTTGGTTCTTGAGCATTTCTAGCTGCAGCAGGTTCAGCTTGGTGATGTTGACCGACTGCGCCATCTTGGGAAGGAGCTAAACTGTCATTTATTATAGAATTCCATTAACCAAGATTTCTAAAAGGTAGCTCATAATGCAAAATCCAAATGTAAACAGTTTAAATAGGGTATATGTGAGAAGAGCCTGGAAAATAGTATAAAATAGGATGAAGTGCTGGATTCTTTACCCAAATACAAAGTGGAAAAAAAAGTTATACAAATTAGCAGAGCAGAGCAGCAGTGTGCAGTATTCATAGAAGGAGCCCAATCATCCTCACATTACTAACCTTTTCAGTCTTCCCTCTCCCTATTCTCTGCCCACTCCTTCTATGAATACTGCATACTGCTGCTCAGCTCTGCTAATTTGTCACTGCTTTTAAATATGCTGTCTAGGTTGGTCATAGCTTTTCTTCCAAGGAGCAAGTGTCTTTTGATTTCATGGCTGCAATCACCATCTGCAGTGATTTTGGAGCCCAAAAAAATAAAGCCTGTCACTGTTTCCATTGTTTCCCCATCTATTTGCCATGAAGTGATGTGGCTGGATGCTGTGATCTTAGTTTTCTGAATGTTGAGTTTTAAGCCAACTTTTTCACTCTCCTCTTTCACTCTCATCAAGAGGCTCTTAAGTTCTTCTTCGCTTTCTGCCATAAGGGTGGTGTCATCTGCTTACCTGAGGTTATTAATATTTCTTCCAGCAATCTTGATTCCAGCTTGTGCTGCTTCCAGCCTGGCATTTCTCATGATGTACTCTGCATGTAAGTTAAATAAGCAGGGTAACAATATACAGACTTGACGTACTCCTTTTCCTATTTGGAACCAGTCTGTTGTTCCATGTCCAGTTATAACTGTTGCTTCTTGACCTGCATACAGATTTCTCAAGAAGTAGGTCAGATGATCTGGTATTCCCATCTCTTTCAGAATTTTCCACAGTTTGTTGTGATCTACACAGTCAAAGGCTTTGGCATAGTTAATGAAGCAAAGGTAGATGTTTTCCTGGAACTCTTGCTTTTTCGATGATTCAACAGATGTTGGCAATTTAATCTCTGGTTCCTCTGTCTTTTATAAATCCAGCTTGAACATCTGGAAGTTCATGGTTCATGTACTGTTGAAGCCTGGCTTGGAGAATTTTTAGCATTACTTTGCTAGTGTGTGAGATGAGTGCAGTTGTGTTTGAGCATTCTTTGGCATTGCCTTTCTTTGGTATTGGAATGAAAACTTTTCCAGTCCTTTGGCCACTACTGAGTTTTCCAAATTTGCTGGCATACTGAGTGCAGCACTTTTACAGAATCATCTTTTAAGTTTTAAAATAGCTCAACTGGAATTCCATCACCTCCACTAGCTTTCTTCATAGTGATGCTTCCTAAAGACCCCTCTACTTCGCATTCCAGGATGTCTGGCTCTAGGAGAGTGATCACACCATTGTGGTTATCTGGGTCATGAAGATCTTTTTTATATAGTTCTTCAGTGTATTCTTGCCACCTCTTCTTAATAGCTTCTGCTTCTATTAGGTCCCTACCATTTCTGTCCTTTATTGTGCCCATCTTTGCATGAAATGTTCCCTTGGTATCTCTAATTTTCTTGAAGAGATCTCTAGTCTTTCCCATTCTATTGTTTTCCTCTGAACAATAGAATTCTTTGCATTTATCACTGAGGAAGGTTTTCTTATCTCTCCGTGCTATTCTTTGGAACTTCTGTGATCTTCACCATTGTGCTAATCTTATTCTATAAATGAGGGTGACAATGCTGAAAAAGCCAAAGGAGACTGGGAGCCTACTGAGGTTACGTGAAAAATCTTTAGGTCCCAGGTGAGGAACTATGTAGAGCATATGTGCCTATTGGGGGGAGTACACAGAATCAGGCTTATGGTAGAAGACTAGTCTGATTTTAAATGAATTCCAGATTTCCATGTCTTGGTGAACCAAGTCAGTAGAGTACACATTATCATTAGAATTTTTCTTTTGCACTGAAGACCCTGCTGATAACATGAATAAGTTAAATCTAGACATTCCATGGCATGGGCAATAAATCTCTTTTTTTTCATACTCCACTTTAGAATTGATTAGATTTTTGGTTCATTCATTCATTCACTTATTGTTTTATTCAAGAAACTGAGCATCAGTTTTGTGCAAGAAGACATTGTATTGGGCACTCAACCACATTTGGAACCTGTCTCTACTTTTCTTTCAGCTCTCATTATGTCATCCTATTTTCATGGCTCATGATTCTTTTTTCACTTTTTGTTTTCTTGAGGTAACAACCAAAGTTTGAGATTCTTTTAATTTATTTTTTATTTGGCTGCATCAGATCTTAGTTGTAGCACTTGGGATGTTTGTTGCGTCATGTGGGATCTTTTGTTGTGGCACACAGACTCTCTAGTTTGTGTCACTTGTGCTTAGTTGCTTTGTGGCATGTGGGATCTTAGTTCTCTGACCAGGGATTGAACTGGAGTCTACTGCATTGCGAGGCAGGTTCTTAACTACTGCACCAACAGGAAGGTCCCTGCAATTCTTATTTAAGTTCATAGCACAAACAAAACTAGAAAGTCATGTGTCAAAAATGATTTTTGATTTGGTATCTTTTAAGAGATTCCAGAAAGAAGGAACACAAATCTGTCCTTGGTCAATTTGAATGAAAAATTATTGTACCAGTTAGAGTATAGCTGCCTGATAAAACAATGATATTTAATGGCTAAAACATGATGATGTGTAATGTCTAAAGCATGAATACGTTTGCTTCTTGCTTGTATAAAATGCCAAATGGGTATTTCTAGTAAATAAGTGGTTCTCTTCTAAGTGTTAATACGTATGCCCATTTCCTCTCAAGGTGGTTGATGTGTCCACATCAAGTTGGTAGAAGGGGAAGAGCATGAGGGTGTCACACATGTGGTAGTTTTATGGGCTAGACATGGAAGAGAAACCTGTCATTCTATGGCATTCCTTTGTTGTTGTAATTCAGTCACTCAGTTGTGTCTGACTCTTTGTGATCCAATGGACTGCAGCACACCAGGCTTTCCTGTCCTTCACTATCTCCCAGATTTTGCCCACACTCATCTCCACTGAGTCAATGATGCCAGCCAAGCATCTCATCCTCTGTCACCCTGTTCTCCTCTTGCTGTTAATCTTTCCCAATATCAAGGTCTTTTCCAATGAGCTGGCCCTTTGCATCAGGTGGCCAAAGTATTCCTTTGACTAGAACTCAATTAGTTGGTCAAAACCTAACTGTAAGGCAGCCTGGAGAAAGACCATCATGGCTTCCCAAGAAAAAGGAAATAGTTGAAAAAAGGGGAAGGACTGTGAAAGCCTTACTCTATTTCTCTCTTAATTCACTGACCCTTCTTTAAACCTATCCATTTTCTTGAATTTCATGTAAATATTTACAAATTTAAGTTTTTTATATAATAAAATTAAAAAATTATTTTGTCAAATTTCTTCCAAAATCATGTGCAATGATTTTATTTTATAGATGAGAAATAGGACACCAAGAGAGGTTAAGTAACTTGCCTAAGGTCCCACAGCTTACGTGCAACAGAACTAAGACTACAGCTTAAAGGTTTCTTGATTTTCTCCTTTATTTTAATTTGATATAATATCAATAGTATCTATCCAAGCTCTGATGATCTAGTTTACATTTTAGCATCACAAAGAACAGTTTTGTTCAATTCATTTTTCAGAGAGCCTGATGTGAATATTTTTAATTAATTTTTTATCATTTATTATTAATTTTTCTTCATCAAAGATGTTCTCACTGTAGCCTTTAGATGGCACAAGTTAGCTAATCCAAGACTGTTTTGTAGCTCCAATAATAGCAGAAGTTTCAAGAAATATTATGAAAAATGGCTGCATTGAATAATAGTTTAAACAAAGTAAACGTTACCAGCAAAGTTTCCCTGCATTAAGAATCCATCCTCTGAATTAGTATTTATGTATAGAGAGCTAGTGTTTAGGAGTTTTTCCAGGAGATCTCTAATTCTGCTAATGTTGGGAATCACTGGTAGTAAGTGGTGCTTTGGGACAGATTTTGGGATAAGAATTAGAATTGGAGAAGACTTTCTGAAGTGGATAGAATAGAAATCTGGGAGATAGGAGGTCTCAGTTTTCCATGAGCTCTCAAATATCCAGGAAAAGTTTTCTTCTAGAATTATACTACGTATTGTGGATCCTCATGGCATTTGCTAACCTCACCATGGTTTTCTGAAGACCTTTATGATTATGTCTGGAAATCTGGTATTTTATGTACAACTATAGGATGGTACTGCAGCACAATGCTTTGCCCTTGTTAGGGATACAGCGATTATTTGTGGAATTGAATTTTCCCACTTGATCTTCTTCTCGTTTTTATCCCTGGAGGGATTATAGACATTTTTGCTAAGATAACAAGGAAAAGTGTTATTTACCTATTGCATCTTGTGTTGACCAACACTCTTGTAGCCAGTGTGAGGAATCCTAAGAAAATCTGCTCTCGAAATCTAATTCAGCTGAAGACAATATTCAGCTAAGGAAAACAAAACAAAACAAAAACAGAAGAGGTACTATAAACCAAAACACTGTGATATGTGAACAATTAGTTCTTGGGCTCTGAGCATATGCAAATAGCCATTTTTAAACACCAATAGATGAAAATGTGTTGAATTGAGGAAAGAGATGATAAAATATTCCTCTAGTACTCATCTAGAGTGTGCTATTTGTTTTTGTATGTTTTTGACCTTGCTGTGTATCATGTGGGATCTTAGTTCCTGAACAAGGGATCAAACCCATGCCCCCTGTAGTAGGGGCACAGAGTCTTAACCACTGGACCACCAAGGAAATTCCTTAGTGTGTACTCTTTGGTTTCACTGTCTGTAACTTTCAAAATTTTTTTTATTTTACATGAGTATTGGAATCTTAATTAGAGTTTGAATTTGTTAAATTCATTTTCCCCAACAATGTCAGCTTTCAGGTTTATGTAATAATATGAAACAGGCAAAGCTAATTGTTGATGATTTCGGACTCAAAATGGTGGGTCATTTCTCATTTTGGGTGATATCCCTAACCTCATGTTGCTCCCAAGCAGTGAAAATCTTCTTATTCTCTTCCTGTAATTCTGACAAAACCTACTCTTTCAACCTTCACAATAAGGTGTATGTGACTGATACTAGCCTCAATTGTTTCTGATATCCACAGAGTTTTCCATTTTAACCATTATCAACCACCTTCCAAGCCAAAGATATGAAGTTAATTAGAAGTACTATTTTGGCTCTTTCAATTCTGGTTTCCTCGGTGTATATGCCCAGCCATGTGTACCCCAATGTTCATTGCTGCTTTATTTACAATAGCCAGGACATGGAAGCAACCTAGATGCCCATCAACTGACGAATGGATAAGAAAGCTGTGGTACATATACACAATGGAATATTACTCAGCATTAAAAAAAAATTCATTTGAATCAGTTCTACTCAGATGGATGGAACTGGAGCCCATTATCCAGAGTGAAGTAAGCCAGAAGGAAAAACAACAATACAGTATATTAACGCATATATATGGAAGTTAGAAAGACGGTAACGAGAACCCAGCATGCGAGACAGCAAAAGGAACGCAGATGTATAGAATAGACTCGTGGACTCTGTGGATGAGGGCAAGGGTGGGATGATCTGGGAGAATGGCATTGAAACATGTTAATTATCATATGTCTAATCAATCGCCAGCCCAGGATTGATGCTCGGGGCTGGTGCAACGAGATTTCCTGGGGGGAGGGAGGAGGGAGGGGGTTCTGGAGGGGGAGCATATGTAAACCCATGGTGATATCATGTCATTGTTTGGCAAAACTAATTAAAAAAAAGAAAAAAAAAAGAAATCTGATCACAAAATCTAAAAAAAAAAAAAAAAGAAGTACTATTTTTGTAAAAATGTACACATGGTCGCTATAAAAATTCAGATGATATAAATAAGCATATCCCAAATTCTATAATCCAAAGATAACCACTACAGACTCTTTGGTGAAAATCCTTCCCTATCATATATACATGCATACACATGCACAAAAATGGGATATGAAGTGTTGTGGTGAAACTGAAGCTCTTCAGCAGGTAGCCTATTCCAACAACTATGTAATTAACTTTGTCTACTGGTAAGACACCTTGCGTAATGAGTTCAGTAGCTTAAAATCCACTGTATCTAATTATCCTCTGTGATTTAATGATGTATCTCTCTTTTAAATATTTTGAATGCAAAGGATTATTTCTGATGATTCTCATATTGGAAAATAATTTATCATGATTAGAAAGTCTATTCCTATTTTGGTACATCTTACTGCACAGTTTTTGGTAAGAGAGAGCAGACATGAACAATTCTATTAGGAGAGATTGTGAGTATGGTTCCTGTTGACTGTATGAGGGGAAAAGTTTAGAAAATGTTGGATATGAGTCAGTGAAAATGTGACTAGAAGCATCTATGATAACTAGTCTATTGGCCCAGTCACTATTGTGTCTCTTAGAACACAGTTTGATGTCACGAAACTATGTTATGGCTTCACCATACCCCTATTAAATTTTAAAACTTTATTTAAACTTTTGTATGGAAATACCTTTCATGGAACATGAAATTCTATGCATCTGATTTTTCAAGTACTTTTCTCCCATTCCAAATACCTACCTACCATTTTATTTTCTTTTAGTTTTAGATTTTTCCTCTCTCTTATCTTTATTCTAATCTGGACCAATTTTTCTTCTTTTCATTCTGAAAAATAGGGATTTTCATCCTGCTAAACAGTTAATTAATTAAACAATTAAGCTAATTATGAGTGTATATAAGTACACTGCCAGGCTCTGTGAAGGTTATGAGAGAAGGTAGTGCTACTTGTGGTCTAGCACTTAGATTTTCAACTCAGGCTGCCTGGCTTTATATGCTTGTTTTACTGGTTGTGTGAACATGGGCACTTTCACCTCTGTGCTGCAAAGATGACAATAAAGGTACTTCCATCCAATATTGCTGATAAAATTAATTGAGCTAACCTTTGTAAACCATTGACCCCAGTGCTTGGTACATAGTAAATAGTCAGTAGATGTTATTATTATTACTTATAATTCTTCATTATTATCAAAGAATATTAAATGTGAAGCCTGTCCTAAGGAAGTTCATGACTCAATTGAATTAATATTCATATACAAGACCACAAAGAATGGGACAAAATAATAAAATTGAATGACATAGATTGTGATATTGGCAATAAGAGCCTTAACTAAGGAGGAATTCATGTGGGTTACTAGGATTTAGCTGAGCCTTGAAAGGTGGGTAAGGATTGGGTCTGCAATGAATAAAGAGAGACAAAATTCCCTTGTGTAGACAATATGTGTTAGGGTTGTTTTTCTTGAGTATCAAGAGTTTGGGGATCTTTCCATCTTTTATGGATAAGGGCTAGGTTCTGGCAAGATCGGGAGCACCGTTGCTTCAGGGCTTCAGGGCTTGATGAATTTGTTCTGTGGGGATTAATAGAGTAGATGAATGAGTAACAGAAAAGGTAATTAGGCAATATGATAGGACAGACTGTAGCATAACAATGATTAATGGGATGCCTCAGGTGAGCACTGAGGCACAAGGCAGAACTGAGAGCTCTTGGTGTACCAGAGAAGTGTCATTAATCAGAATTACATCATGCTTGAGAGTAGTTTATTGAAATTATAAAATAGGTACTTAAAATAACATTAAAAGTATGATTTTAAGCATGCACAATTGATTCTAGTGAACTACTATGCCAGAAATGAATTCTAGCCTTCCAGAGGACTGTATCCCAAGAAAAAGAAAAATAGCTACGCTCTTCAAAGCTGAAAGTAGCCCATTGACACTGTGTGGCCCTGCCAACTTTACCTTCTTAAAGGTGTTCTCTTCATTGGAAACTACAGTAGAGATCAGCAAAAACAGAAACGAAGTCTTGGCTGTGCTTCTTCCTGCCTCATGTGCCTTGTAATATTGCCCAATGTGTCAGCCAAGCTTGGCTGTTTCTTTCAAACCAGATCACCAGAGAGAGTGTAAAGGAAGGGGTCCTGGACAATGCACAAGCATTTGTTGAATTTGGGACAATCTATCACTTCTACACATCAAAGAGAAAATGATGGAGCTTGAGTGTTGTGATAAGGGAAAAGGGGTCAGGTCTTTCACCTTGAGCTGCTAGAGTGGGTTCATCCCAGTAGGGGTACAGTGCAACATCAAGCACTGAAAATCAAGTGGTTAGACAAGAGGTCAACATCCAGAGTCAGATTTGGGTTGCTAGTTTGGTGTCTTAGGATCTAGAGGAATGCTCAAGGTTTGGAGAAGGCTTTCCAAAGTAGCTTAGAGAGATGAGGACAAGCAAAGCAATGTAGTGCAGAGCTGATGCACCTGACAGGCCCAAAGGACTCCTAGAATACCTAGTAATGCCCTTCCCCCACCTGCCCACATTCATGGTTAGGCCCCTACCCTTAACTTGGGTGTTCCTGTAAGGGACTCTGATATTGAGTCATCAGAATTAATTAAATAATTATGCACCTACTTTTCCTCTTTTTCTATTTATTAAAAAAGGGTGGTTTTCTGGTGGTTCCAGGGAAATGGATTTGATCCCTGATCTGAGAAGATTCCACATGCGTGGGGCAACTAAGCCTGTGCACCACAACAACTGAGCCTGAGTGCTACAACTACTGAAGCTCATGAGCGCTAGAACTGGTGTGTCTGTGCTCAGTCATTCAGTTGTGTCTGACTCTTTGCAGCTGTATGGACTGTAGCCTACCAGGCTCCTCTCTCCATGGGATTTCCCAGAAAAGAATACTGGAGTGGGTTGCCATTTCCTCCTCTAAGGCATCTTCCTGACCCAGGGATTAACCAGTGTCTCCTGTGCCTCCTGCACTGGCAGGCGGTCTTTACCACTGTGCCGCCTGGGAAGGCCCTTAGAGCCTGTGTTCCAAAACAAAAAGAAGCCACTGCAACAAGAAGCCTGTACATTTCAGTTAGAGAAATGCCCCCACTTGCTGCAAATAGAGAAAGCCCATGTGCAGCAAGGAGGACTCAGTACAGCCAAAAAGAAAAAAAAAGAGCTATGACCTCATGTTAAAAAAAAGATCTTTCCCTGCAAACATCTATTCTGGTTGTATTGATTCAGATAGTACCTCATTGGAATTGCGCAAGTTTTTAAACTTTAACCCTGCTTTATTCCTTATAGTGGGTTGAATGGTGGCCTCCCAAAACATATGTCTGTCTAGAAGCTTATTAGAAAAAAAGTCTTTGTAGGTACATTTAGGTTGAGGATCTTGGGATGAGATCGTCTTGGATTAGGATAAGCCCTAAATCTAATGCCACGTGTTCTTAGAAGAGAAGATACATAGAGATGAGGACACAAAATAGAAGGCAACACAAAGAAGGAGTCAGAGATTGGAGTGATAAGTCTGCATGCCAAGACTGTCAGAGGCCACCAGAAGCTGGGAGAAAGGTATGGAATGGAATTCTCCCTCAGAACCTCCAGAAGGAACCAAATCTTGCCACACCTTGACTCTGGGCTTCTGACCTCTAGAACTGTGAGAGAACAAATTTCTGTTGTTTTAAGCCACCAAGTTTGTAGTAGTTTGTACAGCAGCAATAAAAACTAATGAAGCCTTGTGGAGCTTGCCTCAAGAAGCAATTTTGAATTGAAGGGGTACAGAAACTGACTCTTTTGCTGACCTTAGTATCCAGTGATGACCCCCTGAAGTCTGTTGATGTTCAGTGATGACAATTCACCCCTGAAGTCTCGGTTTCTGGTACCCAGGTAGCAGAGACCTTTGACATGGATGAATGGATGGATCATTCTGTCAGTTTCATTGCAGATCATGTTATGATACTGTTTTTCTAATTTCCCCTGATATAAATGGAAACATTTTATTCTGTGACTAACGGCAATCAGTTTGCTATCAGTTCAGTTCAGTTCAGTTCAGTCGCTCAGTTGTGTCCGACTCTTTGCGACCCCATGAACTACAGCATGCCAGGTCTCGGCTATGAGAACTGTCAAATAAGATGACCTTAAAGAGCTAAAACACCATCTTAAAATGCAAAGTTGTTTCTTATCTGTTAGAAGAGCACAATTCTGGAAACCACAGACAAGTGCTCTGACCTCTGGTTTTATTAATTTATTCATTAAAATATATAATAGGCATATTCCAGGTCTCCATTTTCCTGAAATCTACATTTTATGAGGTCATCCCATTCTGTACAATAAACTTTATTTGACTTGGTTTACTCTTCCTTCAGGTTCTTCTCAGTTCACATATAAAGATCCAGCATCTCAAAATGGATAAGAAAGAGGATGATGGTTTGCTTTACCAAAGGACCCTTTGCTTCATAAAAGGATTAAATACATAGTTCATTCATTCATTTAGTGAATGGTTGTTGAGAATCTCTATGGCAGACAATGCTCTTTGCACTGGGAATACAGGAGTTAACAAGGCAACCTTCCTACCCTCACCAAGCTTACTTCCCTTTTTTTTTTTTAATTAATATGTTTATTTTTGACCTTGTTTCTTCACTGCTGTACATGTTGTAAATGAGGGTTACTCTTTGTTGTGTTGTGCGGTCTTGTCATTACAGTGGCTTCTCTTGTTGCAAAGCACAGGCTCTAGAGTTCACACTCAGTAGTTGTGGCACATGGGTTTCGTTGCCCCCAGGCATATGGGATCTTCCCAGGGCCAGAGGTCAAATCCATGACCCCCGCATTGGCAGGCAGATTATTTTTATTTGTTTATTTATTTTGGCTGCATTGCATCTTGGTTGCTGCCTGAGGATTTTCTCTAGTTGTGGTGAGCATGGGTCACTCTTTGTTGCATTCTGTGGGTTTCTCATTTCAGTGGCTTCTCTTGTGGAGCATGGACTGTAGGGTGTGCAAGCTCAGTAGTTGCAGCTTGCAGACTCTAGAGCAGGGGCTCAGTAGTTCTGCCCCATAGGCTTAGTTGCTCTGTGGCATGTAGAATTTTCCCCTGGCCAGGGATTGAATCTTTGTCCCCTGCATTGGCAGGTGGATTCTTAACCATTGGACCACCAGGTAAGTCCAAACTTACTTTCTAATGGGAGAGACAGACACTGACGAGATACACAATTATATAAATTAATAAATGTATAAATTCAAACCATAATAAGTAATAGGAAGAAGCCCTCTTTTCCCCAGTGTCTAGACATAGTTTGACAGGATATGTTTATCATATATGACTCTGTTTTTCAAGGAAACTTGGTTCCTCTAAAGGCAACAGCTTCCATTTGATTTTCTGGCTTCTACTCTTGAACCTCTTCAAATCTACCCTTCACCCAGAAATCAAAGTGATTTTTCTAAAACATAAACTGGCTCATGTTCCCCTGGCTTTGGCTTTCAGTGGCTTCTCTTGGATTTAAAGTGGAATCCAGACTCCTGTAAGGTCTTGTAACCTTGTTTAACACTACTTGCCCCTTTGCTTACTTGTTCAGCCACATTGTTTTTCTCTCAGTTCATTGAGTACTCACACAGGTAGATTCCTTTACCTGCAATGCTTTTTACTCCTACCTCCTTTCAGTAGATCTCTCCTATTATTCCCTATCACAGCATGTGTTACAGATTGGAAATGTATATTTATTTGGTATCCACTCCCTGCCAATATTCACTAAATCTCCTGACTTTACCAGTCTGACACTTTGTGAGGGGCTGGGATTACAAGTGTCTTCATAGAATCTTGTCTAGCACTTGGTGCACAGAAACTGCAGACAAATATTTATGGATAAATTTAAAAAAAAGGAAAGGCACTATGAATGAGAGCCAAACTTGCAAGAAATCAACACATTACAAACAGTGAGTTACTTAAATTATTCTTATATTAAATAGTACTGCTTGTACATTTATTATTCTCAGTTCTTTTGTGCCTAATGTTGTAGGTCCAGAAAGGAGAAAATTTATGTAGTCAGGTGATGTGTTGCCATCAGGAATACTTTTGTGTCCCTTCCAAGAACCAATATGTTAGTTAACAAATAAAAGGGAGCTATCTGATAATTATGACTGGCTGTTGACTGTATGTGTCATCAATAAAGTAGGATATGATGAGACCATTCTAGTAAGCAGGCTCCCAGTTTGGGAACATTTGATCCACCAGTGACCTTTACACACTTAAGTCCTTTTCTTTAACCAGATGGTTTCATCTTCCTTCCAGCTATGGAAACTTTGGACACTCTTAATGCTGCTAGAGGGAGGAGATGACCACAAAATTGGTTGCTCCCTCTTTGTAAAGTCAAAGTTAGAGATCAGCATTGCTTCATGCCCAGTGTGTGCCAGTGCTGGGGGTTCAGAAATGGATGGCAAAGTCTCTGCCTCCTAGAAGGACCTTGGAATCTGGTGGCTTGGTGCAGAGCCCTACCCATGCTGCAGTTCAGTTTCATTTTTCATTAGGTAGGGTTTCATGGGCTTAGCTAGAAATCTATTGGCCTTTCATGATATTATTTGAAAGAAGAGGTGCAACCAGAGTGCCAGATAATACACTTCCAAGGAAAATTTCAGAACTTAATTCACCTACAAAATAAGATTGGACTTCGCCTTTTTATTCTCTGGAGAGAATCAGAAAACAGTTTTGGAGCTACTGGGTCTATTTCTTACTTAGCCAAGAACACCTTTGTATTTTCTAAATTTTAAAATAATGAACATGTCCTTTTTATAAAGAAAAAAAGTATGTAAACCCATGGTGATATCATGTCATTGTTTGGCAAAACTAATAAAAAAAAAAGGAAAAAAAAAAGAAAAAAAAGTATTTTTAGAAGAAAGGAAAGGTATTAAAGGGATAAATATAATAAATGACAGAGGACCCATCGTGGTCAAAGCGAGGGTAGAAATGTGCACCCTGCTGGGAATCATGCACCTTTAAGGATGCTGGCAATCTTTGGGGGGCTCTCAGCCTCAGCCTGAAGAAGAGTGGATGTGAAAGAGCAGATTTGAAACCCACCCCTTACACTACTATGATCTCCTGAGACTCAGTTTTGACCTTTCCCTTTGGAAGATTGCTCTAACTCTTGAAAGCATATTCTAGCTTCCATTGGACAATGCAGAAAGTGGCCAGAGAAGGTGTATGCAGTCAGGCTTTGAGCCTTCCGATTGACCTGTGAAAACCAACCTGGACCCACTTTTTTCCCTCCTCATTTCTATTCTGCCATTAGGACTGCTGAAGTAAAGATACTACCATTTTACACTGCTGCTGCTGCTGCTGCTGCTAAGTCGCTTCAATCATGTCCGACTCTGTGCAACCTCATAGACGGCAGCCCACCAGGCTCCCCTTTCCCTGGGATTCTCCAGGCAAGGACACTGGAGTAGGTTGCCATTTCCTTCTCCAATGCATGAAAGTGAAAAGTGAAAGCCAAGTCGCTCAGACGTGTCTGACTCTTCTCGACGCCATGGACTGTAGCCTATCAGGCTCCTCCATCCATGGGATTTTTCAGGCAAGAGTACTGGAGTGGGTTGCCGTTTCCTTCTCCAGACCATTTTACACTAGGCTTCCCCTATTTTCATCTTTTATTCTAGATATTCAGAGAGAACTAAAAGTGAGTCATATAAAATCCTCTTCTGGAACTTGTTGATTTAGAATTTAAAAGAATAAAAAACATCATTAATAGTTTTCATATGTGTGACTTTATAATCTACTGTTTTCTTCTTTAAAAATTAAAAAATTTGTGGTAAAAGCACGTTACATAAAACTTACCATCTTAATCATTTTCAGGTGTATAATTTTGTAGTATGAAGTCCATTCACATTGCTGTCCAACTATCACCACCATCTAGCTCTATAACTCTTCTCACCTCGTGACACTGAAACTCTGTATCCTTTAAACGATAATCTACCAAGTGTTTTCTCACGTATTATTTTATATCTTAGGCTCTTCTCTATAGCCCTGGAAGTATAAGGGAATGCCACTCACTAGCACGCAGTGCCCTGCTAGAGTGCAGTGGTTAATGGGGCAGGCTCGGAAATAAGGCTCTGGTTTGAACTTTGCTCATCAAGGACTGATGGTTAAAAACAGAACTTGCCTTATGAGGTTGTTGTGAGAATTACATGAGGTCACTCAGTGTTTAGAGTGCCATAAATATACAAATGCTGGCATTAATCATCCCCATTTTGTAGATTAGACAAGTAAGACTCAGAGAACTTGAGCAATTTGCCAAAATTCATGGAGCTAATAAAATGCAAGTGGAAACCTGAGCTGTGGTTGACTCAGTGTTCTTTTATACTAGTCAAGAATTAGTCAAATCCCACCTCACTACCAACATAGATAGTATTTAATAATCCAGATTTTAGGCTAGTAGGAGATGATTTCACTTGAGCCTTATTCTTTGTTTTAACTTCAGAGTCAAGGCCTTGCAAACTTCTTTATCTGCTCTGGAATCCCACTGGAATTGTGCCACAGCCCTGACCTTCAGGCATGTTGGGAACCCAGGAGAGTGAGAGCTGAGGATGGAGAAGTTAGAGGAAAGCTGAATGAAGGTCAGACAGGAGTGAGGGAATTTTAGTCTAGTTCTTGCAGACACTGGAGGCTGAAAAGTAGTTTCTTTTGTGGGGACTGTCATAGGGGATGATTTTAAATTACGGAATAACAATGGTAAAGTAAATAGGTAATGCTGGGTTGTGCTAGAAAGCCTGTTTAAAAATAGGGCAGGGAGGAGGAGAAGTTTCAGACCCAAGGCACAGATTTAGATGTGTGTGTGTGTGTGTGTGTGTGTGTGTGTATTCACCTAATCAGGAACCTGAGATAGAAGGCAGGATTGTCTCCTCACCTTCTTGACCCACTTGCTGTTTGTACTAGGGCCCTGGGGATGTGGACAAAGCTAGGCTGAAGCAGGTACATAGATGATCTGGTTTCCTTATAGTTTAGGGATTGGTGAGGGTGGCAGAGAAGTTTTGCTATTGATAGCACCATTGAAGTGCCTGAGTCTTTGGCTTTGAGGCATAAGAGTTCTACCACCTGTTTCCAAATCCCACTAGTTTGGAGAGTTAAGGCTCTTGGTTAATGATTCTGGAAGTAAAGTGGGGCAGTCATTACACAGCTTGATGCGCCCTTCAGAGCTGACATGTGCCTTGGACACAGCAGGAGATGATACACATAAGACTGCAAGATGAACTACAGAGTCCTCCCATTTCCTGTTTTTCCCTTAGGGACCATCTTCATCCACCCCTGAAACCTCCACCTTTTTTTTTTTTTTTTTTGTACTACTAACCTCTTCTTTTCTTTTTTGAAAACTTTTAATTATATATTGGAAAATAACTGATGAATAATGTTGGGATAGTTTAACTTATTGTTTTCCCTGGCACATTTTTCTTTTGCACGTAAGCATGTTCAGACCTCTCATATAATTAAAAATCAAAGAAATGAAACCAGAAAAGTAACCCCTTATCCTTAATTCTCTGTCTGCTTTGATTACTGTTCTTCATTCTTGCCTCTCTTCATGGTTACCCCACTTTAAAGAGTTGTCTCCATTTGCCATTAAAGCTTACTCAGCTCTCAGTCTTTCCTCAGTCTATTCTAATTCAGCTTCTCTCTCTCCAGTAAAATGGCTATTGCCAAAGCCACACAGTTTTATAATCCCAAGTCCTGTGGCTACTGTTTCTCCTTTTGATGATAGTGACCAGGTGTGTGCTTTTCACTACTCTATCCTCATTACCCAGTAGCATGTCCCTGGCACATAAATATTTGTGCTTAATAAATATTTATTGAATTGACCTCTCTGTGGCATCTGCTACTTTAACATTCTCTCTTTTCTGTTCTTTCTTTGGCTACTTTCTTGCTTCCCTTCCTTAACTAGTTCCCTAAAGGTCTACTTTTCCCACTCTGTAGACTTCCTCTGGATGATATAATCTAAACCAGAGGCTTCAACTGTCTGCACTGAGACAATGACTTTGTAATCTTTATCTGTAGCCCAGACGCTATATTCTAACTGCCTGCTAGAAATCTCCTGCTGAAAGTCTGCTGTGTACTTCAAACTCAACATTTTCAGAATTGCATTCGTTATCTCCCTCCTCAACCTGCTTTTCCTATGTGCCCTTAGTTCAGTGAACACCCACAATGTACCCAGTTGTTCAAGCCAGAAACCAGCTACATTTCATTCCTCATTCTTCCTCATCGCTCACATCTAGTAAGTCATGAAATCCCATCAATTCTATCTTCCTACTAGCTTTCAGATCCATCTCCTTTTCTCTAACATTGCTATTACCCAGATTCAGGCCACTGTCACCTCTCCTTTTGTTATTGCAGTGGCTTCCTCATCACTCTTTTTGGCCCCTGGCCTTCCTTAGCCTCTTTGTTTCATCTTCATCCTACTCGGCACTTCCAATCATTTCTTGGTTCAGTTCAGTCTCTCAGTTGTGTCCAACTCTTTGCGACCCCATGGACTGCAGCATGCCAATCTTCCCTGTCCATCACCAGCTCCCAGAACTTGTTCAAACTCATGTCCTTCAAGTCAGTGATGCCATCCAACCATCTCATCCTCGGTTGTTCCCTTCTCCTCCTGCCTTCAATCTTTCCCAGCATCAGGATCTTTTCCAATGAATCAGTTCTTCGCATCAGGTGGCCAAAGGATTGGAGTTTCAGCTTCAGCACCAGTCCTTCCAATGAATATTCAGAACTGATTTCCTTTAGGATTGACTGGTTTGATCTCCCTGCAGTTCCACTCAATGTCACTTCCTTTAGGAAACTTAGCTGACTAAGCCCTTCTCACTTATGAGCCCTAGAGTATGTTGAATGTTTTATTATATGTGTTCCAAGCACTTAAATCATCCTGTTATAATTGCTTGTTTAATTGCTTAATTATCTAGCTACCCCACTAGATTGTAAATTCTGTTTGCACTGCTGTATTTTTTAGTACCTAGCACAGATCCTAGAGCACACAGTATATAGTAGCACATAGTAGGTACTCAGCAAGTATTTGTTGAATTAATAAGTGAAAAGGTTCTTGTTCTCTAAATTGAAGAAACACCATTTTGTAATTCATCTAAAAATAAACAAGATCAATAGTTTAGCAAATAAATTTATGGTATATGTAAATCTCCCACTCGCAGTTCATGTGGTTGATAAACCTCAATTACGTAAGTGAGACCTTATTTTCCAAATAAAAATATTTGGTGTAAGTTGCAGCATCATAACTTTTGGTGCTCATGGCAACAAGCAGCTGCACCAAACAAAATTAGCAAAGAAACAAAGGTAACAAAACCTCACTTATTAATCCAAATCTTTTCTCTTTAACTCCACAATCTTAACAGTTCAATAATTCAACTGCAAATTTGTTAAGATTCATTGCTTTCCAAGCCTATCACATGCTTAGGCCTATTTGCTTTTCTCTTCTGGGAAACTATTTGTGGAGTGGCCCAGAAAACAACTTTATTCAATGTTAATTACTCAAAGATTAAGAAAAGTAAAATAAGAGTTATATAATGGAGGGTTTGTTTTGCTCCTGAATTGCTTGGTAGGGAGCATGCATACCAAGTGAGTATGAGTTTTGGGAATGCTTACAATGGCATAATTAGTCTTGGGAATGCTTACAGTGATGTTATTTTATGAATGATAGCTTTTCGGCCATTGTATTCATATTACTATAAATAAGATACTAATTTCTATTTTCCTCTCCCCATAAATTAGGTAAATTTGTCCTTCTGTACCTCCTGTTCCAATAAAGTCTTGAACTATTTACTATTTACTGTAAATAGATACTACTACTATCTACTATGTATTACCTACTGTAATGTGAGAACTGCCAAAGGGGAAGTGGCTGTGTTCTAGGTCTTCAATCCTTGTGGAAATGGTAATCCAAATCCTTATGAAGCACACAAACTGGGTTTGAGGAAGTGATTGTAAATGAAACCTCAAAGGCCAGAGTTCCTATTAATTCCTCAAGCATTGTTTTTGGACCTAATACGATCACTTAAATTGAGCTTGAACTTGAATATCTGAACTCTAAGAGTGAATGTTTTACAAACTGAAATGTTGTGAGCAGTTGCTTTCTTGTCGTAGAACTATGGTTGTATGTTTATAACACAGCATGTTTATAATAGCATGCAAATAACAGCATACTATTATTTGATTTAACATTTTTAGACATTATTTACTTTGGTCCAGGTGGCTGTAGTGGTAAAGGAGCCCCTGCCAATGCAGGAGACGTAAGATATGTGGGTTCAATCCCTGGGTCAGAAAGATTCCTTGGAGGAGGGCATGGTAACTCACTCTAGTAATCTTGCCTGTAGAATCCCATGGACAGAGGAGCCTGGCAGGCTACAGGCAATTGCAAAAGAGTCAGACACAACTATAGCAACTTAGCATGCACATGTATATAAATCTATTTTAAAGGGGAAAGCTTCACTTGTCTCCCTTCCTTTCTTTCTTTTTATAAAAAATTATTATTATCTTCTTTTCTTCAAAGTAATATGGGCATTTAGTCTTAAAGTCAAATAATGCTAACAGGTTTAGGCAAGATCCAGTATTCTTTTAATTCCTCTTTACTGCATTGCCTCTCATCCTTCTGGCCGTCCCCAACTCCCTTAGGTAACCATTTTCAAATTCTTCAGCTATTTAATTCAATGTTTGCTTTTCATATCAAAATACTATGCATATACTGCTATTATTTGATTAAACATTTTTAGACATTATTTATTTTGGCTCTCTTATACTTCCTTTCCTCATTCCATTCCTTCCAAGATAGCAGAGTCACAATTTTTGGTTGAATTAATATTCAGTGATTTATTATAACTGTTATATAGTTGTGTATTTATATAGTCTGTGTATATATATATATATATATGAGATATGTAGTTTATACTGTGTATAGTATCAATAGTTATACTATGTATGGGCTTCCCAGGCAGCGCTGGTGGTAAAGAACCTGCCTGCCAGTGCAGCAGAGGTAAGATAGGTTCAATCCCTGAGACGAGAAGATGCCCTGGAGGAGGGCATGGCAACCCACTCATATTCTTGCCTGGAGAATCCCATGGACAGAGCCTGGTGGGCTACAATCCATAGGGTTGCAAAGAGCTGGACATGACTGATGTGACTTAGCATAGATGCATGCATACTATGTATACTGTATATAGTTTGTACTATTTAGTATATGCATATGGTTTATACTACATATTATAAATATAGTTTATATCATATATACTTATAGTATTTAGTCAAATATGTATATAGTTTATATGATATATAGATTATACTGTAAATAATATAATATATACTATATAAAGATTAAACACACTAAAACATGTTTTATATATGTTTATATATATAGTGTATATATAGTTTATATGAAAATTGCATCTTATACAATTTCTACACTAATAAGTGTTTTTAATTACATTTGCTTAGCTTTTGAACTTTTTGAATCTATGGGTGATTCTTTTCTGTAAAGTGACTCTCAATACAGCTTTCTACATGATAAAATCTGTAGGATAATCTGCAACTTCTGTTTTATTTCCTTCCTAGGGAAATCCATCCTGTTATCTTTTATCTTCCCTTTTCAATCAGGATTGGTTTCTTTTTAAATTTGTGACACATCTGTTTATGAAGTACTCATTTTGACACCATCTTGAGAATTTTTTCTCTACTGTGCTGAATCTACCTTTCTCTTGGTTTATGCCATCACTTTAGAGGAGCACATTCCCCAGTAGCTTTCAGAAAAAGAGTGCCTAGGAGTTTGTGTGAGGATATCTATGTCTGAAAAGGACTTTATTTTACCTCACACAGTTTGATGTTGAAAATTATTTTTCCTCAGAGTTTGTCTAGGACTTTATTTGTTATAATTTTTCTTTAAATATCTGGCAAGCCTTGGCTATTCATTCATCATTAAGAGTGAGCATTAGAGTTCAGTGTTTCTGGTACATTGATTTGACTGGGGAAGGAGGCACTGAGGTTGTTGTAACCCAAGAAGCATCACAAAAGATTGTTTCCAAGTTGCCAATTATTGGTCTTTTCAATTCTGTCCTTTTTCAATTTTGTTTATTTTCATCTTTGAGATTTTAATATTTCCCTTTGAAAATTTGTGTTTGTTTCTTTTCTAAAGCTCTTCAAAGGAAAATATACCAGCATCAGCTAAAATTTAATTTAAAAATATGACTAAAATATTAATTTTATTATTTATTTACTGTGTGCTAAGAAATCACCTTTATTGACTACTAGGATAATAACCTATATTTCTCTTATAATCAAACAGATATGACAGGCCTTTGACCATTTGGTAACTTTTAGTTGAAAGGTTTCTAACCTGACCTATAAGGTATCTGGAATTATATTCCAAATTTCTCTCTGTATGCCTATATATATTTCCTACTCTGATTCAAAGGATCTCTAGTCTAACTCCCAAGTATGTAAGAACCATTGCTAATGTAACTTGGATATGTTTCTCTTGCAGAAGAAAATTAAAGGTAAAACAGCAAAAATGACACACACACAAAAAACAGCAAAAGAGATATCTTATGTCTTAGTATGGTATTTGGAGTTAAACTTTTTGAGATCATTTTTTACTTTTCTTTTTTCTTTATATGGTTTGTGTGAACTAACTAATTTTCTTTCTTTCAAAAATTACTTATTTTTTCTTTGACAATTAAAATTGATTTATAAAAATAGACCAGTTTGAGGGGGAGGGAAAAGACCTGGATCAAATAAATACTACAGCTATATTTAAAAATTTTTTAAAGTTTTTAAAATAAATATATATACATACATATATTTGTATATATACAAATGTATATGTACACATACCTATATATATATACACATACGTATATATCTGTGCATATGTATATATTTATGTAACATTTTTCACATTCACTGAAATGCAATATCTTAAATGAACAATTAATGAGTTATGACAAATGGATACATCTGTTTAATCAAAACCTGATTGTGAAATAATAGAATATATCCATGATCCCAGAAATAACCTTCAATTTTAAAGCTTTTAGATGTTGAAAGAAAATTCTAATCATATTCAGCTTAATCTATCTTCTTTTTTTAAAAAAAACATTAGAACAGATATTAAAAATGTTTTTTAATTAATAAAAATGCTGCAGTTAACTAAGTGAACTTTTAAATACTTTATAGAAGAGAGAAGACATTATTTGTTGTTTGGCTCTAATTTTCTCTTCATGCCTTAGAGTTTCCTCAAAAGATTATCAAGTTGGTTTTGTATTGATAGTATTCTATTAATATTGTATCCACTTATTCTCAAGGGTCTGTCTTCTTTTTTTGTATTCCTTGATGATTTTTTGCATTATTATTGTTGGTGTGGGACTTTGTTAACACTTAGTTTTAGGTCCACAATGATTTGAGATTTTTCTCTTTCTGACTTCAAAGAGAAAATTAACTTGGATAGATATTGCACTTATGGTTAGAAATCCATTAATCTTGGAGAGGAAGATCAAGAGAGCTGATTTTTTCCCCCTCATTATGTGTACTTCATCTTAGTAATTATCCTAACTGTCTTTTGAGGTAGGATTATTGTACTAGTAAACGGAACCATATTCACATATCTAGGACCAATGAAGCTGGGATTTAACTCAAGTCTTTTCAACTCTTTGACCTTTGCTTTTCCCACTCCAATATTTCTACTGAGCTTTGTCTGGGTTTTTCCTTTAGCTTCTTATTTCCAAGTGAGACATACAAAATCATTCATTTCACCACTCTTTGATATATCTTCTTTAAAATCTTTTAGAACATGAAAGCACATTTTTATTATCATTTAAATCAAATATTTATTGAGTACCTATACTGCTAGGTGTGGGAGATACATAGAGTTCTAAGCCACCCTTCACATTCACAGATGCATATATAAACTTACCAATACTTGGCAAGTAGAGGTTTGTGTTTTGATGGGGCAGGGAAAGGAACTGTCATTCTTTGTTGTATGTATCTGAGTGAAACTGTTTGACTTTCTTTGACTTTCTTATCCAGGCTGATTTTTTTTCAGATAAAAATTTAAGAAAAATGGTTTTCAAGTGATGCTGGCCATTCTCATTTTCTTCAGTATACCTTTGTTCTTATGATTCTGTTTTCCAATTATGTTTAGTCTTGTGCATCGTTTCTATTGCTTGTCTAAGCTGATTATCTTAGTGTAGCATTCCTTTGGCATCTTGACACCACTGATTCTTTGCTGTGTCCTAAGTCTGCTGTCTTAAGGGTATTCACTTTTAAAAAAGTTTCTCTTGTTTAATCAGTGATGCTCAACTGGGGGAATGGGGATGGTTTTGCCTTCCAGGGAACATTTGGCAATATCTGGAGACATTTTTGCTTTTCATGACTGGTAGGAGTTGGGGGCTGCAATTGGCATTTGTTGTGTCAGACTCTTTGCAACCCCATGGACTGTAGCCCACCAGGCTCCTCTGTCCATGGGATTTCCCAGGCAAAGAATACTGAAGTGGGTTGCCATTTCCTTCTCCAGAGGATCTTCCTGACCCAGAGATCAAGCCCACATCTTCTGCACCGGCAGGCAGACTCTTTACCACTGAGCCACTAGGGAAGCACACTACATCTGTATACTACCATAAACAGGTCAGCCCCTCAAAACAAAGAATTATTTGGTACAAAATGTCCACAGTGCTTGACTCTTCATGATAGTATTGACAAATCCTGATTAGACCATTTACAAAGTTTAAGGTAGTCACTTTCTTTAGATTAATAGTGCTTCTAGCATTATGCATGCGATGTTGTTTCTTATCAGAGATTCATCTGAAGCCTTCCTTTTTTTCTCCAGAGATTCCAAAATTACATCTGATATTTGTTTTTTATAGAAAACAACATGGTCCCTTTTTATATTAGTAGTAGCAGGTGTTTACTTTGGCACTTAAAACAAGACCTTCATTTGTGGCATTTCCAATAGCATATTATTTGTAAATCTTAACCATTGCTTTCTCCCCCCTGTGTACTCAAGGGACTTCATAGATCAATGAATAAAGAAAGGTGATTACATTTATAAAGCTAACATAATAGTCCTTCATTTTAACTTGAATCTTTTCCCCTAAGTGTTATTGAATGAAAAATACATTCTTAGCAAAGTCTTTTTAAGACTTCATCATTTTAAAGGGATTCTCAGCGTGGATACACCACGACATTTGCTCAAGAAGTGATTTAGCATGTGTGTTGAAAATTCTGAAGTTGAGAAACTGAACTAGATCAATTTTTCTTTCTCTGTGGTTGAACATCAAATACTAATAAACACTGTAGCTTGAAAACATAAGGCTGATTTGGATCTGAGTCTTGGTGAAAGATAGTTTGTTTTATTATTATTTTTTCTTGTGCTTAGGATTTGAACTAGGATATGAAAAGAAATAGGAGAGTTAATGGTTTACTCTGAAGTTTTAAAAAAGAGGAAAGGGAGAATTTGTGTTCACTCTATTTGCTGATTAGTGCATCTGAAACCCCAATCCGGCAGATGACTTCCATACTTCCTGAAAAGAAGTGGAGTTGCTGTGTGTTTCTCATGGTTTCCCATGCACATGGCCTTTAGAACATGGGAGCACACTTTATACTATATAAATCAAATGTTTATTGACTACACATTGTGCTAGGTGTGGGGAATTTTAGAGAGTTATAAGATATTGTCTTTGCATTTAAGGGATGCGTACATTAATATATTAACAACTTTCCAAATTAGAACCTGCTGGCTGTGGAAAGGGTGGGACAGGCCATTCTTCCTACTGCAGTTTCCTTTCCCTTTTCATGTGGCCAGCCCTGCCTTGAACCAGCTGTTGGGTAGTCTGCTCTCAGAGGAATTTGCTTGATGTGACCCTCTTACATCTAATGTGCTGAGAGCAATGCACCCTGGCTCTTGGATATCCACATGGACCTTGCAGATTTGTGTCTGTGGCTCAACCTCCTTGATTTAGTGGTTGATTCAGACCACCTTTTCTGGATTACTGACTTTTTGCCTTGCCTGGCTCTCCCTTCTGTAGCCTGTCTTGATTTTGTTCTTTAGCAGCTTCTGTGAGGTGGCAGCCTGCATTGGCCTTATAGCACCCCTACCTTTCCTAAGCCTACCTTCTGCTACTTCTTTCTCCCACTCTGTTTCCCCTCCTGCCAGGGTAGATATAAGGCTTCATGGAAGAGGTGGGACCTCAGCTGAACTTTGTGCAAAACAGGATTTTGAAAAGATTAATCTGAGAAGGGCATGCACAATGTAGTGAAGATAGGAAGACTTCATGGAAGTTTTACAATAGCCCAGGATCAGGGGATAAAGTCCAAGTTGGTGGCAATGATAAAGAGGAAATTGGTGCTGGTGGTGTTACTAAGAAATAATTCCTGAGACTGACTGAGCAAAAGGAAAAAAGGAGGACTCTTTGAATTCTTAGAAATTTTAACTGTAAAAATGAAAAGTTTTGCTTTGAAGGTAATAATGATCAGCTGGGGGAAACATGAGAGACCTTTGATACATCATCTCCCATCAGGATGACCAAATGTCCCAATTTGCCTGTGACTAAGTAGGGTCCCTAGACATAGGAGTTTTGGTTTCAAAATGAGGACAGTCCTTGGCAAATCAGGACAAGTTGGTCAACCTATCCCCAACCAGTGCCAAAATGATAAAGTGTAGAGTTGAGTAAGAACTTTTATCTTTTTTTGATGAGATTTTTTTGACACTCTAAGTCAACTTTGCCTGGGTCATCTTTGCCTAGGACAGGCATTTCCAACAGCTCCTGGGATTTTAGTCAAAGAGGCTGAGATTTTTATAACCTGGGGAGATGACCACATATGAGTGTCAGAGGCTTTTGTGAGCAGAGCCAAACTTAATGCTTCCATTTTGATGAGAGGCAAATTTAAAAATTAAATCTTGCATTTTGATGTACTTTTATTCTTCTCCACAAATATCTGTGAAAAGAAAAGCAAAAAGCAAAGGAGAAAAGGAAAAATATTCCCATATGAATAGAGAATTCCAAAGAATAGTAAGGAGAGAAAAGAAAGCCTTCCTCAGTGATCAATGCAAAGAAATAGAGGAAAACAATAGAATGGGAAAGACTAGAGATCTCTTCAAGAAAATTGGAGATACCAAGGGAATATTTCATGCAAAGATGAGTTCGATAAAGGGCAGAAATGGTATGGACCTAACAGAAGCAGAAGATATTAAGAAGAGGTGGCAAGATAAATAGAAGAACTGAACAAAAAAGATCTTCATGACCCAGATAATCAGGATGGTATGATCACTCACCTAGAGCCAGACATCTTGGAATGTGAAGTCAAGCGGGCCTTAGAAAGCATCACTACTAACAAAGCTAGTGGAGATGATGAAATTACAGTTGAGTTATTTCAAATCCTGAAAGATGCATATGCCAGCAAATTTGGAAAACTCAGCAATGGCCACAGGACTGGAAAAGGTCAGTTTTCATTCCAATCCCAGAGAAAGGCAATGCCAAAGAATGCTTGAACACCACACAATTGGACTCATATCACACACTAGTAAAGTAATGATCAAAATTCTGGCTTCAGCAATACATGAACCGTGAACTTCCAGATGTTCAAGCTGGTTTTCGAAAAGGCAGAGGAACCAGAGATCAAATTGCCAACATCCCATGGATCATCAAAAAGGCAAGAGAATTCCAGAAAAACATCTGTTTCTGCTTTATTGACTGTGCCAAAGCCTTTGACTGTGTGGATCACAATAAACTATGGAAAATTCTGAAAGAGATAGGAATGCCAGACCATCTGACCTGTCTCTTGAGAAACCTGTATGCAGGTCAGGAAGCAACAGTTAGAACTGGACATGGAACAACAGACTGGTTCCAAACAGGTAAAAGAGTATGTCAAGGCTGTATATTGTCACCTTGCTTATTTAACTTAGATGCAGAGTACATCATGAGAAATGCTGAGCTGGTTGAAGCACAAGCTGGAATCAAGACTGCTGGGAAAAATATCAACAACCTCAGATATGCAGATGACACTACCCTTATGGCAGAAAGTGAAGAGCAACTAAAAAGCCTCTTGATGAAAGTGACAGAGGAGAGTGAAAAAATTGACTTAAAGCTCAGCATTCAGAAAACTAAGATCATGGCATCTGGTCCCATCACTTCATGGGAAATAGACGGGGAAACAATGTCAGACTTTATTTTTTTGGGCTCCAAAATCACTGCAGATGGTGATTGCAGCCATGAAATTAAAAGATGCTTACTCCTTGGAAGGAAGGTTATGACCAACCTAGATAGCATATTGGAAAGCAGAGACATTACTTTGCCAACAAAAGTCCATCTAGTCAAGGCTATGGTTTTTCCAGTGGTCATGTATGGATGTGAGAGTTGGATGGTGAAGAAAGCTGAGCGCCGAAGAATTGAAGCTTTTGAACTGTGGTGTTGGAGAAGACTCTTGAGAGTCCCTTGGACTACAAGAAGTTCCAACCAGTCCATCCTATAAGAGATCGGTCCTGGGTGTTCATTGGAAGGCCTGATGCTGAAGCTGAAACTCCAATACTTGGCCACCTCATGTGAAGAGTTGACTTGTTGTAAAAGATGCTAATGTGGGAAGGATTGGGGGTAGGAGGAGAAAGGGATGACAGAAGATGACATGGCTGGATGGCATCACCGACTCGATGAACATGGGTTTGGGTGGACTCCAGTAATTGGTGATGTACAGGGAGGCCTGGCATGCTGTGATTCATGGGGTCACAAAGAGTCAGACTTGACTGAACGACTGAGCTGAACTGTACTATCCTTCTCCTATCATCATTTAACCACTGCCCATTGCCTCCCAAAAATCAAGATTCAGTTTTCATTGATTAAAATGTTTTACTCTTTCCTTTGTGATTTCTTTCCTTATCACAGTGGATGATTTAATGCTTATGGTATTGCTCAAAATAAAGAATCAGAGGGATGAACAGAAAAAAAGAATAAGAAGGAAACAGGAGAACACTGAGAGTGAACAAATTGCTGAACTTGAGTGTGCAATACTACCGAAGGACAAGTACCTGGTCGTGTTCTTCTGTGTGATACAGGTGAAGAGGTCAAATGGCTTTGAGTAACCAAAATAGCAGCTACACATTCATATCCTGATGCTTATGCATTTAGATCGGAAGGCTGAGATTCAGCATACCATCCAAAACTCATTTAATTTTCATGTAGATATTGTTACAGCAAATTTATTTGAGTTTCCAGCCATCTGCAAGCTGAAAGCAATGAACCCAAAGTTTACTTCTGCAAACTGACATGTGAACATCAATGCAAAGTGAACACAGATAGTTTGAAATAGTTTGATAGTATGGAAAGGGACAGAAATAAAAATATAAAAATTTGCCAAAGTAACCAAGAAAATATAGTAACTACTGAATGTAGGGGCAAATAATTTTATGCGCTGGTTATTTTTTTTTAAAATGAAATTGAAAGTGTGAGTTGCTTAGTCGTGTCTGACTCTTTGTGACCTCATGAAGTATAGCCTGCCAGGGCTCCTCTGTCCAGGGAATTCTCCAGGTAAAAATACTGGAGTGGGTTGCCATTTCCTTCTCCATGGGATCTTCCTGACCCAAGAATTGAACCCAGCTCTCCTGAATGGTAGGTGGATTCTTTACCATCTGACCACCAGGGTATACTCCAGTGTAAAATAACTGATGGTTTAAAGATGACCCTAACCCATCAAGAAGGAGTCAAAAGACTTTTTGGCATACCTTGTTTGAGACCCACCATAACTATTTAACATTTTAGAAAGTTTTTTTTTATTTTTTAATCAAACTTACTTTACCAAGTCTTCAGGTATCTGTAAGGTAGCTTTCTAAAGAATACTTTATTCCAGAAACTATCAATAAGGGAAATTTTACTGTATGTTTAAAACAAAGAAGATGGAGGAAGTGAAGGGAGATTCTATGTTTGAATATTAGGGACTCTGAATTTCTGAGAAAATTGACTTGCAATCTCTCTGTTCAACTGGGGCTACACAATGAATGCCAACTGTAGGACAAAGCTGGATCTTGTAGATATTCTGTTGCCCTAACTGCTGGCGAAGAGCCATCACAAGCTTTAGTACAGCCCCAAGGGGCGCATATATTAAAGAAAAAGCAAGAACCATGCTCCAAAATGGCTTATTTAAAATGCAAAGGGTAATAAGAGAGCTACATCTGGGGAAAGTCCAGCTCTCAGAAACAGGAAAGTAATACCAAATCTTGGTTAAAGTTGCTTACTCTTGAACTAATTAGCTTGGGATTGAATTCAGCATAAGAAGTCAGATTGTGGGTTAAGAGTGAAGGAAAATGTTATTATTTTTTTTTCTTAGATACTAGCCTGATGCTTCAGAATGTAGTAGCAGGCAGTTCATGAGATTCAGCCAATTTGACAAAATCACAAAATTATGAAAAACACCATGGCTGATTGAAAAGGAGTTCTAGAAATATAATTTGGGCCAGATGCATGCTAAAAGGCATTTTTATCTTCTTTGGTGGTAGCCTCTTTGTAATAAGATATGGGCACACTTGTCATTAAATAAAAAAGAGAGGAATGAATAACACAGAGTACAGAGGAACATAAAATAACATGTTCCCACTCAATCTTTGGGTTGAGAAGATCCACTGGAGAAGGAAATGGCAACCCACTCCAGTACTCTTGCCTGGAAAATCCCATGTATAGAGGAGCCTGGTAGGCTACAGTCCACAGTGTCGCATAGAGTCAGACACAAGTGAGCAACTTCACTTTCACCACTTTTGAAATACTATTCCTACCTAGTATTGATCTACTATTCTTTTCTTTCAAATCTCTTTTCTTGTTTTCCTACGGTGGGAGATTTGTGGGAAAATCGTACGTAAAAGAATAAAGCCAAAAGCTTTTGCTTTCTATTGCTTGTGAACTTTTAACAAAAGGATAGAACTTATAAGAAAATCATATTAG
The DNA here is from genome assembly GCA_007570785.1 of Antilocapra americana. Taxonomy (NCBI): domain Eukaryota; kingdom Metazoa; phylum Chordata; class Mammalia; order Artiodactyla; family Antilocapridae; genus Antilocapra; species Antilocapra americana. The sequence continues at coordinate 18,452,210 of ML664199.1, forward strand.
CCATTGATGGCATCTCTCACTAGATACACACCCTTGACAGAACATGTCTGCATATAACAAAACCTTCTTAACAGGCCTGTGCTAGATTTAAAATTTCCATGCCTAATTAGCTGTGTAAACACATTTGGAATTTAGGGAATTTTCTGTGTCACAAGGGAGTGAAGGTTTATAACCTATTATGTAGATGGTAATTCTGTAGAAGTTTCTGTTTTATAGATGGGAACCCCCACCCCCTAAATGTGAAATGTCTACGTTGTCTGAAATCCATGCTATTCCATGTGGTGTTCTCTTTGACTCTACATTGTGTATTTCATATTACTTCTGCTGCTACCTCTGCATTCAGAAGTGTTTGGAGCCAGAAGCAAGGGTAGAACACCTCAGGAAGAATAATGCTGCCCACAGAGTACAGGGTCCTTTTCAGCTGAGGGCTTCCAACTCTTCATTCCTGACCTGCCAAAGCCAAAATGTTATGTAAAATTCCCATGTCCAGATGTCTCCCAGGTTTGGGGATTCTGTGAATTTTTCTTTAGCCTATTGCTGAATGAAAGGATAGGAACATGAAGTAAAGTGAAGCTGTTAGTTGCTCAGTCGTGTCCAACTCTTTGCGATCCCGTGGACTGTGGCCTGCCCATCTCCTCTGTTCATGGAATTCTCCAGGCAAGAATACTGCATTGGGTTGCCATTCCCTTCTCTAGGAGATCTTATTGACTGAGGAATACAAACCCGTGTCTCCTGCTTTGCAGGTGGATTCTTTACCATCTGAGCCACCAGGGAAGCCAAATCAAGGGTGGGGAAAGAAATGGAATATTTGAGCGTGCCCTTCCATCTGCAGAAAGTGCCCACTGCAGCATCAGCTGGTCGGAATCCATGGCAAGGCCGGGGGTGGGGTAGGGGGAGGGGGCATGGTACTGGTCACCGGCAGGCGGATTTATCCTCTATGACTGACACTTAAATGGGAGAGCTCATTTGATACTGTTTTTTTTTTTTAATTTTACAATATTGTGTTGGTTTTGTCATACATTGACATGAATCTGCCATGGGAGAACATGTGTTCCCCTTCCAGAAGCCCCCTCCCACCTCCCTTCCGATTCCATCCCTCTGGGTTATCTCGATGCACCAGCTCCGAGCACCCTGTATCATGCATCGAAACTGGGCTGGAGTTTTTTGTTTCACAAATGATAATTTATATGCTTCAATGCCATTCTCCCATATCATCCCACCCTTGTCCTTTCCCATAGAGTCCAAAAGACTGTTCTATACATCTGTGTCTCTTTGCTGCCTTGCATACAGGGTTATCATTATCATCTTTCAAAATCCCCTATATGTGCGTTAGTATACTTTATTGGCGTTTTTCTTTCTGGCTTACTTCACTCTGTATAATTGGCTCCAGTTTCATCCACCTCAGTAGAACTGATTCAAATGTATTCTTTTTAATGGCTGAGTAATATTCCATTGTGTATATGTAGCACAGCTTCCTTATCCATTCGTCTGCTGATGGACATCTAGGTTGCTTTCATGTCCTGGCTATTGTAAACAGTGCTGCTTGAACATTGGGGTACACATGTCTCTTTCAGTTCTGATTTCCTTAGTGTGTATGCCCAGCAGTGGGATTGCTGGGTCATATGGCAGTTCTTTTCTTTTTTTTTTTTTAATTGTGTTGGTTTTGCCATACAATGACATGAAACCACCATGGGTTTACATATGCTCCCCCTCCAGAACCCCCCTCCCCCTGGGACATCTCGGTGCACCAGTCCCGAGCATCAACCCTGGGCTGGCAATTGATTTCACATATGATAATTCACATGTTTCAATGCCATTCTCCCAGATCATCCCACCCTTGCCCTCTTCCACAGAGTCCACGAGTCTGTTCTATACATCTGCGTTCCTTTTGCTGTCTCGCATGCAGGGTTCTCATTACCATCTTTCTAAATTCCATATATATGCGTTAGTATACTGTATTGTTTTTTTTAAATTTTTTTTATTAGTTTTGCCAAACAATGACATGATATTACCATGGGTTTACATATGCTCCCCCTCCAGAACCCCCCTCCCTCCTCCCTCCCCCCGGGGAAATCTCGTTGCACCAGTCCCAAGCATCAATCCTGGGCCAGCTATTGCTTAGACATATGATAATTAACTTGTTTCAATGCCATTCTCCCATATCATCCCACCCTTTCCCTCATCCACAGAGGCCCTGAGTCTATTCTATACATCTGCGTTCCTTTTGCTGTCTCGCATGCTGGGTTCTCGTTACTGTCTTTCTAAATTCCATATATATGCGTTAATATACTGTATTGTTGTTTTTGCTTCTGGCTTACTTCACTCTGGATAATGGGCTCCAGTTCCGTCCACCTGAGTAGAACTGATTCAAATGAATTTTTTTTTTAATGCTGAGTAATATTCCACTGTGTATATGTACCACAGCTTTCTTATCCATTCGTTAGTTGATGGGCATCTAGGTTGCTTCCATGTCCTGGCTATTGTAAACAATGCAGCGATGAACACTGGGGTACATGTGTCTCTTTCAATTCTGGTTTCCTCGGTGTATATGCCCAGCAGTGGGATTGCTGGGTCATATGGCAGGTCTATTTGCAGTTTTTTAAGGAATCTCCACACTGTTCTCCACAGTAGCTGTACTAGTTTGCATTCCCACCAATAGTGTAAGAGGGTTCCCTTTTCTCCACATCCTCTCCAGCATTTATTGCTTGTAGACTTTTGGATAGCAGCCATCCGAGGCTGTTTCAACAGAGCAGCTTATATTTAGAAGTCTCTGAACAAATAAATGTAAAACGAAAACTGACTCTGCTGAAATGATGAAAGTGATTGTTTCTAAAAAGATGGATTTAGGCTTCAGACTCTACTTACTGCTTGAGACTCAGTGCTTTGTATTATGGACTGTCAACTAAATACCTTTTGTGTATAGCAGAGCATGGTTTCAAAATCTTATCCAAGATCTGGGTTTAGAGGTCTACAATCTGGGTTTTGAGGCAGGTAGGGACACTGTAGAATTTACTGTGTCAATTTTGACTTAAAAAAATAACAATGAAGTAGTAAGGTTATTAAGTTGGAGTAGTAACAAATTTTTGAGGCAACATTTATTTGGACCTGTGTAGATCTCTTCCACTGCTGGAGAAAGAGCTAATTGGAGTGGGCTAGTTCCTTTGTCTCCTTTTACTGTTTTCTCTTAAATTTTTGAATTCTCCTTTAAAGAGGGCTAATATCTCTTCCCTATACATTTTAAGTCAGAGGCACATTTAGGGAGTATATTTAATTCAATTTAGCCAATGTTTATAGAGCACCTTTTCATTCAAGGGAGGAGCTAGACTTTACAGGGGAAAGAGATGTTTACAAATTATAGGAAATATATTTGTAGGATACAGCTTGCTTTGCCATATGTGCTGAAAAAAACATGTACTGAATTTGGAATAGATGAAAGCATCTTCCATTTCTTTTTGTCAGGATCGATTATTAGTTCAGATCTCCACTTGTTATTTCCTTTGGGTCCCAGAGAGCTCGAGAAAGTTACTCAGGAGCTATAAGGCTGAAGTGTTAGCACATTTTCTGGTGACTGTAACAAGGTTTGGTCCTGGGTGGAAGAGGGAGGTTCTGAAGTCTGTCTGGTTGCCTGCCATCACTTTTGCTGATCTTTCCTAGTGGCATCCCTTTTATTTCCTTTTCTCTATCTTCAGGGGTCCAAAGTCTTTAAAATGTTCTGAATTAGTGGTTCTTGATGCTGACTACAAGGAGCATTGAAGAAATATTGATGTCTGGACATCATGCTTAAACCAATGAAAAGCACTGCATTGACTGTGTTGAGGAGCTAGGGTGGAGTCTACAAATAGCCAACTCTGTTTGTCGATAGGAAAAAAATCACTACATTAAAAGCATACCTTTTAGGTCATGACATGATTACAGAAATATTACAGTGTGAAAGAGAATGTGGTTTTCAGTGCTACACTGGCAGAGAACAAAAACTTTACCTGTAATTTTTTGAGGACCATTTGCATTGTGAAAGAGTTCTTGTTAAACCAACATATTGAAAATACTGTTTTTTTTTTTGTCCTCTGAGGCATTTTGTTTGTATTACATTCCTAGAAAAAGAATCTAAGTGTTTTCCCTATTGTGTTTTGTCTTGCTTCTTTATGGTCCATATGCCAGCTCAGGTTTTCAGTACAATGAAGCCAAACTGATGGGATGGGAACAGGATATTCTGCCATTTTTCTAGATCTTTGAGTCTCACATCAAATCTGAGACTTATCACTCCACACTTGTTTATTCTGCCTGTATGTTCACAACAATTTTCCCAACCCTGTGATCATCAATGATTTAAAATTTGCCAATGTAACCACGCTTCATCCTCACAATTAGAAACCTGATGATGACTTTGGAGCACAGCCTTATAAGGACCTGGTGTTTGCCTCTTTTTTCAGCATTGTTGACCCTCTTGAGAGTATCAGCCAGGACATTCATGTACACCATTATGGCAGCATGGAAAGATGGCAAAAAGAGGCAAATACTATATTTTAAATGGTAAAATGTCAAAGTCAGTTCTAGGCTAGGGAAGGGTTTCTCCATCTTGACACTATTGACATTTTGGACTAGACAGTTCTTTGTTGTGGAGGTTGTTCTGTGTATTGTAGAATGTTTAGTAGTATATAGTCTCTATTCACTAGATTCCAAGAGTAATCTTCATTTTATATGTGACCCCAAAATGTCTCCAGACATTGCCAAGTTGAGAACCATTAGGCTAGTGAAGTAGATATTTTGGTAGTAGCAGCTTGTCTTAGTTAGTGCTCAGTTGCAAAGAACAGACCCCACTTTATCTGGCTTAAGCTGAAATGTATTAATGACAGGGTATTCAATGGTCTACAGAACTGGTCTGTGGGTAGAAGAAATAGAATCTAGGCTGGTGAGCTTCCAGAAACAAATCCTGAGGCCACATCACAACTGAATCATCATAGAAACTGCAGTACTTGTCTTGATCTGGATGCTGCCTGTCAAAAGGAGAAGCTGTGTTCAGGAAACCACTTCTGCTAAACTGGGGAGCTAGTGCTCCATCTGCAGCAGTAGAATGATACCTCATGTCCAGTCACTCTCCTTACTTTACAGAGTCTGAATTCCCATTTTGAAAGTGAATCTAATAATGGAGTCTATTTCATATCTAGAACCATAGTTACAAGAAAGTGTGGAAAAAGGCAGTTTTGTTTATTAGTCTCTGTAATACATAGGAAGACATTGCAGAAGGAGTTTGGAACAGATGTTAAATGAGCTTATCTCTAGTATTTTCCACAGGGTACTTCCCAGAACTTAACTCACACCAGTAGATAGCCACCTATTCAAGATAATTGGGGTTGGACATGGGTCTTCTTCATTCCCTTTACATTTTTGGTATTTGTATTTATAATCTTCTTCTTTCTTTTATCAATTTTCCTTCCTATTTTCTCTTTGATTACCATTAATTTCATATATTCCTTATATGAAATTATTCCTTATTGCCAAATTCAGACTTAAATTGAAGAAAGTGGGGAAAACCACTAGACCATTCAGGTATGACCTAAATCAAATCCCTTATGACTATACAGTGGAAGTGAGAAATAGATTTAAGGGACTAGATCTGATAGACAGAGTACCTGATGAACTATGGAGGGAGGTTTGTGACATTGTACAGGAGATAGGAATCAAGACCATCCCCAAGAAAAAGAAATGCAAAAATGCAAAATGGCTGTCTGAGGAGGGCTCACAAACAGTTGTAAAAAGAAGAGAAGTGAAAACAAAGGAGAAAAGGAAAGATATACCCATTTGAATGAGAGTTACAAAGAATAGTAAGGAGAGAAAAGAAAGCCTTCCTCAGCGATCAATGCAAAGAAATAGAGGAAAACAATAGAATGGGAAAGACTAAAGATCTCTTCAAGAAAATTAGAGATACCAAGGGAACATTTCATGCAAAGATAGGCACAATAAAGTACAGAAATGGTATGGACCAAAGAGAAGCAGAAGATATTAAGAAGAGGTGGCACGAATACACAGAAGAACTGTACAAAAAAGATCTTCACGACCCAGATAATCATGATGGTGTGATCACTCACACTCAGCTAGGGCCAGACATCCTGAAATGTGAAGTCAAGTGGACCTTAGAAAGCATCACTACGAACAAAGCTAGTGGAGGTGATGAAATTACAGTTGAGCTATTTCAGATCCTGAAAGATGCTGCTGTGAAAGTTCTGCACTCAATACGCCAGCAAATTTGGAAAACTCAGCAATGGCCACAGGACTGGAAAAGGTCAGTTTTCATTCCAATCCCAGAGAAAGGCAATGCCAAAGAATACTTGAACTACCACACAATTGGACTCATCTCACACACTAGTAAAGTAATGATCAAAATTCTCCAAGTCAGGCTTCAGCAATACATGAACTGTGAACTTCCAGATGTTCAAGCTGGTTTGAGAAAAGGCAGCGGAACCAGAGATCAAATTGCCAACATCCCATGGATCATCAAAATAAGCAAGAGAATTCCAGAAAAACATCTGTTTCTGCTTTATTGACTGTGCCCAAGCCTTTGACTGTGTGGATCACAATAAACTATGGAAAATTCTGAAAGAGATGGGAATACCAGACCATCTGACCTGTCTTTTGAGAAACCTGTATACAGGTCAGGAAGCAACAGTTAGAACTGGACATGGAACAACAGACTGGTTCCAAATAGGAAAAGGAGTGCATAAAGGCTGTATATTGTCACCCTGCTTATTTAACTTAGATGCAGAGTACATCATGAGAAATGCTGAGCTGGTTGAAGCACAAGCTGGAATCAAGATTGCTGGGAGAAATATCAACAACCTCAGATATGCAGATGACACTACCCTTATGGCAGAAAGTGAAGAGGAACTAAAAAGCCTCTTGCTGAAAGTGAAAGAGGAGAATGAAAAAGTTGGCTTAAAGCTCAACATTCAGAAAACTAAGATCATGGCATCCAGTCCCATCACTTCATGGGAAGTAGATGGGGAAACAGTGAAAACAGTGGCTGACTTTATTTTTCTGGACTCCAAAATCACTGCAGATGGTGATTGCAGCCATGAAATTAAAAGACACTTACTCCTGGGAAGGAAAGTTATGACAAACCTAGACAGCATATTAAAAAGCAGAGACATTATTTTGTCAACTAAGGTCCATCTAGTCAAGGCTATGGTTTTTCCAGTGGTCATGTATGGATGTGAGAGTTGAACTATAAAGAAAGCTGAGCACCGAAGAATTGATGCTTTTGAACTGTGGTATTGGAGAAGACTCTTGAGAGTTCTTTGGACTGCAAGGAGATCCAACAAGTTCATCCTAAAGGAGATCAGTCCTGGGTGTTCATTGGAAGGACTTATGTTGAAGCTGAAACTCCAATACTTTGGCCACCTGGTGTGAAGAGCTGACTCATTGGAAAATACCCTGATGCTGGGAAAGATTGAGGACAGGAGGAGAAGGGGACAACAGAGAATGAGATGGTTGGATGGCATCAGCAACTCAATAGACATTGGTTTGGGTGGACTCTGGGAGTTGGTGATGGACAGGGAGACCTGGCGTGCTGTGGTTCATGGGGTCACGAAGAGTCGGACATGACTGAGCGACTGAACTGAACTGAATTTCATATATCTTCGTTTTCTCTGACCCTAACTATAGGTTTACTGAGAATCTGAAGAGTATATATTTATGCTTGACTTTGTTGATAGATATGGCATGTAACGTCTTTGTTGATGAGATATGAGCTGAGGCCTAGGATGTTCAACTAACACCAAGTGTGTCTCCAGTTCATGGAAGACAGTGTGAGAACAGATATTTTGGCCCAGAGGTTTGCATTTTTAAATTGTGTTCTCTTTAAATTGTGTGCTAGAAGAATAAAGCACCAATTAATGTGAACAATCACACTGTCTGATTTGAAATAAACATTGATAAGTAGCCTTAAGTACAAGCAGGTAAGAATCAAGTGATGCTTTCTACCTTTAGGTTGTAGTCTTTTAATTTTAAAAAAATGTGACTCCTTATGGCTGGGCATATTAAGTGATTGCTTACCTGGTACAATATGTTTTTCTCCTAGTTTGTTGCTAAGATCTCCTAATTATTAATTTAGTTAGAGGTATGAGGACTTTAACCCTAAGTTAAAATTCAGACAATAGCCTTGTGAGAGGTAAAAACATCATAAACCATTTACTCTTTCATGTTGTCATTTACTTATTTAGGATATAGGACAAACGTTAAGTTTGAAATTCAAATAAACAGTAAATAATCTTAATATAAATATGTCCAAATGTTAGATGAGACATTATAACTAAAAAATAATTATTGTTTATGTGAAATTCAAATTTAACTGGATGCCCTGTATTTTTCCCCTGCGTTTTTATTTTCTAAGTTTTGTGTGAATGAATTGATCAAGTTATTTCTTGCAAATACATTTCCTGAGATGGACAAGGGATGAAGAAAACATAAGGGTAATGGACTCCTGAGAGGAATAAAGATGAGAAAGTTGGGCTCCTTACACAAAGGAAGAGGGACAACTAAAAACAAACAGGCACTAACTAAACTGATCCTAGTTAATCTGACCATTCCTTAGGCGTGCAAATAAAGCCCTGATGTGAAGATAAAACTCTCTTCCTTCCCTGTAAATGTAGCCACTTTCCTAAAGCACTTGGATCTGATCCTAATGCAGCATTCCCTTGCCCAGGCTGGACAAGCCAAGCTTCGAGGTAAGTGGAAGAGATGAGCAGCTCAGGCACTGGATACCTTGGAGCCTTGTAATCTTGCTTGCACAACCTCCAGATTGCATGGTTCTTGGCTTCAGTGCAGCTGGGCACAATTTCAATGCACATCTATGGAGACCATGTCACAACAACAAAACAAACCAATGTAGCTGCGAGTTACATTAATAGCTTGAAAAAACAAGTCAACAGACTTGAAGACTGCTCTGGGAGTCGCTCCCAGGGAGTCAGCCTTTGGCAGAAAGGGAGTTACTGTGCCTCCTTCTTGACATTTTTCAGCTAAGATTATTCTATATGATCTGCACCTTGTCCCTTTCAAAGAGTGTTTGTTTGTTTGTTTTGACAGAGCCCTTATTTGCTTTATTGTTGATCAGCACTAGATCTTCCTGAGGAGCAGAATGGCCTTTACTGCATGCAAGTGTCTTGTCCTAAGAGATGGCTTCCCTATTGTAGATTTCACACTCACAAATAATACATTCTTTCTTAAGCTCTTACACTGCTGTTGGTCAAAAATACAGTGAACCAAATTTCCACCGTCTTCTGATATTTCAGTTACTGCCTTGCTGTAGACTGGTAGTCAGGAAGAGTTTACACACCTTGCAGCAATATCGCATAAAAGAATTCTGAAGATCTGTTGGAGACATCTTGCTCCTAGTAGAGAATACCCTAGTACATTGAAACCAAGGCTGGTAGAACCTTCTCCATTATGAATTAAGAGCAAATTGGCTTCTTAATGTTAGTGGGTCTAGCTTAAGAGTATATGTGAACTGGAGTCTTGCCAATATCAGGAACCGCCTGTGTTCATATATATTTTTATTTTTGATTTTTATGAAAGGTTTGTTTTATGTGCCACTAACATTGGGATATGTGGGTGAACACACTGTTAGGAAGCTGGTGAAGAGAAGGAATATTAAATATTTTGAAAGGAATCTTAGCTGTTCAATGTGATTTCTTTGAAAAAAAAAACAGATGTAAGGTATGCTTTGTTTTGTATCTTACATCTTGAATCTTTTCTTCTGATTTGCACATATCCTTGGCTGATTGCATTTTTTACGTCAAAAAATTTACTTTCCTCACATATAACACATTACTACAATTCTAATTTTGCCTTGTTTAGTAACTGTAAACTGATGTTAAGAGAACAACAACAAGAAAAACAGCAAAGCCATCTTCATTTTCCTTATTTTTCTTTGGTTGTCTTTTTTTTAAATCAAGTCTCTCTGACTCATATCCTGGGCTATCTCAATTTGTGCATGTTTCCAGAATTTTTTTTCAGAATTTTAAAAAATTTTCAGTTTTCCCCTAATTCTTTTTTTCCCCCCTGTTATTCATTTCCCAGCTCCTGTTTCCACATATCCTCCCTTTTCTGCTCCATCTCTTCCTATTTCTCTACATCTTTGTGGAGAGATATAACCTTCTTTGCTCTTTTATCACAGAACTTTCATGAAGTTCTGTGCCAAGTCTCCTTAAACTATGTGGGACAGATTGCCCTAGCTTAAGGGAACACTCAGGAGAAAATCTTGGAGTGACTCATGGTTGCAGGTATGAAAGGTGATGGGTTATGACCTCCACTCTTAGGACACTGTGATTCCATGAAGAGATACTCCTGAGATTTGCGTATCATATAAACATTTTTTTTTGCACGTTTAGATTCTCCTTCAAATATTATAGTTTGAAATTAGGTTATGGTGAGCTGAAAAACAGATGAAACAATTTCCAAACCATAAAAAATTTTGGCTCTTTTCAGAGAGGTAAAAGAATCAATATTGTCAGATGGTCAGAAATCCTTATAGTACCTGAGAAGAGAGGAACTCTCAGAAGGGACAGTAGCTATGGCAAGAATAACTCCTAATGCAGTTAACATGTCTTGCCCTAGCACCTCCTGGCTTTCCCCATCTGTATGGTAACTTTAATCCCTCCCAGGGGAACTAGAGGTCATTGATCTCTCAAGTTCTTCTTGCTCTCCCCTTGGATTCCTGTGGTGAGGGCTTTATTCAGGGTGAAAAACCTGCTTCCTCTATGGGAACGTGCCCCAAATGGGAACTACATATTGGGAGACTACACATTTATGTATCACAAATGATAAATATAAATTCAGATCTGCTTATTTTGTTGAGGCCATTCCTTTGCGTATTTGTTTCATAGTGCACCTACTCTGTTCCAGGCACACTGTTAGACAGTGGTGAACAATGGTGAGTAAAAACAGGTATGGAGTTTAGAATCCAGTGGGAAAGATAGATGGTCATCACATAATCACACAAATATATTCAAAATGATATCGGCAGTAAGAGTGAAAAAATGGAAATACATGGAGCTATTACAGCATAAAATAGGTGGGTTTGACATAGTTGTGAGGTGTGAGGAGATCTGAAGGAAGAAGTGGAGTTACTCAGTTGAAGAGTGGGGTGAGCCATTCCCTAGAGGCTGTGGCCAAGTATCAAAGTTCTGTGACAGGGGATAAGGAAAGAGAGGGACAGGGAATCTGTAATACAGTGAGGATGAGGCAGCAGGAGGGGCTAATATGAAGATGGACACCTGAGTCCAGATCATCCAGAGGCTTAAAGGCCATGTTCTTTAATCCTAAGAACAATGGGGCTATGCCTATGCTTAGTCTCTCAGTCGTGTCCGACTCTGCGACACCATGGACTGCAGCCTGCCAGGCTTCTCTGTTCATGAGGATTCTCCAGGCAAGAATAATATTATGAGAGTGGGTTGCCATGCCCTCCTCCAGAGGATCTTCCCAGCCCAGGGGTCGAACCCAGGTCTCCCACATTGCAGGCGGATCCTTTTCCATCTGAACCACAATGGGGAGTCATCAGAATGCTTTGGGAGAGGGTCGGAAAGGTGATCAGACTTCCATGTCAAAAATATCTGTTTTGTTATTATAATAAGCACCCTGTGAATTATTAGAGGCCCTCAAGCATTTAAAACTGAGATATGTTTTCTGTTTTATTTTATTAATGCAAAAACACTTAACATGAGATCTACCATCTTAACACATTTTCAGTTTACATTATTGTTGGCTATAGACACAAATATTGTATAGCAGATCTCTAGAACTTATTCATCTTAACTAACGTTTTATGGCTATTGATTAAAAACTCATTTTCTTCTCTTAACCCCTGGTAACCACCATTCTAGTCTCTGGTTTTATGAATTTGACTATTTTAAATATCTCATATAAGTAGAATCATGCAATATTTATCTTTCTATGCTCAGTTGCTCAGTTGTGTCCAACACTTTGTGACCCTATGGAGTGTGGTCCTCTAGGCTCCTCTGTCCATAGGATTTTCTAGGCAAGAATGCTGGAGTGGGCTGCCATTTCCTACTCTCTTTAGTGTTTCTATACCTGGATTATTTAAGCATAATGTCCTAAGGGCCCACAGTGTTGTTAATTATTGCAGAATTTCCTTTTTTTAAAAAAAGGGCTAAAGAGTATTCCATTGTAAGTGTATACCACATTTTAAAAATCCATTCTTTAATCAATGGGCATTTAGGTTATTTCTACTTCTGCTATTGTGAATAGTGTTGCAATGAATATGGACATTCTAATACCTTTTTTAGATCCTAATTTCAGTTCTTTTGGATATACACCCAGAAATGGGATTGCTGAATCATAACAGTAATTCTATTTTTAAGTTTTTGAGAAACTTTCATAATATTTTCCACAGTGACTACACCATTTTACATTCCCACCAACAGTGTTCAAATGTTCCAGTTTCTCTATATCCTTGCCAATTCTTATTGCCTTTTATCATAATAGTCATTCTGACAGCTATCAGATAATATCTTGTGGTTTTGATTTACATTTCCCAGGTGATCAGTGATGATGAACACTCCCTTTTTCTGTATACCTGTTGACCATTTTTATGTCTTTGAAGAAATGTCTATTCAAGTCTTTAGCGCATTTTTTTTTTGGATAGGTGATTTTTACTATAAAGCATTATTTTTTATAATTATTAGCAGGTTTGTTATTGTTATTGAATTCTAGGATTTTCTTGTATCTATTGGAGATGAACTCTTTATCAGATATTTGATTTGCAAATATTTTCTCCCAATCCATAGATTGCCTTTCACTCTTTTGATTGTTGCCTTTGCTGAGCAGAAGTCTTTTAATTTGATGAGGCCCCACTTTTTAATTTTGTTTTTGTTGCCTGTGCATTTGGTGTCATATTCATGAAATCATTGCCAAAACCAATGTCGTGAAGATTTTCCCCTATGTTTCTTCTAGGAATTTTATGGTTTTGGGGTTTCTATTTCAGTTTTTTTTTTATGATGTAAGAAAAAGGTCCAGTTTCATTCTTTTGCATGTGAACATTCAGTTTCCCAAAGTCATTTGTTGAAAAGACTATCCTTTCCACATTGTGTGTTCTTGAAATCTTTGTTGAAGATCAGTTGACTATATCTGTGTGAGTTTATTTCTGGGCCCTATTCTGTTCCATTGGTCTATTTGTCTTCATATTCACACTGTACTTTTTTGATTGCTATAGGTTCATAATCTTTTGAAATCAGAAAAGTGATGTCTCAACCTTTGTTCTTACTCAGAATTGACTGGACTATTTGTGACCTTTGGTGGTTCCATATAAATTGTAGAGTTGTATCTTATATTTCTATGAAAATTATCTTTGGGATTTTGATAAGGATTGCATTGAATCTGTAGATCACTTTGCTTACAGATATTTTAGCAGTGTTAAGGTTCCAATACACAAATATGGGGTGTCTTTCCACTGTTTTTACCTTTCTTAATTTTCTTCATCAATGTGTTATAGTTTTTAGTATATAAATCTTTGACCTCCTTAGGTAAATTTATCCTTAACTATTTTATTCTTTTTTGTATTAATGAAAATGTGATTGTTTTCCTAATTTCCTTCCTAGCTAGTTCACTGTTAGTGTATAAAAATGCAACTTGTTTTTGTATATTTATTTTGTATCCTGCAATTTTACTGAACTCCTTTATCAGTTCTAACAATTTTTTTTAATGTCTGGAGTTTTCTGTATATGAAATCATGATATATGAAAACAGGGATAATTTTAATTCTTCCTTTGCAATTTGCATGTATTTTATTTTTTTCTTATCTAGTTGCTCTGGAACTTCTGGTGCCATGTTAAATAGAAGTAGTAAGAGTGAGCATCCTTGTCTTATTCTTGATTTTAGAGGAAGAATTTTCATTTATTCACCATTGAGTATGATGTTAGCTATGGAGTTTTCATATATAGTCTTTATTATATGAAGGTATTTCCCTTTGTTCCTAGTTTGTTGAGAGTTTTTATCATGTGAGAGTGTTGAATGTTGTCAAACACTCTTTTTCTGCATCTACTGAGACAATCATGTGACTTAAATTCCTTGTTCTGTTGATTAATGTAGGGTATCACATTAATTGATTTTCTTATACTGAACTCCAAGAGACAGTGGAAGACAGGGAAGCCTGGTATGCTGCAGTCCATGGGGTTGCAAAGATTTGGGCACGACTTAGTGACTGAACAACAACAACATACTGAACCATTCTTGCATCCCAGGGATAAATCCCACCTGGTCATATTGTATCATTCTTTTGATGTGTTATGGGATTCTGTATTGCTAGTATTTCACTGAGGATGTTTGCCTCTATATACAGCAGGGAAGTGAATTAACACACATACTGCAATTTTTAGGAACTGTGAGCAGTTGTTATAGCTAAAAACAAGTCACTAGGAGGTAGCAGTCTTTGCTATGAATTACATAGTTTGTATTAAGACAGTAAAATGGTTGCTAAATTATGATAGAGAATGTAATAATGAAAGTTTCTTCTTTCTTTCAAAGAGAGTTAGGTACTAGGTGTAAATAAAACGGGATACTTTGATCCCATGTTTTGATTTTACCATTTTGACTCCATCACATTGATATCAACAGCATTTTGACCCTTCTGCGTTTTACTTAACACTAATAACAAAAGTGAAAAGTATGATAGCTGTGTTTATTGATTTCTAGGTGCCAGACTCTGTTGTAGGTGGTTTGCATGTATTTTCTCATAGCAATTTATAAGGTATGCACTATTATAACTTTGATTTTATAAATTAGAAAACAGAAACAGCCAGGTCATCAGGTTGAACAGCTTGATCAAGATAATTCAGTCAATGATGTAGGATGTAGACAGTTTGCTCATGGAATGCAGAGGTGATTAGAAGTATACAAACCATACAACTGGCTGACCGTTAATAATTAGGTCAATACTGGATTATTTGAGATAAATTACTCATTATCATGAACCAACAAAGCAATTAGTTATTTTTAATCAAGATCATAATGAATATTATATATGTAAAGAATCAATAATAAATAACAATGACAGTTATTAAAACTTCACATTATAAAATGTGTTATTTACAAAATTTATAGAAGAATAAAATACTGACAAAATTTAGATGGCAAAATTTTTATTTGGTATGAAAAAAAATGGTCACGAAAAGAAAATTTGGAATGACTGAAGGTATAATCAGTAACATTTGATATATATATATATAAATCTCATTAATGATAAAAGCTTCATTGCAAAACTTATCCCCAAAATAAGTAATCACAATGAAAATAGTATAGAAAGTAAAAATAAAATAGAAAGATTAGAAATACTACAAGTGTATGTAGAAACTTGGTCAAAGAATTATGATTTAGTGAAATTTACTACACTGTGTCTTTCTCCATTAAAAATGTAGTTAAACTAGTGGTGCAAAATTATTTTAGACCTATTTTTTAAATTTTTAGGTATATCTCTTGTGCATCTATTATGTTGTCCTGTTCATCATGTTTATCTTCCTAAAGTAAGATACCATGCTTGGTATGCTTAGTTTATAAATTTTTTTGAAATCATATTTTTACTTTATCTTATTTGAAAAGTGAGAAAAAATGAACTGTTGAGACCCATGTGCTACTTAGAGAAGAAGAGCTAAAACGAAGTTTATCTTCCACATTTAATCAATAAGTAACCCTTTTATTTCTGCTTATAAATAACATGGATGCTTATTTGTTACTGGTGCCAACCAGTCAATCCTAAAGGCTAAATATTCAATGGAAGGACTGATGCTGAAACTGAAACTGCAATACTTTGGCCACCTGATGTGAAGAACTGACTCCTTGGAGAAGATCCTGATGCTGGGAAAGATTGAAGGCAGGAGGAGAAGGGGACGACAGAGATGATTGGATGGTATCACCGACTCGATGGACATGAGTTTGAGCAAGCTCTGGGAGTTAGTGATGGACAGGGAAGCCTGGCATGCTGCAGTTCATGGGGTCACAAAGAGTCGGACATGGCTGAGCAACTGAACTGATGAATATTAAGTCTAGTCAGTCCAGCATAATGGTTAAGAGGACAATCTCTGAAGCTTGACAGTGTAGATCTAACTCTTTGATTTCTCATTGATTAGCTATAGAACCTGTAAACCATTGGGAAAATTACTTAACCTTTTTGAGCCCTGGTTTCCTTACTTCTAAAATAGGGGTAATAATAATTCTGTTCCATAGGATTGTTGTCAGAATTAGATGTGTTAATATATCTAAAAAATTCCACCTGTTTTTGTTGTTGTTATTATTTTGCTAGCTACAGGTGAAAAATTTCTGGTCTATTACAAATAACCTTCTTTACAACTTAACATTTAGTTGCTGTTTGGAGAATATTCTTTTCTGCCTAAATTATTCTCAATCCCCCTATGTGTGTTTCTCTGGAAGGCCTGCTAGTCAACTGTTGGCTCTGTGCAGTTAAGATTATGAAGTGTAGCTACTCATATTATTATGGGATTGTTACCTAGTTGCTAAGTTGTGTCTAACTCTTTTGTGACCCCATGGACTATAGCCCACAGACTCCTCTGCTTATGGGATTTCTCAGGCAAGAATACTGCAGTGGGTTGCCATTTTCTTCTCTAGGGGATCTTCCCATCCCTGGGATTGAACCTGTGTCTCCTGCATTGGCAGGCACATTTGTTACTGCTGAGCCACCAGGGAAGCCATTATGTTGTGATAGGAATCTAGTATTACAGGTATTAAAACAGTGGCGGCACAAGAGAATAACTAATTCTGAGAAGATACTTGTAACTACATGACCTTGGTGAAATACTTTATCTCATGTCTTGGCTTGTTTAAAATGTTTCAAGTCATGTAAAATGCTGGCATTGGATTAAATCCCTAATTTCCTTCTTAAGCTTCAGATTCGTAGTACCCTTTCTTCTGTCTGAAATTCTCTCCTTACATGGCTAGTCCCACATTAATGATGCCACGCCTGCTTGGACACCTGTAGGCTGGGCCAGTGTAAAGTGGATTGTCTATTTTTAAGCTTCTCAGGGTTGTCAGTGGGAACCACAGTATAACGGGTAAAGACATCCAGAAGTGAAGTTTGCAATATTATGTGCAATATTAATATAGAGGCAGTGCTGAATGACAACATGACTTGATGAAAAGACGGGACCACCCAAACTCCTGTGGTGCTGAATACTAACAGGCATTGACTAACATCTTGCTGAACTGAACTTTCTTTAGGCAACATATTTCAGACAGAAACTGCTGGTAATTTTTACCTTTAACTTTCATCTTCGCTACTCTTGTCTTCTCCATTTATAAAAACGTACTGTGTAAAGGGTTATTTGTTACCAGTATAGAGTGTTACCACTATCAAGGACCCACCATTTTTTTAAAGTACTTTTCTGGGTATTGAATAAATATTTGCCAGTGCTCTAAATGCCAGGGCCTCTTGAGAACTTAAGAGGAATGTTGCGTAGGCAGGGAGGGGAGGGCAACTTGCTGAGCCACAAGTTTTGGAGGTTTAGGCTGAATGTCTTCAAAACATGTACCACATCACAATTTCTTTAACTGTTCCTGTGTTGGTGGCTGCATCCCCCTCAAGCTGCCTTGTTGACATGAGAATTATTTTCTCCTTTGGGTTTTGCTCTGTGTTTGAAAAGGGAATCATTTCAATGTAGGTCTGCAAGGGCACGAGAAGGCAAGCAGTTGACCTCACAATGAGAGCTCAGCAAGTTGCTTCGTGTTTTCCATTCAGAGCTGTCTCCTGTCAGCTCTTTTGAAGCATCTATAAAACAAAATAGGCTCATTAAGTATGAAGGGGTAAGTGAAGCTGGCAGTTGCACCTATTCAAATAGGTTTTCCTTTTTAGATATTTGCCCTCCAGAAAAAAGACAGTCAGAAGACAAAGTCAGAAGACAAATGCCTCCCTATCTTTGTCTACACATGGCCTCCCTTTTGGGGTGAGTGAGGTCAGTCAGGATCTGGGGGTTGTGGGTATTTTGCTCCAGATCTGTCACTAACCTGGACCATGAGGTTAATGTTATGGTGAAAAGGCAAGATGAGCTTGTCACCATCATTTCATTCAGTAAGTTTGCATATAAGGATAATGACTGTATCTCTTCCTAAACAATCAAGGGCAATGCTTCATGACTTGTCTGTGTGGACACAGACTTGTCTTAGCTGTACTGTCTTGCTGACAGGAACAAGCAATAGTTCTGGCCTGTGGACCAGCTCTTCCCATCCATAGATTCTTCTCTTTTCATGGAGCTTTCACTGCAAATTTTTCTTTTCTGAATCTACTGCATTTTAATGAGCTTAGAGGGATGCCAAGATACATAAGAGGTGGTTTTAACCCTCATAATCTTAGTCAGTAAACGAAGTAACATGTGATGATGTTCAATAAATCACCATGCAAATGTGAGGCCATCTGAGACTATCCTTGAAAGAAATATGGGAAATGTTTCTATGGTTGCTAGTTGTAGAATAGTTTGAGCAAAGCCACAGAGGTGTTTATAGTCAGTGGACAGTCTTTTTGGTCCTGACTGTATTTGGCCTATTTGATACTGTTGACCCTTTGCTTTCTTGGTTTCATGACACCACACTCCACTGAGTTTCTATCTGCTTTTCTGACAGCTCTTTTCAGTCTCACCCCCAGTTTTCTATGACCAAATACAGGCTGATGATGACTCACCTGTGCTTCTAGCCAGACTGTTTTCTCAAAAGTCAGACCTATAGAGCTAACTGTCTTTTGTACACACCCACATATCCAACTCTTACTTAAGTACCTTAAATCTAGCATGGCCAAAACTGAACTCCTTATTTTTCTCCCTAGTTATGTATCTTCCTTAATGTTTCCTTTTTCAATGAATAGTATACATCTAGTTATTTAAGTCTGAAACGTGGTTTAATCTTTGACTCTTCCTTCCCTAATACCCTCCTTATGATAAATCATCACGTCTTTTATATTAGTTTCTCAATATCTCTTGAATTTGTCCAGGTCTCTCTGTCTGCATTGTTATGCCTTGGGCCAGCTCTCCATTATCTTCTACTTGGATGACTACAGTAACCACCTGCCTTCACTATTTCCTCCAGCTAATTCTTCCTTTACATTGTAGGCAGAGAAATCTTTCTAAAGCACAAATATGGTCATTTTTTTCTTCCTTTAAAGCTCTCTAATAGCTCTCTTCTGCCCTAAGGATAGTGTCAAGATCCCCAAATAAGGCTACTGTTCTTTCTTGTCCTGGTCCTGCTGGCCTTTCTTGCCTCATGTCTTGCTACCACCACTTAAGCTCCCTGAGCTTCAGCCATTTTGAAGTGTTCTTTCAGTTTGTGGGCTCCCCAGATGAGTTCTCCCATCTCCAGGACTTTGTGCACACTGTTCCTGAGCTAGCACACTCCTCTCTCTTGCTCTTCCTCTGGTCTCAGCTGGAAAATCAGTGTTCATACTGAATTCTCATGGCCTGTTCATTTGTTTCTATCCATTAAGGTTTGTCAATACCTCCTCTAGAGTATGGAATATTTTAGATATTCAGTAGATACTTTGTGGATGAATTGGTTAGTGATTATGCATGGGGTGTCTTTAAGGATGGCAGATGCTCTGGTTTGACTGGAATGTAGGCATTATATGAAGGACAGAAGTAAAAGATATGAAAGGTGTTTGGGTGTCTTAGGTTGGGTTCCCTGAACATAAATTCTGAGATAAAGATTTCAGTATAGAAAGTTTATTGGGGAATGCTGTTGGGGTCAACTCCTAAATTAAACTTTATTAGGCCATGAGATGCCATTGAAGGTATTTAACAGAGAAGCAATGTGACTTGGAGCTGAAATTAGGGAGATTAATCTGGCTGAGTTATCTAGATTGAATCCAAGGTAGAAAAGTTGGAGACAAGGAGGACAATGGGAAAGTTTTTAAATGGCCCAGGTGAGAAAATAGGCCTCAACAAGGGTGTTGTCAGTGGGGTTGAAAAAGACAGGTGGTTATTTGCAAGAAATATAACAATGCTAGAATCCGCAGGCTGTGGGACTCTTGGAAGAGTAAATATGGGATATATGGAAGAAGAAGGAGACTCAAAAGTGAGTCCAAGGTTTTGAGCCTCATTGAAATGTAAGAATGCTGGTGCTGGTAATGGAAGTTCAATAAGAATATAGACTTGATGGTAGACTAGATTTGTTGAATTTGCAGTATGGCAGCCACTCAAGTAGAAGTGACCTACTGGTAGCTGGGCAAAGATGATGACGTTTTAAGTGGTGTTCAACAGTTCAAGATGGGGCAGCAAGGTAGCAGTGCATATCACATGTTCAGGGAACCATGGGAAGATCAATTTGGCTAGAAGAGAGAATTGATTGATGGAAATTTTGATTAAAAAGTTGGAAAATTGATTGAGGAGGTACTTGAATGACAGGCCAAATAGCAGTGGGGTTTA
The DNA here is from genome assembly GCA_007570785.1 of Antilocapra americana. Classification (NCBI taxonomy): domain Eukaryota; kingdom Metazoa; phylum Chordata; class Mammalia; order Artiodactyla; family Antilocapridae; genus Antilocapra; species Antilocapra americana. The sequence goes on from ML664199.1 coordinate 18,472,630, forward strand.
GAGGAGTTCTGGAGATTTCTTATAAAATTGCCTTCTTTTCTGAATTTGATCCTATCTACTGTCTGAATGTGGATCTCCATAAACCCAAAGAACTAGAGCTCTTCACTTGAGAGACACTCTGTTTTTTTAAACTTAAGTGGTTCTGAAGATTACTGGTCATTGACATTCTTTTTCATGGAGATTATATGAAGACACATTAAAGGAAAGTCCAGTCTGCATGTGTTTCTGAGATTTTTATATTCAGTCTTTGCTTAGCTTTCACGAGGCACAAAGAATCTGTGGCCTAATTGGTCAGCTGATTTACTGGCTCACCCTGTAAAGTAAATACTGTGTATCTGCAAGTGGAAAGTCAGTATGTGAAATCTAGCTGTCTAGTCATGCCTGCCCAAATGCTGTTGAAAACTTTGGCCAAGGACTATAAAACTGTCAAGAGCCAGGGCCCAAGCTTGCTTCTACACCAAATAGCTCGTTATTGAAACTATTGTGAAGATAACAGGGCATGCATTTGACTTGCTGGGATACCTTCTTTGCTACAGAAGCATCTGGCAGAGCTGAAAAACTTTGTGTTATGTAATTTTGCATTTGTTGTTTTTTATTTATCCTCTAGTTCAGTTTATTTGACATCAAAACTTACCCCACCCTCCTTTAAGCACATTCATAGAATATAAAGTATATCTTGATATCAGTGCAGTGAAATCAAAATGAAATCTTCAGATTGGCACTCAAATCATTAAAAAAAAACAAAACAAATCCAAAATTTCTTTGCTGTTGTTGAGCAGATGTTTGATTTTGACCCTCCTCTAAGGTGATCATGAGCTTCCTTGGTGGCTCAGATGGTAAAGAGTCTGCCTGAAATGCAGGAGACTCAGGTTCAATCCCTGGGTTGGGAAGATCCCCTGGTGAAGGAAATGACAAGCCACTCTAGTACTCTTGCCTGGAGAGTTCCATGGAGAGAATTCCATTCTTGCCTAGAGAATTCCTGCCAGAGGAGCCTGGCAGGCTACAGTCCATGGGGTTGCAAAGAGTCAGACACTACTGAGCGACTTTCACTTCACTTCACTTGACTTGACTTCATTTTACTTCAGTTTCATCCTAGAGTATTTAAAACATCTCTTGGGAAAAGGATGAGAATTGCTGCTGAAGGGTTAACCTTTTTTTGTTTTGAACAGGTGGAAGTAAATTATATGTACTGAAGCCCCACGGTTGCTTTTGGAATGGTCTGCTAGATTGGACCAGCACTTGGAGTGTATGCACTCTGATGATTTGCAAACAATTACCTCTGCTAAAGTAAAGTGGTCTGACCGTGTTTGTAGCTTTCTGCACAGCTAATTGCATGAGCTTTCACTCAACAGAAGAAAACATGTTAAATCTTGACACATTAAAAAAAAGCATGTTATTAAGTTGCAACTGATATTCAGCAGCTCTACATAAATCTCTGAGAAGCAAAGAGGGCGTATTTACTCTTTTATTCATTGTTCAGCTTTGCCCAATTGATTTTATGCTTCACTCCACAGAAATGTTTGCTGTACTGTAAAGACTTTTTTATATTTATATTTATATTTTACTGTTCTTTGGATGTTTGGTCTAAAGAAGGTACAATTCAGTGATCCAAAGAAAAATTACATAAGGGCTGTACCTTGTGTTTTCAAACAGAAATCTTAATTGTTTAATACCTTACTTATTCCATTTAGATCCTTCCTGAATCTGGGCTAATTTTCATGGTTTCTTAGTCTTCTGTAGTATAAACGTTTCATTTCTTCCTTATTTACCTCGGCTAGAGATAAAGAAGAGTCAGCTTCAGAGCTTATGATGTAATGTTAGGAATGCTGAGGAGACTTCCTTATTTTCCAAATTAACTTTCATAAATAAATATACATATTCTTTAAACAGGCACCGAAGATCTTAATGTTCTTTACTCACCTGTGGTTTCTATTAGCCTCATCCCCAGTAGATAGGATTTTTGGTTTACTGACATGTTTAAAAAAAGAAGCACAGAAAATATCCATGGCCACAGGGAACTAACCACTGACCTGTAATGAAGTGGTTAGGCTTGTGAGCTTTGGTGTCACACTGACTTGAGTTGCAGACCTGGCTCCACTCCTTTCTAACTGTGACTTCGGCAGTTTCCCTCTCCAAGACTCAGTCTCTTCATCTTTCAAATGGGATAGAAATGCTCATGTCATAAAATGAGATAATATCTGCAAGCATATAAAGCATTTAGTGCAGTGTAAGGCCACAGTCAAAAGTATAAAATAGGTGCTCAGGAAATGTTACTTATCATCATTATTATTGAAATATCGAGGCATTAAAAAGTACCTTTCTTGGAAAAGGTAACACCGATTTGGTAACACTAAGCTATGATGTTTGTTTGTTAAGATGTTTGCAGGCATGTCTTAGATTTTCACCTGAGGCACAAAATTCCATTCTAGGAGATTAATGTGAACTCTTGGCACCTGAATTCTTGCTCCTGACCCTCATTTAACACTTTTGAATCCAAACTGCTCCTGCAGCTTTGCCTTTTGCATCTACTTGTTCAAAGCCTGGACCTCTTGCTTTGCTTTGTGTAGCCAAAGTCCAGCCTTTTCCCAATTCTCTTTTACTAGGAGGTTTGGCTTTGTTATGCCAATCATCTACTGAAGTCTGATTCTCTGGCCTCAGTTCTGCTTTTTGGCTTTGCATTACCAGCAATGATGGACCTGACACATGCACAATGATGCTCAGTTGTGGATGTGTCTGGTGGTGAAAGTAATGTTTGAAGCATGTAGGTCACCAAGATATTATCAGTTCAGTCAGTTCAGTCACTCAGTTGTGTCTGACTCTTTGCGACCGCATGGACCACAGCACGCCAGGCCTCCCTGTCCATCACCAACTCCTGGAATTTACCCAAACTCATGTCCATTGAGTTGATGATGCCATCCAACCATCTCGTCCTCTGTCATCCCCTTCTCCCAGCATCAGGGTCTTTTCAAAGAGTCAGCTCTTCACATCAGGTGGCCAAAGTACTGAAGTTTCACTTTCAGCATCAGTCCTTCTGTTGAATATTCAGGACTGATTTCCTTTAGGATTGATTGGTTGGATCTCCTTGCAGTCCAAGAGACTCTCAAGAGTCTTCAACACCACAGTTCAAAAGCATCAATTCTTTGATGCTCAGCTTTCTTTATAATATAACTCTCACATCCATACATGACTACTGGAAAAACCATAGCTTTGACTAGATGGACCTTTGTTGGTAAAGTAATGTCTCTTCTTTTTAAGATGATACAGTCCCCAATTAATGGGACTGGTAGGCTCTTACTACTATTGAACAGGCACTCATATGGAAGATTTGGTAACCACCTCTAAAATTTTAGACTGAACCTTCAGCTTTACTGTCCATTTTTTGCTTAGGAAGCTTATATAGCTTGACTGTGATTCAGTTCAGTTCAGTTCAATTCAGTCCCTCAGTTGTGTCTGAGTCTTTGTGACCCCATGAACTACAGCATGCCAGGCCTCCCTCTCCATTACCAACTCCCAGAGTTTACCCAAACTCATGTCCATCGAGTCAGTGATGCCATGCAACCATCTCACCCTCTGTCGTCCCCTTCTCCTCCTGTCTTCAATCTTTCCCAGCATCAGGGTCTTTTCAAATGAGTCAGTTCTTTGCATCAGGTGGCCAAAGTATTGGAGTTTCAGCTTCAACATCAGTCCTTCTGTTAGGGGAAGCACACTGATTGAAACCGCCTACCCTGGCCAGGCACGATGGTAACAATTTGCATGAGTTGTTTTATGACAGGAGATCCTGATAAGGAATACGGAATTAATAAGCCACCACCAACCGGAAGAGTTTGGGAAAGGTCTAAAGGAGACACTGTGTGTCTGTCCACTTCCCAGAATCCCTCTCGCTAGCATCCATCTTGGCTGAGCGATGTGTGCGCCACCAGGAAAGACTCTGAATTAGAATTATTGGCCAAAGACCACCTGGAAACTAATCCCATCACCATAAAACCTGAGACTGTGAGCCACGCAGCAGAGCAGTTATCCTGGGTTCCCTTACCCTACTGCTCTCCACCCGGGTGCCCTTCCCAATAAAATCTCTTGCTTTGTCAGTACATGTGTCTCCTGGGACAATTCATTTCCAAGTGTTAGACAAGAGCCGAGTTTCGGGCCCTGGAAGGGGTCCCCTTTCCTGCAACACTTCCAATGAATATTCAAGACTGATCTCTCATGGACTGGTTGGATTTCCTTGCAGTCCAAGGGACTCTCAAGAGTCTTCTCCAACACCACAGCATCAATTCTTCGGTGCTCAGCTTTCTTTATAGTCCAAGTCTCACATCCATACATGATGACTGGAAAAACCATAGCCTTGACTAGCAACGAAGACCCAGCACAGCCAAAAATAAGTAAACAAATTAAATAGGCTTGACTAGACGGACCTATATGCACATTTTCAGTAGTAAATTAAACACTACTACACAGTTTACAGTTGCTTGAATCCATGGAGGTGGAACCTCAGATATATATATATATAAAGAGAGTCAAATGGATTTTTGACTGGTCAAAAGGCTGGTACCCATTTGTTCAATGGTCAACTGTATTCATTTTCTAGTTTCTCCACAGAGGCAAAGACTGCTAGCTAGTGACAAAACCCCTTTGCTCTTCTTTCTGTATACACAGCTAGATAGACTCTATTTCCCAACCTTCCTCACAAGGGTGGCCAAAGGAATATAGCAGAGTGATGTAAGCCACTTCCAGTCCTGCTCCATAAAAAATTTCTCATTTTCAATCTGCTATTGGTTTACCTTTTGATATAGATGACCACAGGGACCACAGTTGCAGGCGGTAGAGCCCCCAAATGGAAGAAGGTTGATTCCTGAATCTCTGCTTAGAAACAATTATCCGCCTACTGGGCTACAGAAACCTAGGCTTATTTCCAACAAGTCCTTCTCCCTTACTATCCATATCCAACCTATCATGAAGTCCTTTATTTTGTCTCCTATGTACAATCTGTTCATTTTCTCTTCATGCTCTCCACCAATTCTTTTGTCCAAGTTCGCATATCATTTTTTCCTGGGTTGCTTGCATCGTCTTCTTCTTTTGTGTTTTAGTTCTTTTTTAAAAAAATTGGAGTATAGTTGCTTCATAATGTTGTTACTTTCTGCTATACAATGAAGGGTATCAGCTATATGTGTATATGTGTGTGTGTGTGTGTGTGTGTGTGTGTGTGTGTATGTGTGTATATTTACCCTCCCTCGTAGGCCTCCCTCCCATCTCCCACCCTTTCCCACCCATCTAGGTTGTCACAGAGCACCAAGCTGAGCTCCTTGTACTATCCAGCAAGTTATTACTAGCTGTCTATTTTTCACATCGTTATTGTTGTTCATTCACTCAGTTGTGTCTGACTCTGCCACCCCATGCACTGCAGCACACCAGGTTTTGCTGTCCTCCACTATCTCCTTGAATTTGCTCAAACTCGTGTCCATTGAATTGGTGATACCATCCAGCCATCTCATCCTCTGTCACCCTATTCTCACACCCTCAATCTTTCCCAGTCTCTGGGTCTTTTCCAATGAGTCAGCTCTTCCCATATGGTGGCCAAAGTATTGAAGCTTCCACTTCAGCATCAGTCCTTCCAATGAATATTCAGGGTTGATTTCCTGTAGGAATGACTAATTTGATCTCCTTTCAGTCCAAGGGACTCTCAAGAGTCTTCTCCAGGACCACAGTTTAAAAGCATCAATTCTTTGGTGCTCAACCTTCTTTATATTCCAACTCACATGACTGCTGGAAAAACCATAGCTTTGACAATGTGGACTTTTGTTCCGTTCAGTTCAGTTCATTTCAGTCACTCAGTCGTGTCTGACTCTTTGAGACCCCATAAACTGCAGCACCCCAGGCTTCCCTGTCCATCACCAACTCCCAAAGTCCACCCAAACCCATGTCCATCGAATCAGTGATGCCATCCAGCCATCTCATCCTCTGTCTTCCCCTTCTCCTCCTGCCTCCAATACTTCCCAGCATCAGAGTCTTTTCCAATGAGTCAACTCTTCACATGAGGTGGCCAAAGTATTGGAGTTTCAGCTTCAGCATCAGTCCTTCCAATGAACACCCAGGACTGATCTCCTTTAGGATGGACTGGATGGATCTCCTTGCAGTCCAAGGGACTCTCAAGAGTCTTCTTCAACATCACAGTTCAAAAGTATCAATTCTTCGGTGCTCAGCATTTTTCACTGTCCAACTCTCAAATCCATACATGACTACTGGAAAAACCATAGCCTTGACTAGACGGACCTTTGTTGGCAAAGTAATGTCTCTGCTTTTTAATATGCTGTCTAGGTTGGCCATAACTTTCCTTCCAAGGAGTAGGTGTCTTTTTATTTCATGGGCTGAAATCACCATCTTCAGTGATTTTGGAGCCCCCCAAAATAAACTCTGACACTTTTTCTACTGTTTCCCCATCTATTTCCCATGAAGTGATGGGACCAGGTACCATGATCTTAGTTTCCTGAATGTTGAGCCTTAAGCCAACTTTTTCACTCTCCTCTTTGACTTTCAGCAAGAGGCTCTTTAGTTCCTCTTCACTTTCTGCCGTAAGGGTGGTGTCATCTGCATATCTGAGGTTATTGATATTTCTCCCAGCAATCTTGATTCCATCCTGTGCTTTTTCCAGCCCAGAGTTTCTCATGATGTATTCTGCATAGAAGTTAAATAAGCAGGGTAACAATATACAGCTTTGACGTACTCCTTTTCCTATTTGGAACCAGTCTGTTGTTCCATGTCCAGTTCTAACTGTTGCTTCCTGACCTGCATACAGGTTTCTCAAAAGGCAGGTCAGGTGGTCTTTTATACCCATCTCTTTCAGAATTTTCCACAGTTTATTGTGATCCACACAGTCACAGGCTTTGGCATAGTCAGTAAAGCAGAAGTAGATATTTTCTGTAACTCTCTTGCTTTTTTGATAATCCAGCGAATGTTGGCAATTTGATCTCTGGTTCCTCTGCCTTTTCTAAAACCAGCTTGAACATCTGGTTTTACTTATGTACTCTGCATATAAGTTAAATAATCCTCCCCCAACCCCATTACTTCATGGCAAATAGAAGGGGAAAAGGTGCAAGTAGTTATAGATTTCCTCTTCTTGGGCTCTAAAAGCATTGTGGATGGTGACTGCAGCCATGAAATCAGAAGATGTTTGTTTCTTGGCAGGAAAGCTATGACAAACCTAGACAATGTGTTGAAAAACAGAGACATTACTCTAACAGCAAAGATCCATATAATCAAGGCTATGGTCTTCCCAGTGGTCACGTATGGTTGTGAGAGCTAGATGGAAAAGAAGGCAAAGCACCGAAGAATTGATTCCTTCAAACTGTGGTGCTGGAGAAGACTCCTGAAAGTCCGTTAGACAGCAAGAAGATCAAACCAGTCAATCTTAAGGGAAATCAACCCTGAATACTGGTTGGAAGGACCGATGCTGAAACTGAAACTCCAGTATTTTCATCATCTGATACAAACAGCTGAGTCCCTGAGGGCAGAAGGAGAAGAGGGTATCAGAGAATGAGATGGCTGAATGGCATCACCAATGTAATGGATATGAACTTGGGCAAACTTTGGGAGATGGTGAGGGACAGAGAGGCCTGGCATGCTGCAGTACATGGGGTTGTGAAGAGTTGGACGTGGCTGGGAAACTGAACAACAACACATATATAATTAAATATATTCTTGAAAAGATATCAAATAAAAACCAAATCTTTTGGTTTTCATTTTACACCTCTGATGATTAGGAAAATTTTTTCATAGATTAGCTTTTGTCTCCGCATATTTCAAAACTTGTTTTTCTTCTATTACCTACTCTGGATACTGTGTGAAAATGTTAGTTGCTCAGTTGTGTTCGACTCTCGTAGGACACATGAAACTGTGATGAGACCCCTGGCCTTGAATCTCTGTGCATGCTGTTAGGTAAAATCAACATAGAGGGTTGGTGGTAGGAATATTTTTAGAAGATATTCCTGTACCAAACAGGAACTGGAATTAAACATACATAGAAGCGATTGTGAACTATATAGGTATATTTCTCTAAGGCAAAGTTAAATGTAGTTTCCTAACTCAATTTCCTGAGCTGGATTCCCCAAAATCCTTATGACCATCCCAGTGCTACCTAACACAAGAAGTGTGAAAGGGGGAACCTAAGAGGAATGATCAGTCCTAACCCATTTGGCTAAAATGTATTACTTTTCAAATTTTACAAAAATTATATGGTAACATGGACACATTGTAACTTCAGAGCCTTGGAAAGGATAGCTTTACTAGCTTTCATGAAAATTCATCTTTGAATAGCAACTAATTTTATATAAAACTCTGTAGTTAGACTTGTGCTCTGAAATCAGGCTCATGGTGTTAAGTGTGCAATACTACTTTACATAATATCTTGCGTGTCTTTGCATCGAATGAACATGTTTGGGGCCTGATTTGCTAAATGAGTGATACACAGAGGAGAAGAAAACTTGAGTTTTTGCCAGAGAAAGGAGGAGAGGGGGAAAAAGATGAAGAACCAATAGAAAAAGGTTCAGGAAAGGCTTATGTGGTATGAAACCATCAGGCCATGTGCTTCTGTGGTCAGGTTCCAAGCAGTGTGGGTATTGCTGCCTGGCAGACAGTCCTTCAGCAGCAAGAGCTTACTGAGGTTTGCAGTAGCAGTTTCTAGCTCCCTGACAACATCCCGTATCAAGCCTTAGTCTCTCTTCTCCTCTGCCTGAGGGCCTTCTCCAGTGCCAGAAAGCTCACCCCCCCATAGGTAGCTGTAACTGGGTGTGTGTGGCATTAGTGCCCCAGGGGCAACTCTCCCACAGGGATGGGAGTCTGCCTAGGCAGCTTCTGGTGGAGGCTTTTGAGGAGAGTTCCACACTATAACTCAGAGGATCCCCAGAGAAACTAAGTACTAATTTGCTCAAAGAAGTGACCCACTCATTTATGCTCTCAGTTATTAGCATCTCTCCCTTCCCTGACTCACTTCCCTCTAGTTTCTCACCTGTGCTTTCTAAGTTAACCTGTCAAACTTCCCACACTCAGTTCTGTGACAGAGTCTTCTTCTGGGGCAACAGAAACCAAGACACCTGGTTTAAGTCACTTTAAGAAATATAATATAAACATTAAAATAAAAAAAACATGGAATACAGTTTTTAAAGGAAAAAAATAATTTGGTGTTCAACAAAATTATTTATTTATGTTAAATGTGTCTGTTTAAAAAGAATGCTGAGATTCTGATAAAATTAATTTAGTTTCTATGAGAAGATAAAAAAGAACCAAATTATTGCACTCAGGGCTTTAAAATTCTCTTGTGTTTATAATCCAACTCTGGCTTATTAAAGGAGTCTGTGCTCTGTTAACATACACATGCACTTATAATATAAACAGCTTAAATAGACATCTGTGTTGACTACATATAAATGGCAGTTGACTTTTTGCCTTGTTTCTGTTGAACAATCCTGATATTTTAGTCTGCTGGCCAGATGAAACAACATTGGTTTTTTGGTACCAGATGTGTCACAGTTTGCATTTGTATTTTGCAGGTGCTCCCCCCAGCTGGGAAGATGGAAACTTGCCCTCTCTCCAAGATGATGAGTCAGGATAGAAATACAAATGTGTTAAAAATAATTCAACATATTAATGGAATGCCTTGTCCCTTGTGGGCTTCTTATGTGTAACATATGAGTAGGCCAGCAGCTGTTCTATATTTTAAAAGAACTAGAAAGTTAGAAGCATACATGGCCATTCAAAGTATAAGCAACTGCTTGCAATCATGGAAACAAGGTTCAACAATAAACTTGTATTTGTGAAGCTTCCCCCCAAATAATAATCCCACTGGGTCATATTCAGATAATCTTAGGGTATTGAACAATCTTTCTATTTCCATCCTTTGCATTTATTAAAACAACTTCCTTGTAGAGGCAGAGTGGTAGAGGTAACTATATTCTTTAGATAAAAATGGGGATTGATTTCCAGCTTATTTCCACCTTCTAATATTTATATATTTTAAATTACAATAAAAAGTCTTAACTTTTTTGGGGGGGTCATTTTTCAAATTGAGAATGAGGTGAATTAAGTAAGTAAATGATGTCATCATAGTATTTATTTTGGCTGCACTGGGTCCTCAATGCAGCATATGGGCTCTTTGTTGGTGCACTTGGGCTTTCTCTAGTTGCAGTGAGTGGGGGTTTATTCTCTAGTTGCAGTGCAGAGGCTTCTCATAGTGATGGCTTCTCTTGTAGAGCACGGGCTCTAGGGTGCGTGGGCTTTAACAGTTGTGGTGCACAGGCTTAGTTGCACCACAGCATGCGGGATCTTAGTTCTTGAGCAACGGATCAAACTCATGTTCCTTGCATTGGAAGGTGGATTCTTAACCACTGGACCACCAAGAAAGCCCCAGGGAGATCATTTTAACTTAAACATTGTGAAAGAACCAAAAGCCCCACAGTCGGCTGAGTTGTTAGTAAAATATGGTCTCTCTTACATTATTTCAAGCTTTAGGTGATGAGGTGATGATGTTCGTTGTTTGCTCCTTCAATAAACACCTAATGAATGTTAACTGATATCAGGACTGGCAGTAATCTTTCATTAACTCCTCATCTTCCACTGATCTTATGGGAGGAAGGACTCATTGTCTTTTAGTCTAGTTTCTGAATGAGAAGAATGCTAACCCCTCTCCACCCTTACTGTTGCTCTCAAAGCTCCCCTGTGCAGAGTTCTGTTTGTACCTTTAGGAATAGGCTTTCTTTTTTCCTTTTAGAAATTTCTAAACTCTCAAGTTTAGTAAGGTCTACATGATTGGTCCTTGAATTTCAGTTTCTAGAGTTCAGAAGTATTTTGTGTAACAATTATTTTCACCTCACTGGAGTTTTTTTAGAGAACAAATGAGCAAAGTTTAACAGGGTAAATCAGAATCAGGTTAGTACCTGTGCTATTTCAATCTTTTTGCAGTTAACAGCAGTGGTGACAACTGCTTGTGGTAATCAGCAAAGCTGGTCCACAGTTTGGGGTGGATATTGCAGGAAGAAGCTTGGAAGGAAAGCGATTGCTTGTTGGTGTTGAAATTTGGAGTATAGCCAACGAAAAGAGCCCTAATCTAAGTCATAAGACATTCATTCAAGGCACAGTGCTCTTGCTCAATAAACTGTGACCTTGAGCAAGTCTTTTTAAAAAAAGTTTTGTTTATTTATTATTGGAGTATGGTTGCTTTACAATGTTGTATTAGTTTCTATTGCACAGCAAAGTGAATCACATAAACTTCTGTACCCTCTTCCTTGGATTTCCTTCCCATTTAGGTTACCACAAAGCACTGAGTAGGTTGAGCAAATGTTAATAACTTGTTTTCACCAGGTGGCATCTAAGTTTAGAATCCTATTATTATTAAAAAGAAGTGTAGGTAATGGGAGATTTTATGTTTAGAAGAGATGAAGTCTGCATATTGTCAAAAAACCTATTTAAGAGGGAAATTTGGCAGCTGAAGGGAAGTTATTCTCCTTTTGAGAAATCTCAGCAACCAAGAGGTCTTTTCTAACTGCTATCAGAAAACACCTCTGTCCAGTCAGAGAGCATGGAAATTTCAGAACCCAGGTATGGGCATTGGACTGGTGATGGAAATTACTAGTTCAGTCTTCATTATTGAGGCTTACTGAGTAAGAACATGTGATTTTTCTGGAAGCATGTTTGGAAGTGTGGGAACCTATGACTTGAAATTTTTGCTGGCAAAACAAAGTAGAATCAGTTTAACATGAGAAATAATATTTCAGTTAGAATCAGTAGAAAGGGGCAAAACATGCATAATTTAACAGTGAAAACTAAAAAAAAAATGTTATTTTGAATTGTAATTTAAAAATTTATAGCTAAACTGGGTTATTTCTCATGTCCTTGTCCCTAGGAATGAACCCTCATTTTGAAGACATGTTTTGGGGTAGGAGCTATTAATTTTCCTTTTTTACCAATGTCCAGTGCTTCCCAACAGCCACTGCATATAAAGAAGACTCAAATGTTGTAAAAAGTCTGGCAAATAGAGCCACCTTTTCTCTCAGTGCAGCTCAGGTATAACTAATAGCTATAGTTTTTAAAGATGAAAAAAACACCTTGTTTCAATATCCTAGTTTTATGTATAAAGAAACCAAGGTGCCAAGAAGCTAAATCTCATAACTCATTAATGTTAGAATTGAGACTCACACCCTGGTTCTTCTATGCTCCATCACACTGTTAGATGTTGGAAGAGACTACCTTAGAAGGTGCTCAATTAACATTTGCTGCTGAACAATAATGACTCTGATGAGTTATTTTCATAATTCCTATCCATGGGAGCTGGTTTAAATCAGTGATTCTCATGGAGGAGGGAAGGAGGGAGTCACTTGTAGTTTGAAAACAAAGCTTTACTGCTTTGGTTTGTTTTCAGTGATGATATTTACTTTATTTTGAATTTCAAATTATGTTTGAAGAGAGCACAAGATTTTTATGTTTACTGAGGACAACTGTACCTGTAAAGTGACTCATGTGTTAGCTTCTTTCAGGATTTTGCTTCTGTGAATAAAATTTATTTTTCATTTGCTCTTCCTTTTAGTTAAAAATGAAACTAAAAATGGATGATTTAGATTGTAATCAGTTTCCTTTTGGATACTCCAGATACAAAGAAATTGCAGGTGGAAACAACCTATCAACTATAGTCTATCAACTGATGAATGGATAAACACATGTGGTATATTTATACAATGGAATATCACTGTCATAAAAAGGAGTGAAACACATATATGTTACAACATGGCTGAACTTTGAAGACATTATGCTAAATGAAAGAAGCCAGACACAAAAGGACATCTATTTTACGATTCTAGTTGGATGAAACATCTAGAATAGGCAAATTTGGAGAGACAGAAAGTAGACAAGTGGTAACTCCCACCAAAGCTTGTGGGAAGGGGGAATGAGGAGTGACTGCTAATTGATATGGACTTTAGTTTTGAGTGATGGACATGTAACAAAACTAGGTAGTAGTAATATTTGCATAATATTGTAATATACTAAATGCCACTGAATTGTACACTGCAAAATGGTGAGTTTTAGCCATATTTTACAGTTAAAAAGAAGAAAAGGGATTGCATCAGTGACACTTTATCAACCCTTTTCATGTGTTTATGATTTGTGAATAGGACTAGGTGTTGGGATGAAAGGGAAGCCATCTTGTTTGCAGTTAATGGCTTCTGTAGGTCCCCCAAAATATATACATAAAATATATTATTATTTTATCATAAATTATATTTAAATTTTGTTAATATATACATTATAATGTATAAAATATTTGTGGAATATATTATTGTGTGTGCTTAGTCACTCAGTTGTGTCTGACTCTGCAATCCTGTGGACTGTAGCCTGCCAGGCTCCTCTGTCCATGGGGATTATCCAGGCAAGAATACCAGAATGGGTTGCCATATCCTCCTCCAGGGGGTCTTCCCAACCCAGGGACTGAACCCAGGCCTCCCATTGCAGGGGGATTCTTTTACTGACTGAGCCACCAGGGAATACTGGGATGGGTAGCCTATCCATTCTCCAGAGAATCTTCCTGACCCAGAAATTGAACTGGGGTTTCCTGCGTTACAGGTGGATTCTTTATCAGCTGAGCTACCAGGGAAGCCAGAAGTGTATATAACCTATGCAGGGGCTTCCCAAGTGGTGCAATGCAAGAGGTACAAGAGGTGTGAGTTCGATCCTTGGGCTGGGAAGATCCCCTGGGACAGGAAATGGCAACCCACTCCAGTATTCTTGCTTGAAAAACTCCATGGACAGAGAAGCCTGGATGGCCTACATTCCATGGAGTCACAAAGAGTTAGATACAACTGAGCAACTGAGCACACAGACACATTTTAATACATAGATTATATGTACTTCTGTAATTATATATATTTTAGAGGTGGGGGTAGAAGGTCAGGACTCATGCATGTCACCAGAACCTGACCATGCTGGCACCCTGATCTTGGATTTCCAGGCTCCAGAATGTGAGAAATAAATTTATGTTGTTTATAAGACACCTGGTTAGTCTATAGTATTTTGTTATAGCAACTCAAACTGACTAGTATACCAAATTTGCTTCTTCTGGTCAACTCCAAAGTGGTTTAGAAATGAATTTGTTTTCTCATCTCCTCCCTATAGATTTCTCAATATAATAATTTTCTAGGGGATATCTTATTCATTTTGGGAATTTTGCTTACTGTTTTTGTTTACACTGATAACAAAAATTTCTGAAAAAATATAAAATATAGAAACTACTATACTATGCAATAGTGATTTATTACTATGTAATAAACAACTACATTTAGACTGATCATAAAAGTAAAAACCAACACAAACACCCTCATTTTCTAAAGAAATATATCTTTATTGACTTTTTCCATTTTCTTACAAAGCAGTTAAAATCTCATTCTTGAACTTGCATGCTGTTTAATGTTATGGTGGCTGTCTCCTTATGAGACTGTCAGTGGAGCTGTGGTAAGTTTCCTTAAGCACCACAGAAGACAATCATTGTGTGGTCCCACTTAATCCGGAAAAGAATCGAAGTTTCACCAGAAAGAGTATGCTTAGCTCTTTTGAAGAAGACCAGTTTAGTGGATTAATGTCTAATTTACATACGGTAAGAAAGACAACCTTTGAATCTTTACAGATTAAATGCCCACTTTATACCATGGTGTAATTGTTTGAATTATTCATGAGTGTACAGTATATAGATGTAGATGAACTAGATATGTCTATAAATAAAATAGTGCTTTAAGATAACAATATTCTTTGGCTGATTTAAATGCCTACAGTGGACTCTAAAAACACTAAAATGAAAATGGCCCCACTATTATTGTCAGTCTTAACACTGAACTAGTGCGGAAGGTTCCTATACTGTTGACTGTCAGCATCTCCAGGTCCACTATATATTCTCTTGGTCCTGATAGCGACTTCACCAGCACAAGCATTGCACTTACAGGACTTGTTTGCTAAAATGAAAGAAAAATGAGGGAGTGAGAGAATAATTTTTCCTCTATTGGAGTTTCTATTATTTGTGAATACACTTCCTTATAAGAATTAGGGGAAGAATTCTGAGGTAGGATTAAAGTCACTACTTAGTCCATTCTTGGTGACAGTCCTTCTTGAATCTTGTCTCTCGTCCACAGTCATTAGTTTCAGATATAGGGACATGCTTTTTTTGATAGTTCTTTGTTTTCTTTCATCTCTCTGTGTTAATTTTTCTCTTCACTTTTACTGAATAGTTATATCAATAAGAGACTGCAGTTCATGTGAGAATGACTCATTATAGAAACTGCAGTTTATGTGAGAATCTGATATTTTTTTGGACTGATTTAAAAAAAGTAATCACCTTTCACTTCTCACCATTGTGGATCTGTTTATATTCTAAGTGAAGAGATATGTAAATACTTAGTTTCAATAGAATGTGGCAAATGCTAAGATATGCAGGGATATGCAGGGTTACATGAAGATACATAGAGGCATATGCATGTATATGTGTTAGTTGCTCAGTGTGTCTGACTCCTTGTGACCCCATGGGCTGCAGCCTGATAGGCTCCTCTGTCTATGGAATTTTTCAGGCAAGAATACTGGAGTGGGTCGCCATTCCTTTCTCTAGGGGATCCTGCAGACCCAGGGATTAAACTTGGGTCTCTTGCATTGCAGGCAGATTCTTTACCATTTGAGCCATGAGGGAAGCCCATATTGAGGTGTATACACACAGGGGAAAAGAGAGGGAATCTGAAGCATTAAGGGAAGGCTTTTGATTGCTTGAGGACAGTCATTCAGAATAATTGGGAGTTTTGTAAAGAAGGATGTACTAGAGAAATGGATGCAGTTTCATTTTGATGGACAATATGATGGGTACTGGAGAGTCCAGAGAGATCAGTTTGGACAGGCAGGCAGGTAAATGCGTGGATCTGGATGCCAAGAGGAGGGCAGGGATAGAAACAATGGATTAGGACTTTAGCTGTCACTTCAGTTGTTTGCGTGCTAAGTTGATTCAGTTGTGTCCGACTCTTTGTGACCTTATGGACTATAGCCTGCCAGGCTCTTCTGTCCATGGGATTCTCCAGGTGAGAACACTGGAGTGGGTTGCCATGCCCTCCTCCAGGGTATCTTCCTGAACCAGGGATGGAGCGTGAGTCTCTTATGTCTCTTGCATTGGCAGGTGGATTCTTTAGTACTAGCACCACCTGGGGAGCCCAATCATTTCAACAGATGGATATTAAACCAGGGAGAAAATGTACACATGATAATACTGGGTCTAGGAGTGGCCAACATTTAAGGATGGGCAGAAGAGAAGCCATCGAAGGAAGCTGAGAAGAAAAAGATAATTAAATAGAAAACAGATGAACAGCAAGAAGTGCCCAATAGAGCAGGGGAGGATGAGGGTGACTAGAATTGAAAAATACCTCTGGGTATAGCAGTATGGATGCTGTTGGTGGCTTTTTTTCCAGAGCAATTTCAGTAAGGTAGTGGGAGTAGAAGGCGGAAGAGTAACTAGGAAGTGAGAAAGTAGAGACTGTGATTACAGACTATGCTTTAAGAACCTTGGCTAGGAAGGGAGAATAGAGAGAGGAGGCAACATCTAGAGGGAAAACAAGTTGGATATGTAGGACATACATTAGAATTTAATAGGGTAAGTTCCCAAAGGAAATGGAATGAAGAATACAGGGGTGAGTTGGCCTTGATGGATAGAAGTGAAAGTTTGTCTTTGGAAAATTCAAGCAAGAAGGATAGAAGGGGGACACATGGAGTTAAATTTGCAAGGGATACGATGATAAGTTCAAGTAACTCATGACTGTTGGTTTCAGAAGAGTAGGAGGTGAGTTCACCTACTGAAAATCAAGGGTGACTCAATAGACATGAATTTGAGCAAGCTCCAGGAGCTGGTGATGGACTGGGAAACCTGGTGTGCTGCAGTCCATGGGGTTGCAAAGAGTCAGACATGACTGAGCAACTGAACTGAAGTACTTAAAGAGTATGGGGGCATTTGCAATCAGTGATTGAAAAGAAGGAACAAAAGAAAGTAATAGGATTGTTGAGCATACTGAGGACACATCTGAAGATTTAAAATATTACCAATCTGTGCTGACAAGGTGGGTATGAAAATAGATATGGATTATGTGATTGATCTAGGGTTGCTGGACAGGGAGTGGAGGTGCTGATGACAGTAGTTCAAGGGTCCACCAAGAAGTTGATAGGCTGTAAGAAAATGGGGGATGAGGAGTCAGAGGACTAACATTACTTTGAGGGTAAAGTGAGGGCCTGAAAGAGAAGAAGGAGAATCAGTCCCTGAGGGGATCCCTGGAGACTAAGATTCCACTGTGGAACTATTCTGCATGATAAGAGTGTCCATCATGTAGCTATGGGGTGGTGGCAGAGTGACATGAAGCTGAAGTCCATGGGGGATGACATGGCCAGACATTTGTAGGCTAAGGTCCTGGATGTCTGTAATAGTGCCCAATTCTGAGTGATCTCACCTACTCCCTAAACATGCTCCCTGAGTGAGCTCATCCATAGCCATGGCTTTAAGTATGACAAATCTGCCAGTGAGTTTAAAGTCTATGCTATGAATTCTAAGCCCACATATCCAATACTCTACTCAGATTTACTTGGAAGTCTCAAGGCAACCAGTGCTCCATATGTCCAAACTGAACTCCTTGGCTTCCTCTCCACACTAACTTCTTCTTCCTTATCTCAGTAAATGGTCCCACCATCTACTGTTGCTCAAGACAGAAACTTAGGGGTTATCCATGATATTTCATTCTCCTTCACCTCCCCATAAAATACGGTTCACCAAATCATGTAGTTCTTCGTATATCATCATAAATCTGTCCACTTCTTTTGGACACATTGCTACCACCTTAGTCCCCCACCTTTTGAATTACTGATCTCTCTATTTCCATTTTTGCTCCACTTCAATCCAGGCTCTACAGTGTAGCCAGGGTTTTTTTTTTTTTTTTAATGAAAATCTGATAGCAGCTCCTCTTCTTGAAACCCTTAGTATGGTCTATTATGCATTATATGATACAGGCCCTGCTCATCTCTCCAGGCTTCTCTCAAATCACTCTGCCTATAGCACCTGGAGTTGTAGATCAATCTGTCTGCTTTTTATTCCTTCCATTTGCTAGTCTCTAACTGCTAGTCTTCAGTTTAAATCTACTTCCAGGAAGCTCCCAGACCACCGCTATCTTGGTTAGGGTTGACATGTATTGTACTCATGAGGAATTTGCCATGTTCACTTGAAACATTCAGCACACTTATGAACACTCGTTCAATGTCTTGACCATAAGCCCTACTGGGGTCAAAACTGGTTTGGTTTTATTCACTGCTCTATTTCTAGAACCTAGCATGGTACTTGCCTCTTATAGGTAACAGTGATACCTTAAAGGTGTTGACTGAATTAGTTCATTCATTTAAAAATATTTTTGAGCACCTGCAAAATGCCAGGTCCCATTCATTCTATGTGCTGTGCATGGAAAAGTGAACAGATAGACAATGTCTCTGCTCATTGCCCTCATTGTGTAGGTGACACAGACATAAATATTATGGAAGGTGGGGCTAGGGGTTATGAAGAAAAATAAGTCTCAGTAAGAGAGGACAGATATTGGTTGGTGTGGGTGAAGGATGGTATTCTACCTTCAATTTCATGTATTATTTCTTTTTAATGTGTTCACTTTTCTAAGGAAGAAGATTTTCTCAGTATTCTCCCAAAAGGACTATAAATAAAATCCTATATCCCTCAGATTCTTCCAAGGTCCAGTCTCATGCTTCTCAAGAAATTGTCTTTGACTCCTAATTCTTTGATGTCTTGGGCCATGGAATTAAACACAATTAAACACTGCTGCTGTTTTCATAGGTGTTAACTATGCCACAAAGTAATATTTAAAGCACTTTGATATAAGGGACTGTGTATTATATACACCTAGCATGGAACTGAGCATATAATAAGTGTTTAATTAATGCCTGCTGATTGTAAATGGCCTCAGCACAAGTGGAATTTCAGTGAAGACATTTTATAGGATTTGATACAACTACTTTTTGAATTATGTTATAAGAAGTAGTCTTGAAATATCTTTTTATTTTAAATGCTTCTTTTTGGTTTTCAAATACTAGTATTTAATTCTGGGATTATAAAAATTGACAATGTTTTATATCATTCATTAAAAGGGATTTTACTTGAGAAAAATACTGTATTTATATTTGAAAATATCAAGTTGATAAGTGCATTGATATGAATCATAAAAGTTTAATAGTGCCATGATAAAAAGACATGAAGGAACTTTGCATAACTATTTGTTGATACTCCTAGGAAATTTTTTTTCTTAAATTATACCTAAGAGTTCCAAATGGAAAATTATTTTTAAAGCAGATTTTAAGATGAACCTATTTTGTTGCCATGGGTTACAAATAATGTGATTTCTTTGGGCTAAAATTATTAAATTGTTATTATCTGAACTGTGTGAAGTTCCTTTAAAGTAAATTTCTTATAAATATCTAGTATATCTCAAATTTAAAGCATCAAATGTTAAAGAAGTTTATTTTTAGTTATTAGAAAAAAGAACAGTAATTTTTAATGAATAATTTTTATTGTATTTGGGTTGGGTTTTTCTCTTCAGAAGTTGGTCATGAGAAATTAATCATTTCTAATTTACTGGCAAAGAAACAGAATCACATAATTCTGGATCTGGAAGGGAACTTAATATATCAAAGAACAGGATAAATGTGTAAACATTAAAAATCTGTAAACTTTACCACAAGGATAAATTTCCCAATTTACTTTTCATATTCTCAAAATATGAAATATTGACCTTAAAATTCGATTAAAAATGAAGAGTGCCCAAAGGAGTTTTGAGAAAATTGTAACTGGATGAATAACATCCTTAACATGAAACAGTTACCGTAACCCTGCAAACTGGTTGGTGGGGTGCCATCATTTTCACATGAAGTGGTGAGCCATATTTAAAATGTCAGAATTTTAACCTAAAATGAACTTGCTAAGATTTTGCAGGGGGACTGGAAGGCTGAGGCATTGGAGTCAGGAAGATCTGCTGGGAAACCCTTGGAGGGATCAGAGAGGTGCTAAGAGCCAGTTTAAAGGAAGAGAGTCAGGGAAGCAAAGATAACACAGGGGACCCTGTGAAGAGAGAAATGGCAGAATTCAGAGAAAGATTTCATATAGGCAATGAAAGAAAAGGAAAACGTAATGGTGACCTCACATTGCCTTCCTGGAAATTTACAAGAATGGTACAACTATTGGTTGTATATACGGTACAACAGTGGGAGGTTGGGGTCACTTCTCAGATACTTCTGGATCTTAGTTTTGGTGTGAATGTAAATAATCTTGTGAATGTAACAAAAAGGAATTCAGAGGTTTTGAAAAGTTCTGTAGGAATTATTTTTTTATGTACAATTAAATAGCTATCACTGATTTGTAGTGTCTATTTCGTGTGTGTGTGTGTGCAGGCAGGCTTGTAGTTTGGTGGTCACATATAACTCTGTTAGAGTCTATAATTTTTATATGAGTGACTTTAGAGAAGCTATTTCATCTCCCTGGGTCTCACTTTTCTGTAAAATATGGCGATAAATATTGATCTTACCAAGTATCAATATTACCAAGAGGATTATGAGATAATGTATACAGGAAGGCCTTACACAATGCCTGCACATAAAAAGTCTTTAAATGTTAGCTTTAGTGAATTACTATCAAACAACAACAAACTTGAACCCTTCTCAACATCTAAGGCTACCTTCAGGATACTTACTCGTAGGTAGAACTCTCCATTTTCATTTCCAGATTTAATCCGAAAAGTGTTGATAGTGTTGGCATAAATGGTTGTAGCCTGTATTTGGAAGATATCTGATGGTACAGACCTATCAGATCGAATGCTCATGTATTTGTAGACAATGGATTGAGGAAGTTCTCGGCACATTGCGTTTGAGACTGGGCAAACACATCGGCTGCAGAGACAAAAGTATTCACTGTTAGGCTTGGTAAAATCAGAAGATTCTCAGTTTCAAAAGTTCTGGTTTTTCTTACTTCTCTGATGTTAGAACATAGGGATCTTGACAAGGATTTCGTGGGTAACAACGGAAGCCGCCATGATAATTCCAACACATTTCATCTTCCCGACATTCATTTGTGGTCTCACACTCATTTATATCTGTAGAGATGCAGAGTCAAAGAGTTTACTGATATAAGTAAATTGCCTAAGTGGCAGGTGACAGTTTGCCACCAGAAGGACGCATATGAGAATCTGGACTGTTTAATTTGTTTTTAGACCTAAAACTTGGTGGGACTTGAATTCATTGCATTTAATTCAGAACAGGTGTAGTAGAACCATTCTCGACAGATTAATATGTGTCATTTCATAATATTTTATCAAGCATCTACTATTCATCTGTTGAATTCAAAGCCAAATGCTAGGCCATTGACTTTGCTTAAATAAAAGTGAAAGACATCACTTCTTGGGGGATTGGGGTAGGCTGAAGGAAGGAGGAGCCCTCTCAACTTGGCCTAGAAAAGGTGGTGGTTAGATAGGATTTTTAATATGGAGGTGGGGAGGGCCTTCCAGGGTGAGAAAGCAGCAAAGAAAAACTCTGGAGATGGAAGTTTATTGTCAGGCTCAGGAGCTTGAAGAGAGGGAAAAGCTAGAAAGTTGTTTCAGTAAGTTGTAGCACGCTGCTGGATAACTGGTGCTCTGGCAGTGGGTTACACTGTCCTCAAGAAGCTGTTCACAGGAAAAGAAATGAAACGATGAAGCATTCCAGCATGTGAAAGTGAAGGTTGCTCCGTCCTGTCTGACTCTTTGCAACCGCATGGACTATACAATCCATGGAATTCTCTAGGCCAGAATACTGGAGTGGGTAGCCTTTCCCTTCTCCAGGCCATCTCCCCAACTCAGGGGTTGAACCCAGGTCTCCCACATTATGGGCAGATTCTTTACCAGCTGAGCCACCAGGGAAGCCCAGGAATACTGGAGTGGGTAGCCTATCACTTCTCCAGCAGATCTTCCCGAACTGGAAATTGAACCGGGGTCTCCTGTAATGCAGGCAGATTCTTTATCCGCTGAGCTACTAGGGAAGTCCATAGAATGTGGCTATTTAAAAATCATGGGGAAGAAGAGGAATTAAGGAAGGGGCTCTCAGCAGTAAGAAGCAACCCAGGAAAATGCAGTTCAAGGAGGTCAGAACAGGAGAGAGTCTCAGGAAGGAGGGTTGTGGAAAGGTCAGGCTGGACAAAGACTGAGTTTAGATTTGAAAATCAAGAGTTCCCAAGGACATCTGAGAGAACAGTTTCTCTAGAGAACCATTACATTTACAACAATGACAAAATTTACATTAATATGCACATTTTTATGTGTGCCTCCCTTTACATTTGAAAATTGAAAGATTTTATCCAATATAAGTCTTTTCTGAATCATTCCTTACACAAAATCAGATATTTTCATTCATTAATTTCCTTATTCCATAAATAGTTTACTAAATTCTTGTTAACAAGGCAGTCATGGCCTAGTTGCTAGGATGTGATCTCTTTCTTCTCTCTGAATTCTTATATCTCATTTTTCCTCTTTTGGGGCCTTTATTGGTTTCTGCTTTGCATTATTGAAATCTGCATGTTTGTTTCAATCCTTCTATTAGCTTGAAAACTCCTGGAGGGTAAGTGCCATTGTGCACATCTTTTTATCCCTTTATCACATAGCATGTATGTACTGGAGGCACCTGGATTTTAGCAAATATTAAACTGAATGTGAGAGTTGGACTATAAAGAAAGCTGAGTGCCGAATAATTGATGCTTTTGAACTCTGGTTTTGGAGAAGACTCTTGAGAGTCCCTTCGACTGCAAGCAGATCCAACAAGTCCATCTTAAAGGAGATCAGTCCTGGGTGTTCATCGGAAGGACTGATGTTGAAGCTGAAACTCCAATATTTTGGCCACCTGATGCAAAGAGCTGACTCCCTGGAAAAGACCCTGATGCTGGGAAAGATTGAGGGCAGAAGGAGAAGGGGATGACAGAGGATGAGATGGTTGGATGGCATCACTCACTCAATGAACATGAGTTTGAGCAAATTCTGGGAGTTGGTGATGGACAGGGAGGTCTGGTGTGCTGCAGTTCATGGGGTCACAAAGAGTTGGACACGACTGAGCAACTGAACTGACTGACTGACTGAACTAAGTTGCTCTTCACACAACATGTGGAGATGGTGAGAAAGATATCTCTATTTGGCATGAAGGAAAAACAAATAAGGGTTAAGTGGCTGACCCAAGTGTATGCAGATAGTGACAGGCATCTTTCCACCACAAGGTACTGCATCCTCTAAATGAGAATAATTCCCATTCTTCGTCTTTGGAGAAAAAAAATTTCTTTTAGCTTCCAAACTGGCAAGAGCTATCTGGAACCCAAGAGGAGACTGGAAAAGCCATGCAGTTTCCAAGAGTCAGTTACAAAACGTATCTTCTTTTGGACTGGCTATGGCTAAAGAAAGAACTTAGATTCCTCAGAAGAAATCACAGCTGACTTGTCCTTTCAATATTTTTCACTTTTTTGAAAAATAAAGATGCTGTTTAGCTACAGGACTGGTTTGTTATATGGAGTTCAAAAGCAGCAAAAGGAAACTTTATGTAATAATTTTATTTATTACTTCCAGTAATTTACAGCCTAGCATAATCAGCTCCTTAATCATTTTGGAAGGTTTTTCAGAAATGATTAATAGTATTAAAATATTTCATGAGTGTGTCTGTGTGTGTGAGTATTCTCTCTCTCTCTCTGTTTCTCTTCCTCACCACTGTCCCTTCCCCCACCAACACCAACCAGCACATACACAGAGAGTTTTTATTTTTGTAAGACTGTGGAAATGAGAACAGTTATTTCATCCCCCAAATAAACTTTTTAGGGAAAGGTGAGAATTGAAATTCTTTTGGTATTAATTTAACCTGTGGACTGTTTGGAACGGATGCTTATAGTGGGGTAAACCAATTGTTTTATACCTTAAAAGAATGGTCTCTTTCACAAAAAATGTTTTAGTTTAACAAATATTCTTCAAGATATAACACTGACGAATCCCTTATTTGCAATTCCACCGCATTTCACCTTTCATCATAACAGATATAAGTGTTTCCATATAAATAAAGTTGGCAAGTAACTGAATGTTAACTTGTTTCTGTCCTTTGCTGGGTATCAAGTCCATTTATGATTTAAAAAACACTTGGATATTTGTTTGAAGGGCTCCAGGGAAATTGGTTAAGATAACACTCTGGCTAACATTTTCCTGCATGTAATATTCATGTTAAAAGTCTCAATTAGAGTTCAGAAAATAAAACCTTTGGAATGCAATGTTTTTCCACAATTAACATTACAGAGTCTCTAGTAACCCTGAAAGGGGTAGAAAGATGTTACTTGTGTAATGAACTACATTCTGATTATGCTCATGTTTTGCGGTGAGATTCTAGTTGAATAATCACATGCATGCTAGAAAGTATCAGGTAATGTTCCTGTGAGTTAATATTTCCCTGCAAAATCATGATGCAGGCTAAGAATCCTGTCTCCTTTCCTAGGTATTTTCTTTTCTTAATAAATTTTACTGTCCTTCTAGAAAAAATTTGCTACTAGTTATTTATATTGCTAGGTAAATTTCATAAAAACATCTTGAATTTTCCAGGCTTTATATAGTTTATAGTTTTTCTGTGTATTATTCCATTTCATTTCTTCAACTCCCTTTTCCAAATGAGAAAGTTTAGGCTCAGCGAAGTCTGATAATTTGTTAAAATTGTATAGATAGAATGTCATATAGCTGGGTCTTCAACAGATTTTGTGTCTTCAAATTCAGTCTTTTTTTTTTCACTTATTTATATAAACATGTGTTTGTACCAATTTTTCCAGGATTTTCAAGTCTTTCAGAAAAATTCTGAAATCATCCTATGTAGGGAGCTGCATCTTCTACCTATATGTCACTATGAAGGTCACCTGAATATTTATTTTAAAACTCGATCGAAAGATGTTAGCTATTTTTGGATTAATAGTTTTTTTTACTGAAGAATTCAGGCACATTTTAATACACATGATGCTGATTTTGTCAACATTTATTACTATCCAGTTTATAATCCTAATGTTTTAGAGAATTGAGATCTTTTTAAGGTATACCTAACCACACATTAAGCTTATGTTCTATACTGAAATTCATGGCAAAATATATTTTAATAATTGAATCATTTTTTGTGGATGATTAGAGAATGTATATCATAGGAATTATGTAGGCTATTTAGAAGGCATATTAATATTTTATTAAAATTATTTCTATTTTAAGAAAAAAATTATTACTTTAAATTTCAAAGAAAGATAACACTGAATATCCTCTTTATGAGGTGTGCATGTCTCATGATCAACAAAGGAAAAAAGAGCTCAAATTGTAAAAAACAGGAATCTGTGGTAGAGATTCCAGTACTTCCTCCCTGCTTTTCTTGGTTAAAAGTTAACAGATGTGAAAACAATAAACTTACCCTGACATGTTCTACCTCTCACCACTTGGTATCCTTGGGGGCACATACATGAGAATTTCCCAGGTTCATTGACACACTGATATTGACACAGATAGCTCGAGGTTCTGCATTCATCAATGTCTGTTGAACCAGACAAAAGCAACAACATAGAGTTGAACACTTACATGTCATTATTTTGGTCATTTTTTCTAAAGCATTGAAATCTCTGAAATAGAAATGCAATACTTTATAAGAGGCTCAAATGCAAGTTCTAACAATATCAGCTTATTTCTCATGGAACTTCACAGAGCAGAGAATTTTCTTACCATCAGTTTTACTCAATTACTGCTGACACTTTGGTAAATCCTGGAACTAACCATCCTAGCTGAGCAGACTGAAAGAAGTGGTTTGTGGTTGATGATCCTCGTGTTGTGCTTGGCAGACCCACTCTTGATACAGATTCATATTTGCCTTCTCAGAAATTTGGTGGCTCTGCTTCCAAGTTCATCTGAGTTTTGAACTCCAAGTTCCATCCCTGTGCTAGCTTCTAGAGGTCGATGCCCTGGCAGAAGGCCTTGAATTTCTCAATGGTGCTGTTCCTATAGTTTGCTCAGGAGGGCAGAGGCAGCCGTCCAGAGCCAGCCCCTTTTGGTTTTGAGGCCTCTCTGTGTAGGGTGTGATCTTTGTGGCCCCAAGTAAAGCTGGGACAGTTTGTGAGGAAGTCAAAAGCATGAAGTGTCAATGGCATGCCCCTCAGGATGTCTCAGGCCATTTGAATTACACAGTGGAGCAAGCATTTGCATTGGACTCTGATGGTGATCCCTCTAGTTAAATGGCCCTCTTCCTGATCGTGTGGAGAGTGAAACAAAGGCACCTTAAGAAATGTGCCCAAGCACCCAGTGGCAGGGATGCCTAGGGGCCAGATCTTTTGGTTTCTATTCTATTGTTCCTGACATGCAGTCAGCTACTAATGAACTTAAATATGCCACTAGTCCCCTGGAATTTTCATTAGACACAGAATTTGATTCAGTAGGTCTGGGCTGGGGTGTGAGAGTCTACAATTTCACAGGCCCCTAGAAGGTGCCAATTCTGCTGGCCCATCACACTTGAGAAGCAAGACACTAGAGTACCCTTGCTAATTATCAGACCCAGCCTACATCTAGTATTTCAATTATTTTTTCTTCTTTCTTTTGATACCATACTAAAAAGACAGTGTTATAAGGGAACTAAGTTAACTGGATTTTAGAACATAATAAAAATTTGCTTTCTATAACAGGTTTATACTTGGATGAAACAATAACAAAGACAGTAACTGTGCTATTACTAACAATTATTTGTATAGTATTTTACCTTCACAGTTGAGCCTGTCACTGCTTAGCTCATATCCTTGATTGCACTGACAGATGAATGAACCAAGAATGTTGTAGCATTGCTGAGCACATTGATTGCTGGCATCACATTCATTTATATCTGAAAGGCAAGGTCATACACACTTATATATTTATGTCTTTTAAACATAGCCTTGCTCTTTTGTACCTATGTCATCTGATGATAAGTGAGTAATTCCCTAGCTGGACTCTTTGCCTTGCAGAAGCTTGCTGGAGAACATCCATTCAGGTTTCATATTTATTGGAACAACTTCAAACATCTGTCATGTACTTCTTTTAGAAATACCAGAATATTTTTCTCCCCCCTGGGAATGACGGTTAGTTTGGTGTTTGACGAATCTTTCCAAAAGAATTTAATGATTCTAATAAGTATACATTCCAATATCTATTTTCTTTTATTGTTCAAATGCAAAATGCCAAGTCTATAAATAATTGATATAAGACACATACTGATATGGTCTCTCAGCATGCTGTAGTGAAGATTTATCTGTGCTATTTATTACTTTTTAAATGGGTCCTGTTAAATTCCATTACAATTATAACATAAGCCTTTGAGACCCATACAGAGTTTTGCAATGCTCTAAGGCACTGAAAATATTGTGAAAATGCATTTTTCCTGCACTAGATTTTTTTCCATGTCATGCCAATCTTAAAATTGTGTGCCGTGACATTGCATTCTGAAAGGGTAGAAGAAGCATGTGAAAATCAGATGCACTCTCAGCAGAAAGTTTATGTATCTGAACTTGTAGTAGCCCCTTTGGCACCTTCACTGTTTGTATCACACACTGTTAACTAACTGGTGTGTGTATATCAATTGATCTATAGTTAAAACCTTTTTTTGATACTGTCACAGAGGAGAGCTAAAACCAAAGTTAAAAATTTTACCATTTACATCTTGATGTCTTTTTAAAAACCAGATTGGTTATTGTCTTTTCAGCTTTATGCAGGGAAGTTGATGGAAACCATGAATACAGAAAACTGGAGATACTGCTGGGAAGACAGAAATTGGTTGGCTGTTTCCAGAAGACTTACCTACACAGGTATAGTTGTTTGCTGCCAACTGAAACCCAGGATTGCACTGGCAATAAAATGATCCTGGTGTGTTCACACATCTTTGGTGGCAATATGGAGGGATGGCGCATTCGTCTATATCTAGGTTATTAAGCACACATGCAAAGAGAACCAAATTACCGAATATCCAAATTACTATTATTGATCTGTTTAATCTCAAGTTCTCAGCAGAGCATTATCTAGAAAACCTAGAGACCTCATTTTAAAAGTAATTATTTTTCTTTTTAAAAAATTAGGGTATCTGTGCTTTAAATATACTTTTGTATGCCTTCTGTAGTTAAATGAGATGTTAAGAACAAAGACTTCATGAACCTGGCTGGATGGGTTGAGATTTAAAGAGGGAAAAGTAATTAAGACTATTTCACATATAAGTGAGAATGTCAGGCTGGGAATATAAAAGGTTATTTATAATTATAGAAGTAGAAAAGAACTATGGAAGAATTGAGATATAGTATAAAACTAAGAGAGGAAGCTGTTGCTCAGCTGGTGACCTTGGTGAAGTCACTCAGATGTTCAGTAGCTTGTTTTTTCTTCCATAAAATATAGACAGTAATGCTTGCTGTGTGCATCTTATGAAGTCTCTGTGAGAATCAAGTGAAAGAATGCTATGGAAGGGATGGGATACTAAACAAGTTGCTTTTTGAGAGTGCCCTTCTGACATACTGATCTAGTGTTCCAGCCTGTGTCCTTCTCATATAAATAGTTCCAACTATAAAATGCTCAATTGAGAACTTGCAGAATAGAATTAATATTTTAGAAGAATAATAGACTTTCATTAATTCACAACTGTACACTTTGTGACAACTCAAATATAGCATGTGTAATTTAAAATAATAATTATATACTATCAATGAAATGATACTCTCTTATGGGAAAAATGAAAACAAAACATAACTTTATGCTGAACTCTTCTGGTATTTTAATAACTACAAGTGTGGGAGGCAGTGTGCTCAAGTAGGTAGTGTACCACGAGGTAACCTGAGTTTAAGTCTTTGTTCTGGCCTTTACTAACTTGGTCTTAAACTCTCAGAGCTTCCATTTCCTCTTTTTGTGAGTAATAATACAACAGTGTGGCAGGGTTGTTGGGAAGATAACATGAGATGATGTAGGCAAACTTCCTTGCACAAAATAGGTAAAAACAAATGGAAGCTATTATGGATAAGCTGCAAATATATGTGATTTAAAATTGAATATTAAATAAATAATAACAGTGTTCACAAAGCTTCTCTCCTAATTTATTTAGCTGTCTGATCAGATGTCATGTCAGGGAGGCCATTTCTGTCCATCCATATAAAATAACTTCTGCTCCATCTACCCCTAATCCTGCTTTATATTTCTTTGTAGCCAGTGACACTCCCTTGCCATTGTGTTATGTGTTTATTTGCTTCTTGTCTGTCTTCCTCACTGTAATGCATGGCAAATAAGATCCATTCTCTCCCCTTGAGGTAGAGATAAAGTATTTTTTGTATGTTGTATTCTAGGTAATACCTAGAATAGGGTCTGGCATGGTAGGTGCTCAATAAACACTAGTTGAATGAATGGAAAGTTCATATTAATTAAGAGCAGTTGTGACACAGTTCTTCCTAGTACCTAGTATCATAGTCAGGTGCCAATATCAATAGCTAAGTTATGTAAGTGGTACTTTCTAATAGCTCCATGAGGGCCGTGATTCTGTAAAATCTGCTTGTTTACCCCAGTGGTCCAGCAACTAGCACACAGTAAGCCCTCAATAAATATTTGATGAATAAATGGTGCATGTCTTTTAAACATTCATTGAACCTTTGTTATTTGTTAGCATTGTGGTTGGCAATGTAGGTTTACACTGCTAGACATATGATGAGAAGCATATGTATATTCTACTCCATCTTGTATGGAAAACAGTCATGAAAACAAATTACTGCATGGAATTATAAGATCAAACATAGAAAGGGGAAATGAGATAGAGGGAGCACCATTCCACTCAAGTGTGACTTTCTGACCACTGCTGGTCTATTTGGACCAGTCCACAATGAATAAGTGTAGAAATTGTGAGCATGTGTTTAGGAATAGCAATTTGGTGTTACTGCAACATTCTTATTGTACTCTACAGAAGTGTTGATCTATAACAGGCTAGAAATTTACAAAAAGAATCCATCAAAGTTTGAGATTTACCGGCATAGAGGAGGGAGTGACTATATTTGGGGAGATCATGGAAAACTTCCCAGAGGAAGTGACCTTGACCTGAAATTTAAGATTTGAATAGGAGTTTGTCAGGAGTGCATGTCTCTGGTACTGAAAGCTTATACAGAGGTAGCAAAATGTGACACTGTGTGATGTATTGGGGAACTATAACTTGTGGGACAAAGCTAAAGTGTAATTGTTTTGGCAGGAGAAGGGTGTTGTTACAACAGAGTTGGGCAAGGATCAGATGCGGAAGACCTTATATGCTGTTGAGGAATGCAGTGTTAATTCTGGGGGTGAGAGGAACAGCAGGGAAGTAACATGAATAGATCTGAATTTAAGGACATCTCCTACTGTATCATAAAGAGCTCTAACCATATGTTTCATTTGCTTTGATTCTTCCCATAGTAGGCTGGGTTTGTTCTTTTTCTATACTTATTATACCCTCAGTTGTTTATTTTCCTGACTAATACAATGGGCAGAACTTTGGTGCCTATGAATTTTTCCAAACAATTTTCTCCTGAATCACAGTTTCAGTCACTGAAAATTCCTGGTCCTTCATCAGAGACTGGACAATAGCCCCAGCACCTAGCAGAGCCCCATGGCAGAGAAAGCAGGGCCAGAGCCTATGAGAGCTCAGAGTGGACACCCTGACACCAACAGCTCACATTCACTGGTGAAAATTGAATGTGGCGTTGCCTGTCCCCAGAGATTTTTATCCTCTGTTCCTAAGAGAAAATAAGGACTTTTCACTGATCTAATGGTACGAGGAAGTATGTAAGTCAGTGGACAAAGGGAGTCAATTACAGAGTTTCATCCTAGTGCTGGGCCTCAAGATTGTACCCAGAACACTTTAGTTGACTTCTTATTTGCCAGCTTCCCCATATTGTGTTCTTCCAGTCATTCAAAGTGCAAGCATCGAGCCTCTACTTGGCTGGCAGACTTCAGGGACTGGGGAGACAACAATGAGGCAAATCATTCCTGGCCCCTGCCCTCAGAGAGCTCAACTAGAGCTCTCAAGGAGGGCTCACGTGTTGCAGTTCTAGTACTGGAGCCACTTGCAACATAAAGAATGTTTAGTACACATCTGTTAACTCGGTACATAATGATGGCACACAACTATTCAACCCAGGACCAGGCACCGTTCTAAGCACTCCTGCACTTGAGCTCTTGAGATAGGGGCTGGTTCTGTTTTCAAGGTACAAAGGAAAGAAGTGAGACACAGAGGATCTAAGTAACTCAAAGTGAGTTAGGGATGGAGCTGGGGCTTGAACCTTACTATTCACTCTATAGAGCTTCCCAGGTGACTCAGTGGTAAAGAATCCACCTGCCAATAAAGGAGATGCAAGAGATGCAGGTTCCATCCCTGGGTCGGGAAAATCACCTGGAATAGGAAATGGCAACCCACTCAAGTATTCCTGCTTGGAAAATTCCATGGACAGAGGAGCCTGGTGGGCTACAGTCCATGAGGACACAAAGAGTAGGACATGAGTGAGTGACTGAGCATACACACAGCACACATTTGCTCTGTAAGCCATGTTACACTAAAACCTAGTGAACGAAGCCCATAGCATCAGTGTTTTAGAGCTAGAACACCAAATAACTAATTTAAATGATTTTCCTCTTTGCTTTTGTGGTCTCACTCATACCCTGAATTACTGCTTTTGTTTAGTCTAAGATGTAACTGACACTTTGATATGCAGAATATGCTTCACCTATGAAGTTGTTTTTTTCTCATTACTATGGAAAATGGGTTGGTAGTCAATGAAAGAATAAGCATTATCTTTCTGCAAATAAAGATGAGTGCTTTGATTTGAAGGCCTCCAGACAGGACTTGGCTCACTGCACTGTTGTACTTACCTACACACTGCTCTCCTCGCTTCTGATAGCCGGGAGGGCATTGACAGGCGAAGGAACCTCGTAAATTGATGCACACTTGATCGGCTCTACAGTTGTGTGTCCCTGCAGTGCATTCATCTATGTCTGATAAAGACACACAGCACAGAAAGGGTTTGAGTTGGCTGTGAAGATGTTGGTATTTCCTCCATCTTTTTTGCCATACTTTTCTTTCTTTTTTTAAAAAATTTGTTTATTTATTTTTTCCTTTACATTATCATGTTGGTTTTGCCATACATTGACATGAATCCACCATAGGTATACATGTGTTCCCCTTGCAGAACCCCCCTCCCACCTCCCTCTTGATTCCATCTCTCTGGGTCATCCCAGTGCACCAGCCCTGGGCACCCTGTATCATGCATCAAACCTGGGATGGCGATTCGTTTCACATATGATAATTTACATGTTTCAATGCCATTCTCCCATATCATCCCACCCTTGCCCTCTCCCATAGAGTCTAAAAGATTATTCCATAGATCTGCATCTCTTTTGCTGTCTCGCATATAGGGTGATCGTTACCATCTTTCTAAATTCCATATATATGCATTAGTATACTGTATTGTTGTTTTTCCTTCTGGCTTACTTCACTCTGTATAATAGGCTCCAGTTTCATCCACCTCAGTAGAACTGATTCAAATGTATTCTTTTTTATGGCTGAATAATAAGAAACCAAGTTTTCACTCTATTCTTAAAGCATTACTCTGTAATACTGTTTT
Organism: Antilocapra americana; assembly: GCA_007570785.1. Classification (NCBI taxonomy): domain Eukaryota; kingdom Metazoa; phylum Chordata; class Mammalia; order Artiodactyla; family Antilocapridae; genus Antilocapra; species Antilocapra americana. The sequence goes on from ML664199.1 coordinate 18,505,349, forward strand.
ATTGGAACTACTTAAAATGATAAATTATTTCAAATGTTCAGAAAGTAATTTCACAGATGCCACTGTATACCACTTATTAATAGATTTAACAAATGCTAACATTCTGCCATGCATGCTTCAGTTCACTTTGTTTTGTTAAGAAATGAAACACTGGAGGTGTAACCAAAGCTTTACTCCATTCTCATCCCTTTATCCACCCACCTACTACCATCCTGGTAGGGGTGAATTCTTCCCTGAGATTTTTTTTTTATACTTCCATTGAACATATATGCACCCATTAGCATATATGATATTGTTTTGGGTGTTTCAGAATGTTAAGTTGTATGATACTTGCTTCCCCACCCAATATATCACATTTGAAATATTTTCTAGTGACCAATTTCTAAAAATCTGCCTAATACCTAGGTAAAAATCAAGCTTTAATATTATGCATTTCTTGTTGCTGTTTTTTTTTTTGTAAACTTTAGCATAACATGGATGAATAAACTTTTCATTGCAGATTTCAAAATAAAAGGGATTAAATTTAATCATATTCCTCTAGGAGAGATAGGCTGGTGTAGTTTAAAGTATATATTTTACCAAAGCATTTCACATCTTGGAATAATTTACTAAATGTACCTTAAGGAGTAGGTAGATTTAGTTCTAGAAAAGTAAAAAAATGTTCAGTTTGAGATCAATATGTATATGCATGGCAGAGTCCCTTCACTGTTTACCTGAAACTACCATAATCGGCTCTACCCCAGTACAAAATAAAAAGTTTAAAGTCTGGGGAAAAATGTGGATTTGTGTGTGTGCACTCATATTGGAATAATTTATAAGTAAAATTTAGTTCTGCCTTCTCCACATCACCTTTGCATTCATTGAATCTCTCATATTTATGAGGTTAAATAGTACAGATGAAAAGATTATGAAATTTTGGCATTCTTCAACAACTAAAGACTCTAAGCTTCATTTAAAAATACCTAAAATTTATAATTCCTAGATGACATATTTTGCATAAAAACTGAGAGAGGTTTTAGGGTGTCTGAATCATCACTGTGGTAGACCCATGGAGGTGCTTTGGAGGAAATAGAGGGCCAAAAATCAGTACTGAAAATGAACCATCAGTAATTAGAATTTATTCCTAAATCCTGCCTTCCCTTTAAGAGACTCAGAGTTTCCCCAGGTGTGTTGCCTTTCATCTTCCTTTATTTTCAAGCATAACTGCTGCACTTACACTACCCAGTATATTAATGTAGGAAGCTCAGGTTATAAGAGAGTTGTCCTCAGATATCGGCTTTGGTTAGCTGGGTGTGGAAAAGACAGGAGGGATTCTTTCCAAGAGAAAGAGGGAGAGGAGATAAAGAATCCCCAAGGGGTGCCTGGCTGTTTATTGGATAATAACCTATAAAAGCATCTACTTACATAATTCTTATTATCCGGGTTTAAAGTTCTGGCAAAATTTTTGTTATTATTTTTTATGTCTGTTTTGAAAATTTTTATTACTATTTTCAAATCGGTGGTCACAACTCTGTCCTTTCTAGGTACTATGCAAAGGTACAGCAATCTTTCTTTGAAATTATCTGCTTTTTTTGGTGTGTCTTTTATTATTTTCTCATATGCACTTGATGAAAACATGTCTACTGGGGTTTCTTCAGAGCTTTATGACTCGCTAATACAGAAATGACAGCAGAATTCCTATTGTTTTATGTCAAGAACATTTGCCAGCATTTGCAGTGATAACAGCCCTGAGAGATACAGCAATGTGAGATTCAGATGTGGCAAGTTTCCTCAGTACATGCTGGCAGAAGATCAAGGGCTTGGGTTGGCTGCTGCATTTTCTAAAGGAGGCCTCACCAGTGACTGTGGCTTTTCTTTCTGAGACATCCCTTTGCAAACTGCCTCCACCCCATCACATTCCTGATGTGATTTCCTTCCTATTCTTTTTTTTTTTTTTGTCCTTCAGTTCTCTTTGATAAATAGGCTAACATTTCCAGTGGAACTAATATATCATTAAATTGGTTTCATACATAAAAGTTGTGCCCCCTGGACCAGTTCCTTTTAAGAGCCAGGTTTGTTTACCTTCTATGAAGGATAATTTAATAAAAGTATTAGGTGAATTAATTTAATAAAAAAAAACCCCAAAAAGCAAATAAAATGCCACCATCTCTACTGCCACTATATTCCTTTCTCTGTCAATAACAAAACTGAAAGAGGGTTTACCTCACCTAGGATTGACTGGTAATATTTTTGAATATACTTTCTACTTACCTGGATTCACTTTTAGTTTTAATTCTTTCAGATGGGAAAACTCCCTGAAATTCAATAAAACACAATTGCATGAAATCCCCTTCAGGAAATTATTCCAAAGGAGTTGAATGGATGCTTCATCTTATACCTTGAGCTGCATCTGCTAATAAATGAACAGACTACATTTTCATTTATGGCTTTTCTGACTCGAGTTTAGAATATTTATCTCGTTTGCTCTTTGCAAGTTATGTAATGCTGAAGGACGTGTAGATAGACCAGATTTCTTTGAACTATCTTCAACAAGACTGTAAATTTGTTGGTTTATTTAAATAACATGGTTTTATTAATTTGAAAGTTGTTCTTTGAGATCCTGTTATCGTTTATTCACACATCTATACAAAATCAAGCAAAAATCATTTTACAATGTTAAACTCTTTTATGCTTATCTTTTCTACTTGTATGCATCAAAAATATACTACTATGCTAGAACCTCAAAGCAGAATATCCGTCTCTGTGCAGATGCACTAGCAGACCTGGCTTTCTCAGGTATGTTTATAAAAGTCCTCTGTGGTGGGCATACCTAACTCGCAAAAGCAATTCTTTATTCATAAGGGAAACTACTCAGGTCAGCCACAGTTTCCCTGATAATCTAGGAAACAGTACTCTGGGGAGAGGAGTTTTTGTGTTGTTTTTAAACTACTTGTAAGTTATCTTTGACAGTTCAGCTCACTTGGTTTTTTAGGCAGACAGTTATTATGTTTCTTGGGCCTTGAAACCAAGTTCTTTGAGGACAAGGTCTATGTATTACTTTTTTTTCTGTATTCCTAGAACTTTACAGAGTGCACAAAACATGATAGGTTTTCAAAACATAATTGTTCAGTAAATGGATGAATGAATCAAGGTTGTTTGCTAAGAATAGATGCCTATAGTTTAAATAAAGTAGGGTCAGTGTTTTATCTCACAGAACTAAACATTTACAAGACAGAGTAACAGGCAAAATGTAAGAAACACACCAAAATGTCAGCAAATGGAAATGGCTATAAAGCAAAGGAGTAGAGAAATACAGAAGCTAGGAAGAAAAAGGCAGCATCAGAGGTAGAAGGCTGGCCCAAGGAGGTGAATTTTGAGCTGCATTTTGAAAAAGGTAAGGTATATGGATTGGCAGAAATAGGACGCTACGGGGTTTTTTGGTGGCTCAGTGGTAAAGAATCTGCCTGCCAATGCAGGAGACATGGTTTTGGTCTCTGGTAAGGGGAAGATCTCACATGCCATGGAGCAGCTAAGCCCATGTGCCACAACTACTGAGCCTGTGCTCTAGAGCCCAGAAGCTGCAAACTATTGAAGCCCACACACCCTGAAGCCTGTGCTCCACAAAAGTAGCCACTGCAATGAGAAACCCACACACTGCAACTAAAGAGAAGCCTGTGCTGCAATGAAGACCCAGCACAGCCAAAAATAAATAAAACAACACATGTGAAAAAAATTTAAAAAGAGAAAGAAATAGGAGGCTATTTCTAGGCAGAAGGAAGATCACATTAGAAAATGCTGGTAAGATAGAAGCGGTTTGCATGGGAACAATAGCAGACAGCTGGAGTCAGCATGGCTGGAGGTACTGTGTATGAGGAGTTTAATGCAGTGCCTGGTTAAAAGTGCTCATAAAATGGTAACTCGAGTCATGAGCAAAATTCAAGTCCTTAAAGGTGTGATTGGGCTTCCCAGGTGGTACAGTGGTAAAGAATCCACCTGCCAATGCAGGAGATGCAAGAGACACTTGGGAAGGTATCCTGGAGGAGGAAATGGCAACCCACTCCAATATTCTTGCCTGGAAAATCCCATGGACAGAGGAGCCTGGCGGCCTACACTCCATGGGGTTGCAAAGAGTTGGACACAACTGAGCACGGCACAAAGCACAGAGCAAAGGTGTGATTAGAGTTTAGATTGAACACCACAGGAAGCAGCTCTGAACTATGTAGACACAGCCTAATGTAAACATTACCAAAGTACAAAATAATAGAATGTGCTTCCTAAAATATCACGACACATAAATCAACTCACATTTCATCATTCTAATGTATTAAGAATAGCTAATGGCAATATTTGGTGATTCCCTCATTTTTCAAAAATGTGCTCACACTCTCCCTTCTAGTGATTTATACTATTATAGGTCCCTCTCTTGCTGACTTTGGCATCATCACTGCGTTAAATAATCCAGCTGATCTTCGCTCAGCTCTTACTTCTAGCCTCTTTATCGCACTGATCCCCAGTCTATGGAACTGCATATTTGGTTTTCTCTCAGAGTTAGTAGAGGCAACTGTGTCCACATCTCTGTGGTGTCCATTAAGTCCCTGCTTAGGCCCTCATTCTCTATGTTTTTGGCTCCTGCCCTTCAGTATGACTCATATTTCCCAAACCCCTGACTCATGCTGCTTTCTCTCTCTTATGCAACATTTTAATCTTTGCAATGTTCTTTCCATAATTTGATAACTTACCACGACATGGAGTTACTTCAGTGTGTTTTCATGGGCAAAGATTTTGTGTACCTTAAATGCCCTATATTACCACTTATACTTTTCTTGTGCTGCTTTACATTAAGGGAATAATTTATAACTACTTTGGAATAAGCCACCATTCACCAGATGTGTATTTGATGAGAATGCACTGCAATAGAAATAAGGGGACTGAAATTATTTTTATTCTGTCGCTGCCTCTGTGATCTAGGGCCATGACATCAATTCCTTTTCTGTTTCTCTGTCTGTAAAATGGACTGTCTATCCTCAATGATATGCACAGATTTTTAAAAGTTCAGAATTTTCAAAATACATCTTTTTAATTCCAGACCATAAATCCTTAGAGTAAAATAACCAGATCTTTACTTGTTCCGAGTGGGCCACTGTAAATATTATTTGATAGCAAAGAAAAGGTAATGGTTAAATTCAAGTTGCTGCTATTTCTTGATCTTTGTGGATCTAAAACCTTATTATGTCTTCCCCAACCATACTAATTTAATATCATAAATGGAATATAAGTAGGAGAAAAAGGTCAAGATTCATATTTGCTGTAAGGAGGAGTTACTTTATTCCTGGCTGCTTTCTTCCTTCTCTCCTTCCCCTTTCTTTCTTTTCTACTTTTTTCTTTCTTTTTTCTATAGTGACAGGATAATAAATTAGTTCCCAGCAAAGTACACTTTCTACTTAATCTATGAAACTTTTTGAAGATAAGAGATTCATTGGGTGAAGATCTTATAGTTATTTTGGATATTAATCTTATTTTTCAATACAATCCTGGAAGGTAGCATCTATTTCAGCAAGTGCTGAGGCATTGCTATTTTATTGCTGCTTCATCCATTAATGGCTATTGATAGTGATAGCCTGTGTAATCAAGGCATTATATTATGTTGATTGAAATCTGATTAAGGATAAGATGTGTAATATTTTGTATGACTTCGTATACAAATTTGTTAAAATTCTAAAATTAACTGGTGTAAAAATAAGTAAATATTTAACAGTATTTAAACATCTAGTATTTGATTAGGAAATCAAACCTACAAGCCTCTGATTTCATCCTAATAACAATCCTGTGGAATAATGGTCTCATTATCCACAATTTTTAGATAAGGCAGGAGGATGCCACTGAAATGTAGGTTGGTAAGTGACCTGCTCAAGGTAACACAGAACAGAGAAATCTCAGTCAAGAAAGATTTCTCTTTTGCCTCTGTAATTTAGGTCTCCAGAAAGGCTTATTTCTTAAGAGTTCTGGATAGTAGAAGTTCTACTGTGTATATATATATATATGTATATATATATACCTTATATATATCATATAAATATATAATTTTTCTTAGAATTAAAGAGAGGGTTGTTAATCATTAGGGCATTGATTCCTCCTTTGCATCTTTCTGCTCCATCAGAGGAACATTCATAGCTCTCCAAGTCTTCTGTTTCCCTCCCCTGTCCTTAGCCAATTATCAACAATTTTTGTCAAAGACTTTCTATTTCCCTTGCTGCTTCTTTAATAGCACTGGAATCAGATTTATCTGGGACAGATGCCCAGTTCTAGTTAGCTTTTCACCCTTCTGAAATTATCAGCTAAAATTCACCCAAGCTAAGCAGCTCTAGTGGGGAAAATAAATACTGACATTGAGTAACAAAAGAGGACTGTCTTTGTTGATGGCCAGCACTAGATTTATAGTTCTAGATTCTTATCTGTTCTGGCAAGACAGATTGTTAATAGTTTGGTGTGCTTTAAATGATAAACAAAAATATCACCAAAATCAAGAAATATCAGCTTCCCAGATAGTTCATTTGTTTGTTTTAGAAGAGTAGTGAATCAACTGTGCTGGAAGTCCTTGGTATTGCTCTGCGTTCTAATAGAACCTTGAAATGTGCTATTACCATGTGGAAAAGTCATGCTTCGTGTCCTTGGAGTTGCCTTGTCAGCCCCTGTAGTGGATTTGCACTACAAATGACCTTCTCTCACCTAGTTTCCTCTGTATCTGGGGGTGTTCATTTGCAAGATGAGATTAGACATGAACTATATGTCTAATCTCATGAATTCATATCTAACATTCATGAATGTGGGGGAGAAAAAAAAAACTGGTAAACATGAATGATCAACTTGTGACTCATCTCTATTACAAACAAACCAAGTGGACCAATCAGGCCAAAACAAGAGAGCAAGCAAGAACTCAAAGAACTCAACTTAATCCTCATTCATCAGCTCTTTTTGCACACTGTCAAAGTGAAGCTTATTGCTTTCAGAATTTTAAGGGAAATACATTTTCTACTGATAAATGGTTGTTAATTGTCAGGAGTGTTCTCTGGAATCTCTGTGACTATGTCACATCCAGGTAAACTCTCTTTTTTCTTCTTCTTTTTTTTTCTTTTTTCCTCTTAAACTTAATAATCCATTAAAAATATTTGGGAAAAGATGACCCTGACATTTGAATGATATTACAATCAATCATTAATCTATAATCATTAACACAGTGGAGGTAAAGCTGTATTTTGAAACAAGCAGCGCCATCTGTCTTTGTTCTAGGGTGGCTCAGTACCAGGAATAAAGGATTCTGTGTGAAAGTTCAAGCCCACCCCATACATGTCAAGGACCTTCTTCACACTGAATGGCCTTTGGAGGAGTTGTGAGCCCATCTAATTAGGGGATGCCTTTGCATTGACTGAGAAGGGAATGGCAACCCACTCCAGTATTCTTGCCTGGAGAATTCCATGGACAGAGGAGCTTGGTGGGTGACATCCATGGGGTCACAAAGAGTTGGACATGACTGAGAGCTTTTCACTTCACTTGCACTTATATTTCAGTTGTGTTTTCTGGTGCCCCACTACTTCATCTTGCCCCTCCCACCTCCCTCCTATTTCCAGCTCCAGATCACACCACTGGAGAGTGATGAACTGAATGGAGACTGAGTACATTCAAAGGAGTCCACCATGCCTTCCCTGAGCACTGTGATTTGACACCTGGCCCCAATCCTTGAGGCCTTAACAGCCAGATTAAGTCAGCCTCTCTAGCCCAAGGCACACACATTCCTGGCTTACTTCTTCAGCTCAGTCATCACTTGAGGTCACATAAGCCTCTGGCTATGGCAATGCCAATTATAACAAGCATGGCTTGAGGACCTCCTAATTGTATGAGACCAATTATACTTGTTATTCATTTAACAATAAACAGCTTTCATGCCCACTAAATTGAAGCATACTACTAAATTTGCTGAATGTAACTTGGCAATATTTCTCCAAATCATTAACTGCCTAAGACTTTGAAAATAAAGTATATCTTTGTGCCTCTTGCCTTCAGAGCATGTTCTGCTCTTGTGTGTACTTTCCTATCCATTTCATTACATTGTACTTATGATGCTTCTGCATAATGTTTCCCCATATGCCTGAATGCCCTTACAGTTTTCTGAATTCCAAATGGATAGGTAGGATGAAGTGAGTGAAGGGTGTGACACCAAATTTGTACTAAATTACCTTTTCTTTTTCATTCAAAATTTCAGCACAATGAAAAGCAGTGAAAGGATAAATATGTGTGTAAATCTTAATGAATACTGACTTTATAAAACAATAATAGTAAGCTCTTTTGTGATTTATAAAAAATTAGAATTATAATACATGGGAATAAAGTACATATGCTGGTAGGAATATAAATGGAGTTTAAATATTTTAAAGTCCTGCTATAGTCTGGGAAGAGGTAAAACCAATAAATAAAACCAATTTATTCTGGACTTTGATAAGTCAAGGGTACATGTTAAAGTATTCCCTGGGGAACTTTAACTTATCAATAGTTACATTAAAGGTAAGTGAATTAAATGCTCTTATGAAAACCAAAAGTTCTCAGGTTGATTACAAAAACAAAACCCAAATATGCTATTTCAAGAGAAATGATTTAAATATAAGGACACAGGTAGATTAAAGAAAAAAGATGGAAAATATACTATGTAAACACTAACCAAAAGAAAGTTGGCTTTGCAATATTAATATCAGACAAAGTTGACTTTAAGGAAAAAAAGATCAGAAAGGATAAAAAATAATACTGTGTAATGATAAAAGTTTAGTTCACCAGAAAAATGTAGAAATTCTAAATTTAACTGCATTTAATCACGTAGCCTCAATATAGATAAAGCAAACATGAATCAAACTAAAGGGCAAATGGCTACAGAAAGGAAAAGATTTTAACAATCTCTTGCAGTAACTAAAAGAATAAACACACATTTGCAAAAATGAATAGAAAATATGAATAACATGGTTATAAACTTTGAACTGACATGTATAGAACACTGTACAGAATATATAACCTTTTCAAATATTGAGAAAGCCTTAATGGAAAATAACTATATGCTGGTCCTACGTCTAAATAAACTTCAAAAATTGCAATATACAGATTTTATTCTCTAACTGCAAGGTAAGTAAGACAGAAACAGCAACAATAATGAAGCCAAAACTAGAAAAATCACTGTTTTTTTGGAAAAGAAGAGATACACTTCAAAAGAGCTCATGATTTAAAGAAGATAACAAAATTGAAATTTAAGACTATTTCAAACTAAGTGAAAATGAAAATGTTACATATCAAAGCCTGAGGGGAGGAAAAAATGCCAGCTTTTAAGAAGGACTATAGCCTCTCCTCTCCTTACATCATCCTTATCTTCCCTCCACACTGTACCCAGTTTACAATATGAGATTTGTATCTGAGCTAGTCTGCCGTGAGAGTGACTTGAGGATTTTGAAGGGCTGCTTAAAGGAGAAGGAAAAGATCTTGACCACGTCTTTCCAAAGAGCAGAACTAGAATAAACAGGTAGAAATCCAAGGAAGGCAGATTTTAGTTCAATGAAAGAAAAAAATGTTGTGGTCATTGAACATTTTAAGATATTAAGAGATAACAAGGTTCCTATCACTGGAAATATGCAACTGGTGTAACTTTAATCCCAGTTGTGTGTGTGTATGTGTGGCAGGGGCAAGGGTGGGACTTGACCAGTTATCTGTGTTTAAAGATGGTGTTAAGGTACTGCATGCAAATACTAACAGTTTCTGAATCTGGATGGTGGGTGATCAGTGTTCATTGTATCATACATTCAACTTTAAGTTTGAAACTTTTGATAAAAAACACTGAAAAATAGGTGCTGCATCTACCCCAGTGTAGAAAGTTGTGAGGATTCAATGAGATTGAGGATCTATACTTTCCCTGTTTGACATATGGTGTACATACATGTATCTTTGTATATACCCAATATATACTGTGATGTTTACTTTTATACTTTTATAATTTTTCCTCTAACATCTGAAAAACTTGCTCTATGACAAAGTATAACAAGGAAAGATCTCATCTTAAGTGTTTTATTTTTCATTCTCTCTTCGTTGAGCAAGAAAGTAGTTAAGAAATCTTAGACTTGTTATTATACTAATATATACTATATGTTTTAGCTATACTATACTATATACATTAGTATATATAGCTTACTAACAAATACTAAGAAAACATATACAGTATACTAACAAATTCCTTGTTAGTTTTAAGAATTTTTCAGAAGGGAAGACTCTGCAGGCTTTATCATATTAAGGCAGAAGATTATTCAGTGTTCAAAATGTTAAATGCAAGCAACTATCAACTTGTGCCCAAGTGTTTCATGTGTCATTATACTGAGTAAGATTTGACTTTTTGGTTTTGTTCCAAACTCATACTATAGTTACCATTTCCTCCAAGTTATTCATGAATTATCATGCATACTTGAATTTAATTTGCTGATAAATTGTGTTTGACCTACATAAGCTATGGGATATCCCCTTACCCAGTGTTAAAACACTTTTAGTGATGTGAAGCAATAGCATTCAAATAACTCCTGATTATAGTTCAAAGAGTACCTAAAGGCAATAGGGAACAAAAGAAAATACTGTTCCCTAAAACTATGACCTGGTGAGTTTTGATGCTAAAGATTTCTCAAGCTAGCATATAAATAGTCTTTGGGCTTTTTTTTTTTTATTGTTTTTGCCATACATTGTCATGATATCACCATGGGTTTACATATGCTTCCCCTCCAGAACCCCCTTCCCTCCTCCCTCCCCGCCCCCCCGGGGAAATCTCACTGCACCAGCCCCCGAGCATCAATCCTGGGCTGGCGATTGATTACACATATGATAATTAACATGTTTCAATGCCATTCTCCCATATCATCCCACCCTTTCCCTCATCCACAAAGTCCACAAGTCTGTTCTATACATCTGCGTTCCTTTTGTTGTCTCCCATGTTGGGTTCTTGTTACTGTCTTTCTAAATTCCATATATATGCGTTAATATACTGTATTGTTGTTTTTGCTTCTGGCTTACTTCACTCTGGATAATGGGCTCCAGTTTCGTCCATCTGAGTAGAATTGCTTCAAATGAATTTTTTTTTAATGCTGAGTAATATTCCATTGTGTATATGTACCACAGCTTTCTTATCCATTCATCAGTTGATGGGCATCTAGGTTGTTTCCATGTCTTGGCTATTGTAAACAATGCAGCGATGAACATTGGGGTACACATGGCTCTTTCAATTCTGGTTTCCTCGGTGTATATGCCCAGCAGTGGGATTGCTGGGTCTTTGGACTTTTTAAATGAGTTTGGGGCATTTTACCCTCTATTTCCATTAGAAGCAAAAATACTATATATTCTCTGAAATCTCTTTCAGTTTTAAAATCTGAAATTAAAGTTCACTTTGCTGAATTCCTGAATACTGTTGTAAAACGGATTCATTTTCCAGCTCTTACTGTTTCTACCCTTTCTAACACACAATATTGGATCCTCGAAAACCTGAAAAACATGCTCTTGCTCCTTGAGAGTCATGGCTGTTTCTTCGTCCCTTGTTTCTCCTTTTCACCTCCTCCTAATCTGTAGAATCAAAGGAGGATTTAAAATGGACTCATCTTTCTGAACAGGATTAAATGGCTCTGTTAGCAGAGGGGGATGCATAGAAAGTTCTCTTCAGTGTTTAGGCAGTACTGTGTACCTGTAAAGTTACATACCTGCCCAAAATTTAGAGAAGTTTAATGCTTGATTGCCAGCTTAAACTCTGAAAAAAAATCTTGTGGGGAAACATGCCCTGTACATGGTTTCTGTCTGTAGACTACAAAGGGAGGTGGACCTGTGCCAGTTATGTGTTAAAGGTAGATGCCAAACTTAGTCTTTAAGAGATTTCTTGGCATGAATAAACACAGATGAAAAAAAAGTCTATGTTCTTAGATCTGTTATATACACTTAAAATGGTTACCGCATGGAGCACATCTATAGAGTCCATCATATTCCAAATTTTCATTTTAGAAGAAAACTGGAAAAATTGAGTAATTCATATTGTTAATTTTAAAATTAGCCTAGAATTATTTCTCCCTAGAAATATAACAATTTGTTTATGGAAACCTTTAAATGAGAACCTTTGACTTCAGACACATATATGGTCAATGTGGATGACTGGAAGCTGGCAGATAGCTGTAAGGAGGTCCCCTATCAGTGCCCTTCAACTACAGATCTCTTTCCACGGCTTTTGGAATTTGAATAGCCATACTATTTTCTCACTACATAGTATTTTTAACTTTTAAATTATTTTACTTGAGATTGTTTCTTTCTTTAGTTGCTTGTGCTAGATTATTTTCCTAGCCTTATTGTACCAAGAATTAAGAGTTTATGGGAGGACTCAATCTTTTTAGGAAGTCTGGGAACCACAGAATAAATTTTTTCCCTGTGCACCTTCTTGACAGAAAGATATGAAATATGATTGAGATAGAAGAGTGGGTAAGATCATGGGATTTGGAGTCAAACAAGTCTCAATTCAAATCCAAGCAACACCATGTTTTTGGTATGTGTCAGGGGAGCGTCATTTAACTTTTCCAAGTCTCACTGCCATGTCTGTTAAATAAGGATAATACGCATTCCATAAGGTTCTTGTGAGGATGCACTGAAATAATACACATCCCAAATGGCACCTCTTTGACACTAAGGGCTCAATAAATTGTATTTAACACTGTGAGGTTTTTATATGTTGTTGTACATCAGGATGGTACTTCTGTTATAGACAAGTGGAAGGAAACAAGAAAACTACAGATGTCCTGGTATATAATTACACATCCTATTTTGGTTTCCTTGCTCAGTGTCATATTTTGAATGTGGTGGTCATGACTGAAATCCAATTAGGAGGAACAACCATAGCATCGAACAACTTCCCTTCCTTTGACATATCCCAGATGCACGGATGCAAGAATAGGCAAAACCACCCTTTCTTTCTTTTTATTTCTCATTAGGGAAATTGCAAACATTCACACAAATGTGATCTGGCAAAACAGAAAGAGTCTACATCATTTGCATTTCATATTTTGAGATATTTAAAGGACAGTTGGTAGCAATAGGACCCATCACCAGAAATGAAGTATTAATGTTTATGAAGTATTAATATTTATTAATGTTTAGTAAACATAGTTTAATTGGTGCTCTAATTAGAACCTATGTGTAATTTGAAAAATACAAATTTCAGAAGCAATTTTTATTATATTTGTGGGAGACCTGGGTTTGATCCCTGGGTTAGGAAGATCCCCTGGAGGAGGGCATGGCAACCTACTTCAGTGTCCTTGCCTGGAGAATCCCCATGGATAGAGGAGCCTGGCGGGCTACAGTCCATGGGGTCGCAAAGAGTCAGGCATAACTGAATGACTCAGCACAGCACATGTCAAGGATATGGCCATCATTTCTCAAGGTTGCGATGAAATTATAAATCAGAACTAAAAAACAGATGGGGAATATTTTCAAACATGTGGGAAAAGCTACATGTAAAGTCATGACAAATATTTCTGGGTGTTTGTTCATTAGGGACAAGGCTCAGCATCACATTCTAAGATGAAAGCTTCAGGTGCTTAACTTCTCAAATGAGGCGATCTGAGGAATCTCCACAAGACATAATGGTGATCTATATCATTTGTAGTTAATGAAACATCCATTCAATCATATCACACAGGAATGTTTGATCTGGAGCCAATTTTTGTTGGTTAAAAGTTATGCTATTAGTAAAGCAAAAAAACATGGCATATGAGAAAAATAAACTTGGGAAAATTAATTTTGGCTCCTTTGGATACCAAATGACCTCCAAATGCTTTCATTATATCCATATATAAATTATATAGGTGCATATGATAAATTCTTGTTCTCATATTAAAAGTAAAACATAGAAAATTAATAGGAAAATTAAAGAATTTAAAGCCTGAGGAAAAATACTATGCTACGGTGGCAGTGTGACAAATCAGCAAGTGACAAGGCTGACTTCCTTCTCTGTTGTCTTATTATTCCACCTTTTCCATCCTGCATTTCTGACTCTTTCTTCCTATTTCAGTGTTCAATCTTGCATTTCAGTTCAGTTCAGTTGCTCAGTCATGTCCAACTCTTTGCGACCCCACGGACTGCAGCACACCAGGCTTCCCGGTTCATCACCAACTCCTGGAGCCTGCTCAAACTCATGTCCATTGAGTCGGTGATGCTATATAACCCTCTCATCCTCTGTCGTCTCCTTCTTCTCCTACCTTCAATCTTTCCCAGCACCAGGATCTTTTCCAATGAGTCAGTTCTTCCCAGCAGGTGGCCAAAATATTGGAGCTTCAGCTTCAGCATCAGTCCTTCCAATGAATATTCAGGACTGATTTTCTTTAGGATTGATTGGTTGGATCTCCTTGCAATCCAAGAGACTCTCAAGAGTCTTCTCTAATACCATAGTTCAAAAACATCAATTTTTCGGCACTCAGCTTTCTTTATGGTCCAACTCTCATATGGAAAAACCATAGCTTTGACTATATAGACCTTTATCAGCAAAGTAATGTCTCTCCTTTTTAATATGATGTTTAGGTTTGTCATAGCTTTTCTTCCAAGGAGCAAGCACCTTTTAATTTCATGACTGCAGTCACCATCTGCAGTGATTTTAGAGCCAAAGAAAAGAAAGTCTCTCACTGTTTCTATTATTTCCTCATCTATTTTCTATGAAGTGATGGGACCGGATGCCATGATCTTCATTTTTTGAATGTTGAGTTTTAGGCCCACTTTTTCACTCTCCTCTTTCACTTTCATCAAGAGGCTCTTTTTCTTTGCTTTCTGTCATAAGAGTAGTATAATCTGCATATCTGAGGTTACTGATATTTTCCCCTGGTGATCTTGATTCCAGCTTGCATTTGTAGTTGATCTTGTATTTGTCCTTTCTTAATTTCACCTCAGTTGGGGGAGACCATTCTTTTACCTTGAGAACTCTGATTGATGCCAAATCCAAGGTAGTGTGAGGATCTCCTACTAGTGCAGGCCTTGGGCACTGTTGCTTTAGCAATGGTTTGTGAATGCTGTTTCTCTGACCCAGGGCTGTGACTCTCCAATGCACCCCTCAGGAGCTCAGCAGACTGTATCTGCCATCTCTATCTCTTCAGTGAGGTGATCTGCTGCTACCCAGGTCCCCAGAACCTCAACACCAGTGACTTAATCTTGT
Source organism: Antilocapra americana (assembly GCA_007570785.1). Classification (NCBI taxonomy): domain Eukaryota; kingdom Metazoa; phylum Chordata; class Mammalia; order Artiodactyla; family Antilocapridae; genus Antilocapra; species Antilocapra americana. The sequence goes on from ML664199.1 coordinate 18,520,563, forward strand.
GACTAATGCAAATGCACATAGATGTCAATAAAATGCAGAAGTTCTGTATAACTGGATGAACCTCATTATAATATAACAGGTAATTTCATATAAAAACTAGTCTTTTCATCAATATCGTCTTGTATGACCTTCAATATCAGCCAGACTACATATTTCCATGGTGCAAACACATGTTGCCACTTGTCTGCCTTTGCCCATGAGCCTCTCCCCAACCCTTTTACCTTAACAGGATAGATTGTCCTTCTATCCAGTTCATATCCACCTTCCTGAAGCTTCTTTTCTCAGGTTCCTTTGCCCAATGTAAGATGACTGCAGAAAGTAACCTGTCCAGCTGAGCTCTGGGACTGCTATATCCACAAATTATCCTTGTTAAGAAAGGAATAGCAGTACACTTGCTACCTCTGGAAAATCAACTATCTTGGAGAGATCTTGGTGACAGCTGCCCCTATCCCCTCCTGCTTAACTAGACTCACCTTAAGGATGAAGGAGTGCCTCTGGCACTTTGTCTGGCTTAGGGTCCTAAATAAGTTTTTCTCTGACTACTGAATTCTGGCATACTCCATTAGGAAAAACCGGCAGCTGAATAACCCTAAGCATACATCAGTGGCCTATATAATTTTATAGCCTCAATTTGTTGAAGGTACCAATTGAGCTCTCCATTTGATTTGATGTGTAGATTCTAGCACTATTATATTATAAAGTGGCAAAACACTTAAATAACTGTCGATACTTCCATAGCATTTATACAATTATATTGTCACTACAACAATTCTTTTTATGAGGCTAGGGATGCTATGCCAAATAAGGTGAATGTGTGGAAATTTTTGTAGCTTCTTGAAAGTTACAGAGAGGTCGGGTTACAATTTTATTTTCAAACTAGTTTTCCAGTAAGTTTTAGTACAAATTTTAAGATGGAACAGATCTCAAGTAGTAAAATCCTTTAAGAGTTTACAGTTATATTCTGTGTGGATAAAATCATAATGGCCTGGAACAATGACTAAATGCTGAGTGGAATTTTAAAGCTGGATTTGACTTTATAAGCTTTTCCTTGAGCTAAGATATTTTCCCCACTGTGTTATGTTTGATAAAGATTGAAACTTATAAACAGGACTGTGCCATTTTTATAGTGAAATTCATACTTAATTTGCCTTTGTAGCACTGGTATGAAATGAAGAATTAAACCAGTTCTAATTAGCTTAAATAAAATTGTCTCACCAAGTTAACAAATTTATAATTTAGGAAGTTTTAAAAGCAAGTGATATGTTTGTCTGTTCTGTAAACAAACCCAATTATGTCACCTCCCACCTATCTTCAGGATGAAATCCAAACTTTTTAACAGGACGTTCAGGCCCCTTCCTGATTTGACTTACTTATCATTTTAAATGCTCACTGAACTATACAGAGCACTTATTTCTTCTGTATTCTACTTAATGACTGGCAAATGCTGTTTCCTCTGCATAGAACATTTTTTCTCTTTCCCTCCATCCCTTCCCCAGGTTCATTAACGGCTAATCCCCACAACTTCCTAAGACTGAGGTCTGGTGGTACCTTCTGGGAAGTTTCTGAAATGGGACTCAAAATGTCACATTGCTATTACTGTCTTCTTGCTCAGACTGTGAGCTCTTTCTGGGCAGGCACCATAAGCTCTCATCCTTGTATTCTCAATACCCACTATGCTTTGCACACAGTAGTTACTCAACTCAGGCTTGTTGAATAATCTCACACTTTGAAATTATGCTTAGGGATCCAGCTATAGGATATTATCTGTGGTCTTGTGCCATCTCCCAAACTATAAGTAACAAAGCAAATGTTAAAGTATTTCTACCTCCCATTTTATTATTCCAAAATCCAATATAATTAAAAAGCAAACATAGACAACTAACATTTCATCTCCAGGAGACCCACTCTTGAAAAGTCATGCATAAGCATGACTGTTGTTTATGAAGTGTTCCAGAATGGACACTTAGATCAGTAAATAGACAAGCTGGGTGCTTTCTCTTTGCAAAACTCTGGCTATGAGTAGATCTTCAAAAAAACCAAAATCAAAACAAAACAACCACCCCCAACCAAATAGTATCAAGACTTAGTGATCTCTAAATCTAGTTAAAATTCCCCTGGATTACTCTATAGGCTAAACTATATATTCTTATGGTTTTAAGTTCTTGTTGTATTAGCTTAGCAATCTAGCCTCACTTCCACTCTAAAATTGCTGTTCCCCATTTTGCATTTTTAAATGAAGATCATTTTTAACTGGAAAATTTATTTCCCATGCATATTCTCATGACATATCATGAGAACTTGTTGCCCTCTTCTGTTTATAATCAGATTACTCCTTTAGTTTATGCTTATTTACAAAATGGATGGTGGGAGACTCACAGGGGAGACTGGGCCTATGGATAATTGCTTCTTGCCATAATTTTCTATAACTGCAAAACCCTTATTTAATTAGGGTATGACTTTACTTCAGTTGTATTCATTACATATTGCAGTGTCACAGACTTAAATATGTTAAAATAAGAGAAACTGTTGTTAACAGTCTATGTTTAGACAGTTTATGGTTAGAGACTTGCTCCATATTCCTTCAGTCATACAGTATGACTAAGGAACATTCTACAATTTAATGGATGTGGGCATGAAGCACAAAGGCTGATTGTTCAGAAGATCATTTAAGGGCTTACTTAGCTCCTAATTGGCTATTTCATTACGTACAGGAGCTGAATTATACCAGAATGTTATTAATTTACAAATTTGATGTTTACTTTTGTAAAACCTATGAATAAATGTATTGCTAAATAATATTATAAACAGTTTACCCTACTTGAAGTGGAACTTGTTTAGAATCATCATTTGACTCAGGAGAAGCACTTGCATGCAAAAGTAATGAATGTGTCTATTGGAAATGGTTTTTAACAAAGTATTAAATTATTATGATTCTGAAAATAGTCCTTATGGAATAAACTTTTTTATACCTATTATTAGCATCACTACTGTATGTACTAACTTGAAAGTTATGTACAATTCTTTCCTAAAAAACTCAACTTTAAACAAATCAGACTAACATATGCCCTCTGGTCTCAGTTCCCCACTGCAGTCCTATTGGGGTGATTTAACACATTTAACCATATGTGTATGCTTATTTCTCCCCCTTACCTTACAACTATCTGAAGGTAGCATTTTTATTAGATCACTCCTTGCTCAAAACATCTTACTAATTTTGACAGTACTAAATCTAAATAGCTTAACAAGAATTCAAGGTTCCATATAAATTTCCTCCAATGACTTCCCTATCATGTTGCTTACTTCCCCTATAGTAGACCCTCTTTCTGTCACCCTGAATAGTAATACAGTACTGTTACCATTACTCAGGTCCATCTAGCAGAGCCTGCCCTTTTTCTTCTCAGATTTATTCACATCTGTAAAACATCTGCTCCCTACACAAAACTCTTAACTGGCCCTTGGTTGCAGCAACCAATCCCTCCTTAGGACCCTTCCAGTTCTTTTTTTAAATTAATCAATTAGTTAATTACTTTTTAATTGGAGAATAATTGCTTTATAATGTGTTAGATTCTGTTGTACAACATCATGAATCAGCTATATATATATATAGCCCTCTAGGTCATCTCAGGGCACCAAGCTGAGCTCCCTGTGTTATATAGCAGTTTTCCATTAGCTATCTATTTTGCACATGGTAGTATATATATATGTCAATGCTACCCTCTCAATTTGTCCCACCCTCTCTTTACCCTGCTGTGCCCATAAGTCCATTCTCTACATCTGTGTCTCTATTCTTGCCCTGCAGATAGGTTCATCAGTATCATTTTTTCTAGATTCCATATATATGCCTTAATATACAGTATTTGTTTTCCTTTTCCTTATTACTTCACTCTGTATGACAGACTTTAGGTTCATCCCCCTACTGTGCTTCTTGGTAACCATCATTTACCATTTACTACATAGGGACTATAGCCCTTAACTAGGGTTTTGTTGACTTGAATTGTTGAGCTGAATTATTTGGTTAATTTTCGTTTTTATTGATGTATACTTGACATACAACATTATATTAGTTTCAGGGATATAGCAATTTGATATTTGTGTATATTGTAATCATCACAGCAAGTCTAGTTAACATCCTTTTTCTTGTGATGAGAACTTTTAAGATGTACTTGCTTAGCAACTTTCAAATATACAATGTTATTAACTATAGTTGCCATGCTGTATGTTATATCCCCATGACTTATTTATTTTATAACTGAAAGTTTGTACCTTTTGATTCCTTTCACTCATTTCACCCACCTTCCACCACCCACCTCTGGCAACCACCAATGTGTTCTATCTATATTTCATTTCATTTTTAAAAATCTGACATGTATGAATGTGAGAGTTGGACCATAAAGAAGGCTGAGTGCTGAAGAATTGATGCTTTTGAACTGTAGTGCTGGAGGACTCGAGAGTCCCTTGGACAGCAAGGAGATCCAACCAGTCAATCCTAAAGGAAATCAACCCTGAATATTCATTGGAAGGACTGATGCTGAAGCTCCAATACTTTGGCCACCTGGTGAAAAGATCTGACTCATTGGAAAAAGCCCAGATGGAAGATTGAGGGCAGGAGGAAAAGGGGAGACAGAGAATGAGATGGTTGGATGACATCACCTATTTCAATGGACATAGCAAAAGTGTGAAAATCGCTCAGTCATGTCTGACTCTTTGCAACCCCATGGACTATACAGAGTTTGAACAAATTCCAGGAAATTGTGAAGGACAGGGAAGCCTGGCGTGTTGCAGTTCATGGGGTCACAATGAGTTGGATACAACTGAGTGACTGAAGAACAACAAACCTCTTCAGATAGACTGAAAAGTCCTTGCAAGAAAGGTGGTGTGTCTAAACATCTAGTATAGTTTGAACACATATTAACTGAATGCATTGATGCAAAAATTGATGAATAAGTGACTAAAAATTGAACAAATGAATGTATGAATGGTATGAATTTCAGAGTACACATGGAAAAAATGCATCCTAAATTTACACTAACAATTTGGAGTCTACTGAGGAAAAGAAAGGGAGAGTTCTTAAAAGCCAAGACTCTTGATGTTTAAATTATCCTTCGATGTTTGTAGGGCAAAAAAGTAGTGAGTCCAGAAAGAATAGCCAGAAATGGGCTCTTTTAATTCCATAATCTCTCTGTTGAGGCCTGTGTGTTTAGGAATTTAGGATCAGCATGAAGTTATGGTGACCACCTGGCCACACAATGTCCCCCTTTCCTTCTTTCCATGAAGGGATCATGACCTCATTCTCTGGAAAGTGGACTCTCCTCCGAAAGCATTTGAGGACTGCTTCTCTCAAAGAGTAAGTGAAATGCAAAATGCGTCCAGGACAAAGCCGATCTTATTAAGAGAGCATGCACAAGTTCTGGAGGGAAAAGTCATTGCTAAGTTATATATGAATTTTTTTCCTTAATCTTTGAAAAGATCAACTCTGGTTTCAGTTTAATTTTTTTTTTCAAAAGAAACCTACATGGCCACTTCTTCAAATTTGTTCCAGATGGATTTAGTCATAGAATGATTGATTATCCACTCAGTTGTGAGCTATGTGGTTAAGCTCAGAAGAGCCTGCAACAAACTGGTCTGGAGCTGTTTCACGGTTAAGTGGCAGAAAGGATAATCCTTACACTGTCATTTTAGAGTTAGTGATGAGGAAAGAGGAATTTAGTGAGGCTACTTATGTCAAGGGAATCAGCAAATGGATGGCTGAATATGAAGAGATATTATGAGCATAATGCTTCCCCTGCCACCCTGTATTTCATGGTAAAGGGAACCAGATCTGACTGAGAGCCCGATGAGCGCTGCCCCAGCTCTCACTGCTTGTTTCTTGAACCAGTCCAGCCTCCTGGGAATGCTCCAGGCCCAAGGCCAGAGACTAGCTGCTACCTGGCTGCTGAGGCACCTATTATCCTACTACCCACTCAACAGGTCCATAGAGCCTTTTATTATTGGCATCAGAAACACCTGAGAAAACCTGGAAACTAATTCTGGGGAAGAGTGAACCAAGGAGAAAATGTACTGCTCTCCATACAGAGCTGTATTATGTACTTTAAAAAGAAATTTAAGAACATTTGGTCCATTTCCATTTTCTTTTAGGGAAAAAAAAACCACCCTTTCCTTTGGATTTTGGTTACTCCTTTTAATAGCTGCATTAGCCTTTTCTCGGTTCTTTCACTCTGGTTAAGTTACAATCTGGCTACCAGAATATTCTTTTAGGGAGATTGGATGTGGCTGATGGCCTTTCCTACATGTCACCATCTGATTTTATAAGTTGTTCAATTCTTAGTATCGCCCATCATGGTGATTTTCTATTTTTGCTCATATACCCTTTTTCTTTTCCTTTTCCCTTTGAGTGCTATTCTACCTCATTATTGCCTTCTTGTTGAAAAACAAACCACTATTCTGTCTCCTGTCAAGATACCTGCTCCTTAAATCCTAAGAAAGTTCATGTTGGATTTTATGGCTGCTGAATTTTTAAGTCTTACACAACTTATTTATTGTAACCTTAGGTTATATTCATCACATGTCTCCTAGTAGAAATTTGAGGGAAAAGAAAAGATGTAAACATATTTAAACACAAAAATGACAACTCTAGGCTTTTGAATAGGTTGTAGGAAGAAAAATGTGACCAAAACAGTACAGCGATTTCTATTAGAAATAGATTTTCTATTAGAGAGATGGAGAACATTTTCCATGATCCTCTAACAAACACACAAATATCACAGATGTCTAGGACAAAAGTTCACGTTGAAGTAAGAACTGTGTTTATTAAATTTCTTTTATATAACAAGCATGTGGATACATGCTGATCTGCAAAAATAAAGGGAGTTTTTGTGTTTGCTCATAAAGTTCTTGTTTCGTGGATATTGTTTATTTGTAGAGTGGAGTAAAGCAGGATTTTAACTAACACTTGAAAATCAGAGAATATATTCATAATTATTTAGCAGTGGTTTTGGAGAGAATTGATAGCATTCTAGAAGTTCCATGTCCATGAAGAAGAGAAGGGTACATTCATTCAAAAGGAGCTGTTAGAAAGCTATGAGGTTCTTCTTTTTAACAGTACTTTGCCTGTTTGGGCCACACCCATCAGGATGCATGTCTGAATGAGTCATCCACTCTCCTGAACTGCTGGGGAGGTGGGTGCATATTGCTTTTTGAAACCATTTAAAATTCTAGATTTAACTCTAAAGGTTTAGATGGAATCATTTCAGGGGGAATTTTAATTATAGATTGTGGTAGGCTTCTGACATGGCTCTCAATGATCCTAGACTCCTGGCATTCATACCCTTGACTGTGGGCTGATCTAGTGGCTTGTTTCTAATGAACAAAATGTGGTAAAAGTTCTGGACTGTCATTTCAGTGATTGAGTTACAAAAGTCTGTGACTTTAGTCTTATTAGTACTTTCCCTTTTGCTGACACCTCTTGTCTTTTCTCTTGCTTACTCTGATGAAGAAGGCTACTGTGTACTGTTAGATGCTCTACAGAGAGGTATATGTGGCTAGGAGTTGATGGAGGAAGAACTCGTGAGGAATGGAGGCAGGAAGTGAATCCTACCACCAAACTCTAGCTGAGTGAGCTGGGAAAGAGATTCTTCCCAGTCAGGCCTTGAGACAACTGTAGTTTGTAAAAGACCCAGAGCCTAAAGACCCAACTAAGCCATGCTTTGATTCCTGATCTAGAGAAACTGTGAGACAATGAATTTTTGTTGTTTCAAGCTGCTATGTTTAGGTCAATTTGTCATGTGGCAAGAGATAACTCATAGACTTTGATATGGTTTCTGTGTAACAGATAATAATGCACGAAGTCAGGAAAGACCTTTGGTCGTAAGCCTAGTTTGAGTCTGAGGCTGAAAAAGTCTTGAAATGTGAAATGAACAAACCTGTAGACTTTTAACAGGTTGTTCTTTGTTGAAAGGTATTCATGTCCAACCGTGAAGACAGGAAATCTTAATTCAGGAATCAAGAAAAAAGAAAGAGAAAAAGAAAAAAGAAAATAATAAAGAACCTGTAACATTTAATGTTGGCACCTTTACATTTTAAATGAGGTTATACTAATACATAAACTACTTAAACACATAAAAGACATAACCATATTTTAATACATAAAATACATAAACATATATACTATACCATATTGTATAACATAGTATACTATATAGTACTAGTGTACTATATTATACTATATAGTATATACTATATACTAATATGACTATAGTAATATAGTAATACTGCATCTTGAGATATCTCTGAAGGTCAAGAAGCAACAGTTAGAACCAGACATTGGACAACTGACAGGTTTCAAATTGGGAAAGGAGTACATCAGCTATATATTGTCACCCTGCTTATTTAACTTATATGCAGAATATATCATGCGAAATGCTGGACTGGATGAAGTACAAGCTGGAATCAAGACTGCCAGGAGAAACAGCAATAACCTCAGATATGCAGATGACACCACCCTTATGACAGAAAGCGAAGAGGAACTAAAGAGCCTTTTGATGAAAGTGAAAGAGGACAGTGAAAAAGTTGACTTAAAACTTAACATTCAGAAAACTAAGATCATGGCATCTGGTCCCATCACTTCATGGCAAATAGAAGGGGAAACAATGGCAACAGTGAGAGACTTTATTTTCTTGGTCTCTGAACTCACTGCAGATGTTGACTACAGTCATGAAATTAAAGGACGCTTGCTCCTTGGAAGAAAAGCTATGACCAACCTAGACAGCATATTAAAAAGCAGAGACATTACTTTGCTGACAAAGGCCCATCTAGTCAAAGCTATGGTTTTTCCAGTAGTCATGTATTGATGTGAGAGTTGGACCATAAAGAAGGCTAACCATTGAAGAATTGAGGCTTTTGAACTTTGGTATTGGAGAAGACTCTTAAGAGACTCTTGGATTGCAAGAAGATCCAACCAGTCCATTCTAAAGGAAATCAGTCCTGAATATTCATTGGAAGGACTGATGCTGAAGCTGAAGCTCCAGTACTTTGGCTACCTGATGCGAAGAACTGACTCATTTGAAAAGACCCTGATGCTGGGAAAGATTGAAGATGAGAGGTGAAAGGGATGACAGAGGATGAGATGGTTGGATGGACATGAATTTGGGTAAATTCTGGGAGTTGGTGATGGACAGGGAGGCCTGGTGTGCTGCAGTCCATGGGGTCGCAAAGAGTTGGACACAACTGAGTGACTGAACTGAACTGATAGTAATACAGGCAAAAGAGTATATTTATCCTGCACACACACACACACATCGACCAACCCAACTCCTTTCCAAGCTAGGATTGAAATGGAATCCTTGGCTGTGGCATGAACCACAATAATTACCCATGTCAGTGCCTGGGGGGAAGACTGCAGTGATTTAGCTTTTAAAGCTTCAGTGATTTGGTCCAGACTTTTAGCAAACATCTAGTACTAGGTGTGAACTGTTTTGTCAGTAAAGCTTCAAATCTTTAGAAATGTCTGTTTTTTTGCTTCTGAGTCATTAATTTTATTATAATCACAGAACACATCTGCATTCTTCTTAGGGCAGATTTTAACTTGCTCTAGTATGCTTTTCCTTATAAAAAAAATGCCAACTGGAAGGCAAAGAGTTACTATCAATAGAAATAGTTCAAGAAACATATAGTGACCACACTTCCAAGGCTTGTAGCTAGAAAAAGTACACTTTATCTACCTCTCTTTTTCTCTTTCTCATTCTTTTAAAATTATTTTGAATGAGAGCTGGAAGAGACAACTCTTAATTTTGACAGCTGAGAAAGCTGAGTCTCAAAGAGGTTAACTGGTTTAATACAGTCAGAGTCACTTGAGGAAGATTCAGATGGGGACCTTTTTCTCTTACTAAGTTTCATGGAATTTCTGCCACTCTTTTCCTGCCAAACTACTTTCTGTATCCTCCTGAGCATTCAAACATAAAACATTTCACTATAGGAGAAAATTCTATTAATTAGTAAGCAAAGGAAATATCTATGTATTATAGCTGTAACTGTTACAATGAAATTTATATTGGAGACATTGAGCATCTAACCAAGGAATAAGAAAATCTTCTTGGGAAAAAAAATCCCACCACATGCAGATATAATTTTATCCAAAGTATACCCACTTTGATAACTGCAGAAAATAGAGAATGAAGAATTACTAGACATATCAGTTTCTTGGTGGGAAGCACAAATTGCCAGCTACTGGAAGAGAGGCTCTTTGTATGTCAACAAAGTCTGGGAGCTTGCTATAAGTATGAATCTTGGGTCTCATCCCACACATAGTAAATCAGAACCTTCATTTTAATAGGATCCCAGGGAATTCATATGTATAGAAAAATTTGAGAATTTCTGGCCTATCACACATAGCATATAGAAGTTTCTCAGAAACATATTAGAAAATTGAGTCCCAAATTTAAAGAATCCCTTAGCCAATTTCATAAAAAGAGCAAAACCAATTTACTTAGTTGTCACCTTTTCTTTTTTACCTCCATCAGTCTTTTGAGGAAAATATACATTTATACTTACTATATACATAGGTAAAAAGTGGTCCTTGTAATACTATTTTACAAGATACTTCAGTACAACCCATTTTTGATAGGAATAGTCTTATACTTGCTCAATGTCTTCTACTCTTCTACTTTGCTCTATTTTTGTCTCTCTCACAGTCTCATTCAACATCTCCTTTTCTGCCTCTCATTCCTCTTACAGCTGCTCATCTCCCAGGGTAAGGGGAGGTTCCTGGAAGAGAAGGATATGGTTCAGCTGTTTTGCTTTTTTCCTCCACAAAAGTGTGAATATTGTACTGGCCTCTACCCTCACAGGTGTTCACTGCATTTTTGCTTTTTCCTTAAATGACTAATTTTCATACTGAGTGGTGTGTGGGGATGGTAGGTGGCTGTTACTGTTACCTTGAGTCACTCAGCAGAGAAGCCAGGGAAATTTTCATAACTGGCATCACTGTTTCATCTTAATTTGTGGTTTATATAGTTGCCCCTCTTATCTCTGGTTTCACTTTCTGGAAGTTTTAGCTACCCATATGGTCAACTATGTTCTAAAAATATTATATGAAAAATTCCATAAGTAATTCATAAGTTTTAGACTGCCACCATTCCAAATACCTTGCCATCCCACTTGATGCTGTACGGGACATGAATCATCCCTTTGTCTAGCATATCCTGCCCAGTAACTGATTAGTAACATCTTGCTTTCAGACCCATTCTTTTGGGTATTGCAGTGCTTCTGTTCAAGTGACCCATATTTCACATAATACTGGTCCCAAAGCTCAAGTATTGTGATCCTGGCAATTAGGGTGTGCCACAGAAAAACTATAAAGTGTTTCCTTTAAGTGAGAAGGTGGAAGTTCTTGACTTAATAAGGAAAGAAAAAAAAATTTGTACCCTGAGGCTGCTAAGATCTACATTAAGAAGGAATCTTCTAAATGTGAAATTGTGAGGAAGGAAAAAAAAATTGTGCTAGTTTTGCTATCAAAACTCAACTGTAAAAGCCATAGTCAGTGTGTAATAAGTGGTAAGTTAAAATGGAAAAGGCATTAAATTTATACAAAAAGATATTTTGAGAATGAGAGAGATCACACTCACAAAAGCTTTATTACAGTATATGGTTATAATTATTTTATATCATTATTAGTTATTGTTGCTTCTCTCTCACTGTGCCTAATTTATAAATTAAACTTTATCATAGGTATACATAGGAAAAAACAGTATATATAGAGTTCGGTCCTCTCCATGGTTTCAGGCATCCACTGGAGGTCTTGAAATGTATTTGCAGATAAGTGGGGACTTTTGAATTTTAAAACTGATCAATGCACAAGCAACACTTAAGTCATGAATTTTCAGCATCAGTAGTTACTCAATTATGATCTTTGTAGTTAAGAGATTTACCTAACAGTAACAGAGAAGAGAAAGTATCTCTTCTCCTTTAAGGGAAAGTGGTGTTTTCTTTTTTGCTGAGTAATAGAGTTGACATAACATAGAGTGTGTCATCTATTAAACTGATTTTAAAATGTCTCCAAGTCAATTGCAAAGGCTGACTTTACTCTGCACTGATTCTTCTTATCCTAATGTGAGATTTATACTGAGGAATAGGCAGTTGCTTGCAGTTGGTTTTACCCACTTCTCAGGACTTCTACTTAATGTTTTAAGTTCTTGAGAAAACATAAAACATCATTCATATTTAATCAAGTAACTCATTCAATTTTCCTTACTGATGTCTTCTCTATTCTCTATCCTTATATATTATTCCTTTTAATATGAGACCAGAAACTGTATTTTACCAAGAAAAACAGTTATAACAATTTTATTATGTATTGATAATGCTTTGGGGAATGTGTAATTCTGCCTACTCCTGACTTTGACACTATAGTCAGCTTTTCTAATAATTCTTTTAAAACCCTATTAGAATCCTAATACTGTTTGGGGCTGGGTTTTTCAATGACAACTAAATAGTCCAAGCTCCTTTTCTAAGAGTGATATTCTATTTGGGTATTAACCATTGGTGATAGCTTGGTTTATTGGAAACTTGTTCTGGCATGGTTACACAATCTATTTTTCTACTTAAATTGAAAAATCAATGAGAAGATTTTTTTAGTTTACTTAGAGTTGAACTCCAATTTGCAAAGGTTTTTCTATTTAACATTTTAAAAAAAACAAACTAGGGGCTTCCCTGATAGCTCAGTTGGTAAAGAATCACCCTGCAATGCAGGAGACCCTGGTTGGATTCCTGGGTCAGGAGGATCTGCTGGAGAAGGGATAGGCTACCTACCCCAGTATTCTTGTGCTTCCCGTGTTGATCAACTGGTATAGAATCTGCCTGCAATGTGGGAGACTTGGGTACGATCCCTGGGTTGGGAAGATCCCCAGGAGAAAAGAAAGGCTACCTACTCCAGTGTTCTGGCCTATAGGAATCCATGGATTGTATAGTCCATGGGGCTGCAAAGAGTTGGATACAGTGGAGCGACTTTCACTTCACTTTACTTCAAAATGAACTAGTCACTAAATAATCTTTCCTGGCTTTTCAGAATTATCATTAGCTGTTTAAATTGCACCACAATTAAATTTCCTTATTTCATTTAGGTTCTTTTTTATCATTAGCACCCCTACTCCCACATCTCACCCTCACCCACTAAAGAAGGGAGGTCTTGTAATTGAAGTTTAGAACAAAGCCCAGCATCTTTACCACCTTGTGTAGGAGAATTTTTTTCTCTGGCTACCTTCCTCCTTGGATTAGGGTTATTCGTGTACACCAGGTCATGAACAAAAAGGGCCCATAGCTTTTATTGGGAAGTTTAATTAATTGAGAATGACTGGAATTTTTCTGCCTTGCCTATCGAGTGAACTTTTATTCTGGGCTATACCCTGACTATAATTCACCAGAGTCCGTCTAGTCAAAGCTATGACTTTTCCAGTAGTCATGTATGGATGTGAGAGCTGGACTATAAAGAAAGCTGAGGGCCAAAGAATTGATACTTTTGAACTGTGGTGTTGGAGGAGACTCTTGAGAGTCCCTTGGACTGCAAGGAGACCCAACCAGTCAATTCTAAAGGAAATCAGTCCTGAATATTCATTGGAAGGACTGATGCTGAAGCTGAAGCTCCAATACTTTGGCTACCTGATGTGAAGAACTCATTCCTTGGAAAAGACCCTGATGCTGGGGAAGACTGAATGCAGGAGGAGAAGGGTACGACAGAGGGTGAGATGGTTGGATGGCATCACTGACTAGATGGACGTGAGTTTGAGCAGGCTCCGGGAGTTGGTAATGGACAGGGAATCCTGGCGTGGTGCATTCCATGGGGTTGCAAAGAGTTTGACATGACTGAGTGACTAAACTGAACTGAACTGAAGAATAAAAGAGTATGGCAATTCAATAATAGTCCCAGATAAGTTATTTTCTAATTCATTCTATGATGGTCTATCTAAAAAGCTTATTTTGTTAAAAATTCAGTTTCTCATTTTCTTATTTTCTAACACAAAGATAGGTCATGATGGGATCCAGGTAAATCTCTAAGAAAGATTAGTCAGGCCAGGATGCTGTAGAAGTGTAAGAGAACACAATCTTAGAGGTTATGTCTTAACACTTTTATTTCTATTTTGTTGACCCTTTCTATACTCCATCCAACACGTTTTTTGATGCTTGAATCATGTAGTAGCTGTCCAAGGTGCCCTGTTATCTTGTGATAGGTAAAAACACAAATTTACAAAGCAGTTCCTAGAGTTGGTTTTACAAGAATAATGAGAGGATCATTTTAGAAGCATTATCAGCTTTGATCAGTTTAATTTTTGTACATGTTACTTTCCTGTAAAAAAAAATGGTGTGTTATATGTTTGTGCACATGAATCTGTATGGGCTAAACTTGAGTAGGTATGTGTATATGTGCACATGTGTGGATGTAAACAGCTGGAATAGACTAAATCCAGGCAAGGAAGGGGGGCATTTAGGCCATGTAGGCAGGTCTCTAAGGTGTCTTTTAACAACTTCTTTTGGAATATCCTTTCCTTTTTTAAATGAGGTACCTTCTGATATCACAAATTTCTCAGGACAGAATATGGATAAGCAGAGAAAACTATCTTACACAACATTATCTCTTTAGGCCTCAAATGATGAAAAACAATGATTAGGAAAAAAGTTTACTGGTGGATTTTGAATGATGCCAGATACATAAATTGCTCACATATTTTAGGAGAATGATTTATTTTAAACTACTCTTTAAGAAGCTTCTTCAAATAAACAAATTCAAAGGACTGAATAACAGACTCTGGAAAGCAGACTTATACTGCTCTGCATAATTTTGATATATTAAAAATATTGAGATACTTAAATCTCAATTTTTAGTGAATAGTAACAATTTAATGACATTTTGTGAATATGAAAGCAACAGTTTAATGACATTTTGTGAATGTATGTATAAGAGGAAGGCCTTATGACAAAATAGTGAGATCTAAATTTAATCACCACCAAACAAAAATTCTTCCCTGATCCACATTGTGACAGATCTGGTCTCCAGGTTGGATAATGAGAGGGAACCTCTGAGTTGTTTCCTATTTTGGATTGTGTTCCACTGTTCACTCAAGGGAGTAGGATTAGATTCTCTGCAGCACACACAGCTGTTTCGAGTGCAAAACTTATTTCACTACAGTCCCTAGAGCTTTTTGAGATTTTTATATGCACAAAGGAAGCTGTGGTTTCCATCATGATTCTCACTTTAGTTGGGCACACATAAAGCAAAACACACAGCTTTCATGGTTGTCTCGAGTTCTGTTGTCTCCTTCACAATCCTAATTCATGTACAATTAAGTACAAGCTAGCTATTAGCTCCCAGGGTCCCCTCAATATTCTGCATTTTTTCTTCCTGGGACTCTCAGATCTATGGATTTCTTTCTCACTTCTCTAGAAATTCAGTTCTTCCTACTTTGGGGCCAGATCATAACTGTGCTTCTTTAAGTCACCTACAACCAAGTAACTCTCCTGGATTCTACCCATTAGCATTTTAACAGGATAGATTTTAAAAGAATATTTTCATTCCTAGCCACAGCAATCAGACAAAATAAATAAATAAATAAAAGGTATCTAAATTGGAATGGAAGAGGTAAAACTATTTGCGGATAACTTGATATTCTATACAGAGAACCTTAAAGACACCACCAAACACTTTTAGAACTAAATAAATGAATTCAGCAAGACAGGCAGGATAAAAGATGAATACACATAAATCTGCTGCATTTCTTTATACTAACAATGAAATACCAGAAACAGAAAATAAAAAAAAAATCCCATTTAAAATCACATAAAAATACTTAGGAATAAACTTAACCAAGGAGGTAAAAGACCTATACACTGAAAATCATATAAAACACTGATAAAGGAAATTGGTGGTGGTTCAAGGAACTGGAACAATATCCCATGCTCTTGGATTGGAAGAATTAATACTATAAAAGTGGCCATACTACCCAAAACAATCTATAGATTCAATATGATCCCTATCAAAATACTCATGACCATTTTCACAGAACTAGAACAAAACCCCTCAAATTTATATGGAACCACAAAAGATCCATAATTGCCAAAGCAATTCTAGGGAAAAGTAACAAAGCTGGAGGCATAACCCTTCCATACTTCAGGTGATACTGCAAAGTTATAGTGATCAAAATAGCATGGAATTGGTACAAAAACAGACACATGGATCAATGGAACAGAATAGAGAGCCCAGAAATAACCCACACACCTACAGACAATTAATCTATGACAAAGGAGGCAAGAATATACAATGGAGAAAAAGACAGTCTCTTCAACAAGTAGTGTCGGGAAAGCTGTACAGCTACATGTAAATCAATGAAACTAGAACACTCTCTCACATTATATACAAAAATAAATTCAAAATGGTTTAAAGAGCTAAACACAAGACATGACACAATAGAACTCTTAGAACATAGGCAAAATATTCTCTGACATAAATTGCAGCAATATTTTCTTGGATCATGCTCCCAAAGCAATAGAAATAAAATAAAAAATAAACAAACAGGGCCAAGCAAACTTAAAACCTTTTGCATAGCAAAGGAAACCATTATCAAACAAAAAGACAACCTGCAAAATGGGAGAAATTTTTGCAAATGATGCAACAGACAAGGGGTTAGTATCCAAAATATACAAACAGCTCATAGAGCTCAATATTAAAAAAGAAAAATAAAAAAATGGGCAGAAGACCTAAACAGACAATTCTCCAAAGAAGACATACAGATGGACAACAAGCATATGAAAAAATGCTCAACATCACTAATTATTAGTGAAATGCAAATCAAAATCGCAATGAGTTATCACCTTATATCAGTCAGAATGGCTATCATCAAAAAGTTTACAGATCGTAAAATGCTGGAGAAAGTGTGAAGAAAAGTGAACTCTCTTACACTATTGGTGGGAATGTAAACTGGTATAGTCACTATGGAAAACAACATGGAAGTTCCTTTAAAAAACTAAAAATAGAGCTACCACATGATCCAGCACTCCCATTTCTGGGCATATATCCAGAAAAGAAGAAAACTAATTTGAAAAGATATATGCACTCCAATGTTTATAGCAGCACAATTTACGATAGCCAGTATGTGGAAACAGTCGAAGTGCACATCAATTGGTTTAAGAAGATGTAGTATGCCAAAGAAAGTTCAAACTACCATACAATTGTGCTCATTTCACATGCTAGTAAGATTATGCTCAAAATTCTTCAAGCTAGGCTTCAGGAGTATGTGAACCAAGAACTTCCAGATGTACACGTTGGGTTTAGAAAAGGCAGAGGAACTGGAGATCAAATTGCCAACATTCACTGGATTAGAGAGAAAGCAAGGGAATTCTAGAAAAACATCTACTTCTGCTTCATTGACTACACAATGGAAATCACAACAAACTATGGAAAATTATTAAAGAAATGAGAATATGAGACCACCATACCTCTCTCCTGAGAAACCTGTATGCAGGTCAAGAAGCAAAAGTTAAAATCAGACATGGAACAATGGACTGGTTCCAAATTGGCAAAGGAGTACGTCAAGGCTGTATATTGTCACTCTGCTTATTTAACTTCTATGCAGAGTACATCATGAGAAATGCCGGCCTGGATGAATCACAAGCTGGACTTAAGATTGCCAGAGGAAATATCAACAACCTCAGATATGCAGAGAATACCATTCTAATGGCAGAAAGTGAAGAGGAACTAAAGAGCCTCTTGATGAGGGTGAAAGAGAAGAGTGAAAAAGCTGGCTTGAAAATTAACATTCAAAAAATTAAGATCATGGCATCTGATCCCATCATGGCAAAGAGAAGAGGAAAAAGTGGAAGCAGTAACAGATTTTATTTTCTTGGGCTCCAAAATCACTGCAGACAGTAGCTGCAGCCATGAAATTAAAAGATGCTTGGTCCTTGGAAGAAAAGCTATGACAAACCTAGACAGCATATTAAAAAGCAGAGGCATCACTTTGCTAACAAAGCTCTGTATAGTCAAAGCTATGGTTTTTTCCAGTAGTCAGGTACAGCTGTGAGAGTTGGACCACAAAGAAGGCCAAGTGCCAAAGAATTGATGCTTTTGAACTGCGGTGCTGGAGAAGATTCTTGAGAGTCCCTTGGACAGCATGGATATCAAACCAGTCAATCCTAAAGGAAATCAGTCCTGAATATTCATTAGAAGGACTGCTACTGAAGCTGAAGCTCCAATACTTTGGGTACCTGTTATGAAGAGCTGACTCTTTGGAAAAAAATCCTGATGCTGGGAAAGATTGAGGGCAACAGGAGAAGCGGGTGGCAGAGGGTGAGATGGTTAGATAGCATCACCAGCCCAATGGACATGAGTTTGACCAAACTCCAGATGATAGTGAAGGACAGAGGAGCCAGGTACGCTGACGTCCATGAGGTCACTAAGAGTAGGACACAACTTAGCAACTGAACAACAACAAACATACACACACACATATATATACAATGGAATATGTCATAAAAAAGGATAAAATATGTCATTTGCAGCAACATAGATGGACCTAGAGAATATCATACTAAGTGAAGCAGTAAAAGACAAATATTTTATGGCATCATTTACATGTGGAATCTAAAAAATAATACAAATGAACCTATATACAAAACAGAAAAAGATTCACAGACAACAAACTTACGGTCACCTAAGGAGAAATGGAGGGGGAGAAGGGATTAATTAGGAGTATGGGATTAACATATACAAACTACTATACATAAAATAAGCAACAAGGATTTACTGTATCTCACAGGGAACTATGTGCTTCCCAGGTGGCTCAGTGGTAAAGAATCCAAATATCAATGCAGAAGACACAAGACACACGGGTTCAATTCTTGGGTCAGGAAGATCCCCTGGAGAAGGAAATGGCAAGCCACTCCAGTACTCTTGCCTGGAAAGTTCTATGGGCAGAGGAGCCTGGCAGGCTATTCTTGGGGTCATATTGGACATGACTTAACGAAGGGGCATACATGCACAGGGAACTATACTCAATAGCTTATAATAACTGATAATGGAAATCTGAAAAATATAACTTAATCAGTTTGCTGTACTCTTAAAATTAACACATACTGTAAGTCAATTATATTTCAATTTTTTATAAATTACATAACCAAACAACAACAACAAAACAACAGATAGTTTGTGGCTTGCAGTCAAGGGAAAGGACCAAGATAGATTACGCTGATCCTTTCTTTCTTTTTTGCTCTTGACAGAGTTTTACCCAGTGTCCTGATTTCCTCCGTAATATTGGAGAGCTTACATAAACATTTTTCCAGCATTGTGATTATTTCACTTCAAATATCATAAATATTAACATATCCCCAACCCAACTATATTTTCATTATTCACTATTATATGTCTGGTGAAGGATATATCTGATACAGAGATGCAATCACTGGCTAAATGGCTTGTCAGAAAGTTAAAAGAATTATAGTGTTTCTTATTATTAGTCTTGCTTTAGGAATAACAGCAACTTATTTATTTGCCAATGTTTATTAAAAACCTAACAATCCATAATATAAAGAATAGATTTCATAGTTTCTTCTTTCAAATGTCTTAAGCTTAAGATCGGAGAAGGCAATGGCACCCCACTCCAGTACTCTTGCCTGGAAACTCCCATGGACAGGGGAGGCTGGTAGGCTGCAGTCCATGGGGTTGCTGAGAGTCAGACACAACTGAGCGACTTCACTTTCACTTTTCATTCTCATGCATTGGAGAAGGAAATGGAAACCCACTCCAGTGTTCTTGCCTGGAGAATTCCAGGGACAGAATAGCCTGGTGGGCTGCTGTCTATGGGGTTGCATAGAGTCGGACACGACTGAAGTGACTTAGCAGCAGCAGCAGCAAGCTTAAGATAAGTACTAAATATCTAAGACCTCATTGTTAATAAAAAGTTTGATACAGAGAGAGTTGGGAAATATAATTTATACATATATAGTATACATAATAGCTCATTTTCAAGGATGGTTTTAGAACTCAAGTAAACTTTAAGCATGGATTCTCTAATTAAAACCATTAATTTTAATTAATTGATTAAAAACCATTTATTCAAACAACACACACACACAAACACAAAACATTTGCTTAGTGTCATTTCAATAATAAGTAAAACAGGACATAATTTGGGAAGATACTGAGACAGAGCTGGAGGACCACATTAGTATTTTGTTGGGGAGAGTTACTGAGGATGGAACCAGTCATAAATGTTTGCTCTGCAGTGCTTCAGCATCATAGGTACTGTCTAATTTTGTATTCCTCTGCATACCCCCACCCCAACCTTGTTAGCATTCCTATCAGCAGCACCCTGCTTCTGGAGGAGTCTCCTGGGAAATCACTCTTGAGTAGGAGAAACATGGACACAAAGCTGTTTTTCCCTTCTCTGGCTTGTCTACATGATGCTTATTTCCCTCACTGTTTGGATATTGATTTCCTCTTCAGAACTCTCAACTTCCCCTCATTATTCTCTTCTAAATATTCCATTCCAGGAAGGAACCAGGCTCTTGTTCTTCACCATGTATCTGGGGACATGTTCTTTTTTTCTGTTCAAACATGGATTTTAGTAAATTGTAAGGATATTTGTATCACATACTGATTTTGCTACTACTTCTGGCAATTCATTACATACTTCTCGTGATGTCCCATGAGTTATTTTCCAGAGTTGTATTTTGTTTCTTTTATTGTTATTTGATAATTCACGGGTTGATGATGGCAAATTCTCAAAGGACAATGTCCACTCCTACTTTGATTCTATTAAAGTGCCTTAACAATAAAAAGTGATTCTTAAAATTTGATGGAATTACTGAACATTAACTGAATAGTTTTGCATTCTGTTTGATCAGTTTCACTCGTGATATTGCTTGGTTACCCTTAATTAGTATAAATATGCAATTATTTCAAAGGTAGTTCAAGTTTTAGAATTGAGTTAGCCAAATATCTTAAGTTTTTAAGTCTGTTTAGTACACACTTATATAACATTAATTCACACTCTGTCCCTCCTTTTAATCTGTGGTTATACCAAACTGACAGCAATAAACTATCCATGCTGCTGCCAGTATTTTGGCACTCAGCCTTCCTTTCATGTCATTCCTTCACTTCATCTTTATTAAATGTTTACAAATCATTTAGGTTCAAGCTACAAGTCTGCAATTGTGGCTAAATGCTTACAATGAGAGCTGTTTTCTTCTGCCAATATTTGAATGCAGTTTTCCTGATCAGTTTTATTTTTCAGTGTGCAATTTGCAGTTACCTCCTGGAAAAAGAAGCTTGCTAATGAATTTCAGATGTGGCACAGATTACTTATTTGTACATTCGTGCAAAATCAAACACATTTGGGACAAATTTTGTTTACTCTTTGGTTTCAAAGAACAGAATTGTGCCAATAATTCAACAAGTGCAAAGGCAATCTTTACCAGTGGGGCAATTTGTTGATTTCAGAGACTCTAGTTTGAAATTTTCTTCTGGAGAAAGAGACAATGAGTACCCAGTGCACATTCCTGAAGTTACCCAGACTTGCAATTCTACTCTAATCTGCTTCTTTTTGCTTCTATGGGGTGAGGAAAATTCATTCTGCAGATTAAGTGTTAACTAGTTTTAAGAGTCTTGTCTTTGATGGGAAGTAAATCTTTGATAAAGTTTTAATTGAACAGAAGATACTTACATGAATAGTATTCTACTATTTGATGACATTCACAGAATCTAAAGGGGATGTCAGCCATGTATCTGGTATTGAAAGGATCTCTTATCAGTTTGGTAAATAAAACACACTTTTAAGACCAAAATCAGAATCAACCTCTTCCTATTTTGCAGCTCTATGTGAACTGAACCTCCACACAACATTTGTGCCTTGAGTGTAAGGGGGATGCCTTTAGAAAGTACGGATATCACTTAGCAGCAATCATTATCATAGCCAAAACGTAACTGTGAGCTTCACCTATTGACAATTTAAGGGCATTTATAGTATTTCACAGGGCTTCCCAGATGCAGTGGTAAAGAATCCGCCTGCCAATGAGGTAGATGCAAGAGATACAGATTTGATCCCAGGCTGGAAAGATCCCCTGGAGTAGGACATGGCAACCTACTCCCATATTCTTGCCTGGAGAATTCCATGGACAGAGGAGCCTGGTGGGCTACAGTCCATGGGGTCACAAAGGGTCAGACACAACTGAGTGACTGAGCACAGGACAGCAGCATGGTATTTCACACTTGCAGGCTTCATAGAGAGGTGAAAGACCTCTTGTTTTCTTGTTAAGATGCCCCCTTTTCCTCTAGATTGCACATATATGTTCTTGGTTCAGGAATGCAGTCCTAACCAGGACTCATGGCCAATCATATTTGGGGATGAGGGCACTGGTGATGACAATAAGAATGGTGAGAGAAGTAGACATTAGTCTGTCCCATAAGCAGAAACTAGTTTTGATGTTTTCTCTTCATTACTTCCCATATCCCACATACAGTATTTGATCCCACCCTTTCATTTTTACAACCAAATGCAACTTTCTGAGGTTAAAGTTACATTAGGCCACTGGTTCTCATACTTGAGTAGGGATCAAAATCATAGGACTGTTAAGACAGAGATTGCTGAGCCCATCCTCAGAGTTTCCAATTCAATAGTTCTGATGGGGCCCATGATTTTGCATTTCTAATAAGTTACTGGATGATGCTAATGCTTCTGGTCTGGAAACCACACTTAGAAAATCATTGAGTTAAATAGTTATATAACTCACTCTTTTGTGGCATAAGTGTGATCATATCAATCTCTTCCATCTTTCTACCTCAAGTAAGTATCATTCAATTTTTATGAAGGAATCTTCTGACTATGCATAAACCACATAGTAACATATTATTTACAAATGTGCATTAAAATGGGTCTTAAATTAACTGAGATTTGATGACTATAGTGTTTGGAGATGTAAATCATGAATGCAATTATATGGCATCAGCTTATTTAAAAAGTAATTAAATTTTCCCTATAAACTCAACTCCTACGTATTTACATGGCCTTAGAAAATTTTAAGATACTCAAAGATAATTAGCAGCTAAACACAATAAATTATTAGTAGGTGAAATACCCATTTTACATTCTGCTTGAAATATTTCTTTTCTGTTAATACAATAATTTACTCATTTATAGTCTTCATTTTGCAAAATATCTATTTTCTGAGATCAAAGCTCTTTGCTAGGCTGTATAATTATATACAACAAAAATGAGGCACTTCTTCACAAACTAATTGGAGCAACCAGAGACCCTAATGACAGTAGTGAGGATCAACGAAGAGCTAGTATTTGAAAGTTGCTTGGTAATGACAATGCCAAGTATGCTGAGCTACTTGATTACACTATAATTTATAAATCCTCTTTTGGATATGATATCATTTAAGTTTCAAATGAAAGAAGCCAACAAGAGATGTCCCTAACATCTGAGAATCTCTATGTGTTAGTTCAAATTTCTCTTTTTTAAAGTAGTTGTATAGATAATAACTTTTTTCCTTTTCAAAATAGTACTTTACTTATGTTTATAAAGAAATGTGTGGAGGATAATATACAGTCTCCAAGAATATAGAGCTTTATAGCCCTAAGTATAATTTTTTAATTCCTTAAGGCTTTACAAAAGGCAGTACATTTCTCTTTTTAGCTTTTTAGTTGCTCGTGCATCATAGGTAATAAAAACAGAAATCAAATAAAATCACTGAAAATACAGCTAAAACTGAAAAAAAAATTTGGCGAACAAAAGTTTGTAGTTGAAGCATGTTTTTAATTTAGCTGAGTGGTAAAATTTTTCTCAGTGGAAAGGAGGAAAGATTAACTAACTATGGTATGACATGTATCCAAGTACGTAGGTGCTAATGTCTAGGTATCCTATACATGCAATCTAGAACAATGTGGAAATTGACAAACGGGCAGAATCCTGACAATTGCAAAGAAAGGCTCTGTTCAGGTACATAAAGATCAATGAAATAGAGTTTTTCAAAGTTTAAAACAAATTGAAAAAACAGTCTTACTGGACAAACAATGCCTTAACCTGAAAAAGTGGGTTTAACACTGAAACTTTCCCACTGTTGGCTGTGGTGTGCAGGACATTTGATTATTGGGGGTTTGCTGAGGTGCTCAACAATGCCATTTCTCCAGGACTGAGGCATTTCCAGGGAAGTGGGATGTTTTCAGACCAGGACAGTCTTGGGTAGGCAGAGATGGTTGGAAACTCTAGGATATGTTTTCACATCTTTCAATTATACCTTATATAATACAAGCCAGGAACTGCACTCTGGATTTGACTTCACAATTAGCTTTATTAGACATTTGTATCAAGTTCATTTTCTAATGGCATGGTTTCTTTAGCAAGTAAGTAATGATACTTGCAAACCCTGGCTGAGTTTAGTAATGATTTAATTACCAGCCATTCAAAATATTCTACATTTAATTTTTGAAAGTTCAATTAAGTGGACAAGTTCCTTTCAATTGGGCAATTGATTTTCTTATTTCTCTTATTTTTTCCCCTACAAGAATGGGGCTCTTAGAACATTATATAATGGTAAAAAAAAATTCTTTCTCAACTTGAACTAGTGGTTTCTAACTCCATATCCTTTGAAGATTACATAGTGACTATGCACTAAAGATCCAACTTCCTTTTGGAACAGATGAATATCTGTTGTCTTTGACGTGGATGATATTTCATGGAAAATAATTAATTTCTAAAGCTTAATTTTTACATGACTCCAGGTATGTGACACTGAAATGATCTTCATGAAATTTGATAGCTGTCAAAGATACCACCTGTCATTTGAAATTCTCGGTGTGAATGACTTCCCCAGTATCATGCTCATTTGGTCAAAATTACCTGGAAAAAAATGCTTACTGTGAATTGATATTTGGATGTTATGTTTTAAACCCCTTGGTTTTGCGTAAAATTGAAAAAAACTGGACAAACAGATGAATAAAGGTTAAAGAATCATGTTTTGACTAAATGTTAAAACATGGAAAACTGGTTTAAAATATATTTATAAAATAGAATACATTTATTTATTTATTTATTTATTTATTTTTGGCCAAACTACACGTGGCATAAGGTATCTTAGTTCCTTGACCAGGGATTGAACTCTTGTCCTTCTGCATTGGAAATGCAGAGTCTTGACTGGACCACCAGGGAAGTCCCTAAAATAGAAAATATTTTAAAATATCTAGTGGTATTGAAATTATTAAGTGCCAACTGTGATTGATAATAGTGCATGCAAAGGCACAATTGACTAACACTGAAATACAGTTCAGATTTCAGACATTCCATTAAAAATGTCCTCGGCTTTAAGTTATATAGTGATAAACTGTACCTGTTGAAAAATATATGTGGAATAAAGAAATAATTTTATGACAAAAATATGACTCATCTAAGGCATTCATTTATTCTGATCCAGCAATCATGGTAAATGTGTTTGGATTACTGATCATAAGTATGCAACATTTAAAAGGAGAATGGAGATCTTTATTAAAACAGAAAGTTCCTCAAACTCTACAATGATGTCAGTAATATAGGTCCTTGGAGCACATTATTGTTTTAAGCAGAAGTCTCTACACTTTTACATTGGTTATAAAACATTATTTTGTGCTGCTGGCCTGGAATGAGAATGTCATACATCTGTAGGCAATTAGAAGAAGCTGGACTGAATGTTTGATCAGCTCAATAATAAATGGGCACAAGTGTGACTTGACTTATGTTAGTCAGATTCCCTAGACAGATTATCCTGTTGTTATCATATGAAATAACCCCCTTTTATCAACAATTAAGTAAATCCACATTTATGGGCACTTTGCAAAAGTGTGTGATGGGAAGAAATCCAACTTAAGCCTTAAGTCATCCAAAAAAACTTTTAACCCTACTTTTAATGATACAGACCCCCAATCTCAAATTGTAGAAATTGGTTGAATTATGCAAAACAGTTTGGGTTGGAAATGCCCCATGTGCACGCAATCAATGAATATGTATTTAGCATCTATCATAAGCATTTAAGACTTTTAGCTTATAACTGAAAAAGAAATTCCCAAAGAAGAAAAGACCTTACTTTGTAAGGTAGTCTAAATCTTTGTTTAAGAAAGATTAAATAGGATTTTATTTTTATTATTCACTTTTTATTATACAGTTTTTACTGTAACCAATGCATGTTGTAAATCCTAAATATGTTTTATTCTAGAACTTCATTCGATTCTAGGCATTCTTCTTGCTTTCAACCACAACTGTCAATGATAGATCATAAACTACTTTGTAGTTTCTGATAAATGATCCTTTCATTTACCTGCTTTTTTTTTCTCCTAAGTACCATTCAAACATATGTCTGAAGTGTAAAAAATAATTCAATATGTAAAAGTCAATACTTTAAAACTTTCACCAAACCTTTTCAGTTTCAGAAAAATACCACCAAACCTTCCAATATAATTATGTATTTAAATAACACAATTTAAAGTTGGTATCTTAAATAATTCAAGGTATTTTTAAACCAATATTCACTCAAATACACACACCATACATATATAAATATATATTTATTTGTAAATATATATTTATTTATATATATATAAATAACCTCATGTAGTTATCTCTTTGACATAATCCTTAAATTAAATATCTGAACATCAAGCAGATGCTGAAGCATTCATCATCAATACTGGAATTCTGACTCATGACAGTAACACAAAACAGATGCTAATAAGATAGGCACTCTGAAAAGTGACACCATCACAGCATGGATTAGCTCTTGATGTGGGATACTGAAAATTTGAATGCAAAATATAAAATAGTAAAAGTCAGAGCCTGATAGGTTTCCTTACTTCATCTATAAACCATTTAAAATCTACTATTTTTATACAGAAGATAAAACTCAACACTTATGAATAAGGGGCAGCATCCTAGAAGACCAAAAGTTGCTTCTTTCACTTAATACAGCAGCTAGGTGACCCCAGTTGAACCCCTCTGTGTTGAGGGAGGAAGGTGCTCTCTTCTTCACTTATGTAAGTAGAAGGTAAAAACTTCTGGACCCTTCCTATTGGCCAGTGTGTACCAGGCACTTATGGTGTATATGGGGTGTACCCAGCCAGCACCTGGCAGTGAAAAAGTACTTTGAAACTTCTATGGCCACATCAGGAAGATCTAAAAGGGTTTGATAAGTAGGCAAAGAGGAACAAAATCCTTTGGCACAGTCCAGTTAGTTTATATGCTACACATCTTCAAAGCCCAAGATTCTTAACCAGTTTGCTAGCATGAGTCTACCGGATGTGTATTCTTTCTGAGAATAAACAGAAAAACCCAGGCAGATGGTGCCATGGTGCAAGTGATATAAGCAAAATGTGCTCAAATGAGAGTTAAAATTAGGTATAAGTGTGAGTGCGGGAAGACTCCTTCAAAGGTAATGAGAAGCAGAAGTCCCATTTCTTTATTTCTCAGTGAGGAAGACAAGTCACTGGCAAGTTCAATTAAAAAAAAAGAATCTTGAGACCTTAAAGCGGGGCATTTGTGGAGTAGCTTGACAGCACAATTTCAAATTCCAAATGAATAATTTGACTGCTCCTTTTGACAGCTGTGATGCTAGCCCCCTCTGTCTGGGTTTGAAGGCTGGCTCTGCACTCAGTGGGAATTCCCTGGTGGCTCAGATAGTAAAGCATCTGCCTACAATGTGGGAGACCCAGGTTCAATCCCAGGGTTGGGAAGATCCCCTGGAGAAGGAAATGACAACCGACTCCAGTACTCTTGCCTGGAAAATCCCATGGATGGAGGAGCCTGGTAAGCTACAGTCCATGGGGCCACAAAGAGTCGGACATGACTGAGCGACTTCACTTTCTGCACTCACCACCTGTGTGACCCCTGGTTCTTAAACTTGGCTGCATACTGGAACCACTTGGGGAGCTTAAAAAATACTGATTCCTAGAACCCACCCCCAGAGAGTGTTATTTAATTGGGCTGGGGTGTAGTTTGGACATGGAGAAGTTTTAAAGGCTTCCAAGTGACTTTAAATATGTGCAGCTAAGGTTGAGAACCACTGATGACCTCTCTGAGACACAGTTTCTTCATTTGTAAAATGATAATGACATGGGCAGCAACTACCTTTTATGATTTTTGTGATGACTGAATATGACAATGCAGGCAAAGCACTTAGCACAAAGGAGGGCGAGGGGGAAGCTCTCAATAAATGAGAGCTGTTGTCTTTCTTACTACAAGGTGCACTTGGGCAAGAACTTTCTCATTAGCATAGAAAGTCATGCTTACCTTGGCACACGTTATGCTCACTCTGCTCATAGCCTGTTGCACACTGGATCCGGTGAGAAGGGTTGGCGGGAATGCGCTGAGGGTCAGCTGGGTTCCGCCGGATGACGAAGTTATTGCGGCCAGTCTGCACTTCAGCAGCAGCACTGGCGACAAAACCACCCCCAGGCACCACTCCACTGGCAGCCATGCCACTGGCTGCTACACCCCCAGTGCCTGTACTAGAGGTTGCGGCTGCATTTGCAGCTGCACCCACACCTTCGGCTGCTGGTGTTTCCTGCTGAGGTTGCTCATTGTTGACAATAATCTGGGCTGTTTTAGGAAGGCAGAGGTATCCTCCATAGTGGTTGACACATTTCATTCCACCTTTGCAAGCGTCTGGGACAATGTCACATTCATCAATATCTGTGGTGAGTAATAAAATAAATCAGGAATCTTACAGGGGAAACTGAACATGTAAACACATGCTCACACCTTTTGGGTATAATACAGATGGGGCATGAAAGACATACTAGATGGAGACAGAGAGCTATGATTAGATGGGAAGTCTTTGAAGATGGCTCACCTTTGCACTGCTGTCTTACAGGATCCCACTCATATCCATCTGTGCATTGCTGTGAAGAGGGGCCAGAAGACAGTTAATTGAGTATCCATTCTCTAGGAAGTCACTCTAAAAACTTCATATTTATGGCAACAGTTTTGGTACTAGAGTCCCACATAGATGATGATCTGGGTAGTTAAACATTCTGTAGCTTTTTAAAAAAGACACATCTGTGCACTGGACTGCTTCAGGGATCCCTTCTCAATCATCACCTGTTTCAATTCTTTTGTTGCATTTCCATTGGATCCAGTTACCCATAACCATCTTGGAATTCCTTTCTGTCTTGAAACTAATATTCTGTAATCTCTCTGACAGCTTTTTATTCAGCCTTTGACTATTCCCTCTCTCTCTAAATCCTCTTAGAACATTCCAGCACCTGACTTCCCTTATTCCTATTCAGTTAAGTCCTGATCCATTCTCTCAGACCATGGCCTGCCTCCCAGCTTCAGTTTCTAAAGATCCTCTCTAGTTCAGTCACTGTCAGAACCATCTGGCAAGTACCCTTTCACACCAGGCACCATCCTAGTCCCTGGGAAAGCAAAGGTGATTAAAACCTTGTTCCTATTCTCAGGCAGCTCACAGGCCTGAAGAGGAGACAGACAGGTAGATTAGTTGGAGCAAGATGTCAGGTGTCGTGACACAAGTTCACCTGTGGAAGGAGTGATGGACTCTGCTCAGGACTGTGGGTAGGCATGACAGGGTGGAAGGGAGGGCTTTATGGATGAAGCTACAAGTGAGTTGGATTTTTTTTCCAGGGAGATGTGGTAAGTCTAGGATGAGGGACCACATAAACAAAGGTGCAAATCTGGAAGGAGCTACCAGTCTGAATTCCTAACAAGCATCTCAGGTGATTCTGATACAAGTTATCTATTGGAGCTGCTGCTGCTGCTGCTGCTGCTAAATCACTTCAGTCATGTCCGACTCTGTGCGACCCATAGATGGCAGCCCACCAGGTTCTGCCGTCCCTGGGATTCTCCAGGCAAGAACACTGGAGTGGTTGCCATTTCCTTCTCCAATGCATGAAAGTGAAAAGTGAAACTGAAGTCGCTCAGTGCGACTTCATAGATGGCAGCCTACCAGGCTCCTCTGTCCATGGGATTTTCCAGGCAAGAGTACTGGAGTGGGTTGTGATCGCCTTCTCCTTATGTATCGGCTACTTCTTGAGAAATGCTGGTCTAAGTGATGAGGGCTCTGAAGAATTCTTAAGCTCAAGAAAACATCTGATCACATGCAGATTTGAGGAAGAGGTTTCAGGAAGGATTAAGCAAAAGTAGAGTAAACAAACAAATAAACTTAAATTCTTTCATAAGAGCCAAGAGTTGCTTGGCAAACAACAGATACTTGGCAAATAAATAGCTGAATGGAGACAAAGATGAGTTTAGATATTTTACTGACTTCCGAGTCTTAATAAGGTGAAAACTAAACACATTTTATCTCCCAAACTAATGCTTCTAGTTTTACCAACACTGTCCAAGGCACTACCACATTTCTCAGGAACCAGGATAACAATTTTAACATCAATTTTTCCATTATTTTCCCTTCAAGCTCTGCTGTCTTTGCATCCATTTTTATATCTCCCATGTTGGTGTAAGCCTTCCTGACCTCATGAGGAGGCAAATCTCCTTAGCTCGTCCCCATATCACTGCATTCTGCACACAAGCCTCTATGACAACCTTTCTTTGCTCTCTCGGTTACACTGCTCCTCCATCTAAGAGCTCGCAGGGGCCTGCGGACCTCTCATCCTCCACTCTTACCATCTTTAGCTTCTCCACACCACCCAGCTCCTAGCCACCCTCCTGATCATGACTTGGCTATGTTCCCTTCTAGCCTTATGCCACCTTTTCTGATTCAGGTGCCTCTTCAGCCTTTCTAGAATAATCCAAAGTCCTCAATTCCTTCAAGAAGTAGCAGCAAGTTCTAACTCCTTCAATAAGCCAGTTGCTTATTGAAAGCAGCATGTGCTAAATCGCTTCAGTCATATCCAAACCTTTGCAACCCTGTGGATAGTAGCCCACCAGGCTCCTCTGTCCGTGGGATTCTCCAGGCAAGAATAATGGAGTGGGATGCCAGTATGAACATTAATTACCTCTCTGCTTTTGTATTTCTTTAGCAACATGTATAAGCTGTATAATGCTTTGTACTTTTCAACAGTACTTTTCTTAAGGTAAATTCCCCAAGGTTAAGGTCTGAAATTTTTTAGTAAACAAATAAACTTGAATCCTTTTGATAGTGATGAGAACTGCTTATGCACATGGCAGGTACATGATGAATACATAACTGAATGGGTCCTATCTTTAATATGAAAGGAGAATATGAGGCTGTCTTGTGGATATGATCCCATCCTTCTGAAAAGTATCATTTAAGCCAGGCAGAATGGCAGTTCACTTGATAAATTTGTATGCTAAATAGAGGTGACTTGCAGTCTGTTTTAGGTTTTCAGTTCCAGGACATTCAATATGGATCACCATTAAACAAGCCTAGACTGAATTTAGTTTCACCACTTATTGGCTGTGAAGTCTTAATTTAGATACCTCTCTGATCTTTAACAGAGAAGGCAATGGCAACCCACTCCAGTACTCTTGCCTGGCAGTCCATGGGGTTGCCAAGTGTCAGACATGACTGAGCGACTTCACTTTCACTTTTCACTTTCATGTACTGGAGAAGGAAATGGCAACCCACTCCAGTGTTCTTGCCTGGAGAATCCCAAGGACAGCGGAGCCTGGTGGGCTACTGTCTATGGGGTCACACAGAGTTGGACACGACTGAAGCGACTTAGCAGCAGCAGCAGCTGATCTTCAATTCTACTATTAGTAGAAGTAAGAGCATGCCACTTAGCTCATACTTTGCTATGAGGATGAAAAGAGATAATGTCTCTATGCTACTGCTAAAGAGTTACTAAAAAAAATAGTTACATCTTGTCCTTTAACCATGAACTAATAGCCATATACAGTTTAAAAGAGAATAGATTTAATCTTGGCACAGAAAGGGTGTCATATCTGGGAAACCTGTTATACTAATGGTGAACCCTAGTTAGTGGTCTTAAAACTACAGTGTCTAAACCACAGGAAACTTTCTCTGCTGAAGATGAGTAAGGTTTAGGTGATTAGCAAAGGGAAGGGAGTACAAGATGAGCAGTTGTAAAAGCAATAAAATCTATTATTACATGAATATAAAAGGGGGTAGCTAATTTAATTTTAACTCCCTAAGAAGGTAGTAAGTTTAGCCTGAAGAACAAAACAATTTCATCTGAAGATAAACAACACATGTATTCATTTCTCTTGCTTTATTTATCTTCAGCAGAAAAAGCAACTACATTTACCATTAAGTTAACAAAATATTTATACTAAACCCCATTTGATTTATAGTTGATCTGAACAACAAGGAACATTTGCCAGATGAATACATTCTAGGGATAATACAGTATCAAAAAAGTGAGATAATGTTTATTATTAGTAATTAACATTAGCTCACTTTTAAGAGTTTTATTTTCAAAAATTTTCCACATTCTTTTGAGTAAGATTACTTAATTTTAAGTTGAGAGCAAGTAGAAAAATATGTTTTTCATATTCTGATCCGGGACAAATGTCATTTGCCTCACAACACTGATTAAAGACTAGAAAACACAAAACACAGGTGCAAACAAACTCACCAGAAGTGAGGTAAGCACTGCCCTCTGTTCTCACCATATCCATTCTGGGCAGTGGTGGGGAGGGGTGGTTAGATGATGACATTTTCAATACTTTATTCAATGTTGGTTGTACTCATACAATTAGCTAATTAATAAAAATTACTTGGAAATATCAGATATGCTAATCAGAAAATACAAAACCAAATTTCACACAATGCATTTTACCAAATACTGCATCCTGGTAACACATGTCTATCTGAGTGGCATTTTATGAGCTATCAGTTAGATTGTAAGTGAATAATAGCCTTTATAAAGTCAAGAAAATCCATTTGCATGAGAACATAAGTCATATGCACAAATGAGGTGATGAGCTTTTGTGATATTTAACATTTCTATATGAGTCTTACTCCTTAAGTTCTGGTTTTATCTGCATGTATATAGTAATTCATGTTTTCCGATTACTTATACTCATTAATATGCTGAATGTTTCATAAACCTGTAGCTTACTTTGATTTTTGTTTTAAAGGAGTTTCCCTTTTTGGCCTTGCATAAATGCTTACATTTTGGTCCCTATCTCAAATGGCAATCTAAGTGAACTTTTGAAACGACGGGCTATTTACAACGTATCTTAAACGTGAACCTTGCTAACGCTGGTTTAATTTATTACCCTCCGCAGAGAATAGCCCACATAAACTGGCAGGACTGGATAAAGTCTCCCTTGTGCCACAGAATCCCACTGAACCGCACTTATCTCAAATTCCATCACCCCTTACCGTGTACGTGATGGTTTCTTCAGTGTCCTGTGACTTGACCAACGCCAGAGTCAGCATAGTTAGGAAAAGTGCTTTCAACATCGTGAATCTCAAATAAAACACAGTACAAACCGATGCTTAGCATGTGCAGCGGGGGAAAATAAAATTTCAGCCGTAAAGTAAGGAGCAAGGTAGAGAAGGTGGAGACGCCTGAGGTTCTGTCATACACAATTTCTAATCTACTTCTCATCTCCCCACCCCCTCTTCAACTTTCCCTTGGCCAGACGGGACACCAAAGGCTGAAGACAGCTGCAGAATTACATTTCGATTTACACTGTCCGGCTACGGTGAATATACACAAAAGCTGTAAGGTACGCATTTTACACTGCACCTAAACAATAGGCTCGAGAAAGGGGGTGAAAGAGAAAGAATACAGGGTAATTAATTTCAAAGGTGACGTTGCATTTTTTTTTCCGAGGGTGGAAGTGGGGCAGCAAATCTCATATTCCTTTGAATGTTAAAGCTTTCCCTATAAGTTCACCTCCAGCTAGTTAAGTTCCTTGCAAAGTTCAGCAGAAAAACTTGCGAACCAATATGAATTACCTTGGCTTCAAACTTTTTTTTTTTAATAAAACAAAATACCACAGCAAAACTCAGGAGCAATCTCCTCCCATAGTAAAGTACCTGCCCTTCAGAACTTCTCACATTCCCCAGCGCAAACTCTCCAAGTGGCATTTCCACGCGTTCTCTGTGAGCAGCTTTGTTTAAAAGCCCCAGGTAGTGTAGAGGAGGAGCCCAAGCGTCTAGTTTCCTCGTGCCTTACGGGTGCCTCGGTCCCCGAAATGCTACCTTCAGGATCGGGTCTGCCTAGGGCCAGAACTGGGGAACCACACCGCAGCCTGAATTACCAGTTTCAGGGCGGCCGGCCAGGCGTCCCCAGGGAGGCGAGGTCCCCTTTCTTAACAGTATGTTAACAGGCGGCTGTCTCTGGGGAGCTGCTCAGTGCTCCAGCTTCTAACCAGTTCCGGTGGAATCCAGGTGCGGCTTAAATCTCACACATTGGCCCCCTGAAACTTTCAAAACCTCGTTTGCGGGCAAAGCCCTGTCGGCTGATTGTCGGCACGCACTCACATCCAAACAGATGTCACCTAGCGCTAGCACATCCTGACAGATCGCATTCCGAGACCTCACACCTCCACCTCCCGCTCTGCCTGAGAGATCCTGCACTGTGTGGGGGCAGTTCTCAGGTCCACTGCACCCCTCAGGTCACCCCCACTTACTCCTCGGCGCGCGGCCCCGCGGGCACTGGGTGCGCTGGTGTGACCCCAGCTCCGGGGCTCCTACCTGCGCGGCCGCGCTGCGCTCCGGGCCCGGACAGCGATGGGAGAGCGCAGGGGAGGGCAGCCCCGTGGGTCTGAACTGGCGAGGTCTGGCAGCGGCCGCGGCGGCAGGAGGAGGAGGAGAAAAGGAGGGAAAGGGGAGGGTGAAGGGGGGCGGAGGAGAGAGCTGAGGGAGGCGCAAGGGCTGAGCTGAGCGCTGCAAACCCGGAGGGAGGGCGCGCTGCGCAGCTGGGTCTGTGCCCCTTCCTCCGAGGGCCCGCCTGCCCGCCCCTCCCAGCCCCTCACTCTTACTTCCCAGACGCGCCGGAACTCTAGGCAGAAGATGGCACGTTTGGCATGTGATGTTTGGGATTTGAATAGGCCTTGATGATGCTCCAGCCTCCCGGGCAATTTCTCGTGCCCCGCGGAGTGGATAACTGCTCTCCTAGAGAGCTTCCGAGCGTCCTGAGAAATCGCATTTTTTTTTTTTAAACAGTAAGTGAATCCTAGGAGAGTCAGTTATCCCCATTTATAGGACTAGTTCTTTGGCCTTTTCTTTAAGATACTTTTTTGGGGGGAGGGGATGGGGGAGTGTCTACTTCCTCAAATATAGAAAAAAGAGCATTCATTCAACAAATATTTGTGACTTACTGTGTGCGAGATGTTGGGAATAGGCCAAGTAGAACTCACACAAAATTGTGAGGTTGCGTTGTTTTTGGTCTCTCAGTCACACCTCCCCCCTTTTATGGGCCCCTTTTCTCATCTACTGCTTTTCTTCTCTCCACTGGTTCATTTGTGGGAGTCCCCAACATTGGTCATTCACCTTTGGATATTTCGTTCTCACCTTTCATACTAATGGTGGAATTTCAGGAATTTGGAGAGAAAAAAATTCTTTTTCTGGCTTCTTCAAGTCATACCACACAGATTGTGGTTATCTTTGAAAGCTCCAACTCAAAAGTCAAACTAATAGTTTGCCTCCAAGGCAGTTATGACTTCTGCAGAAAATACAGTTTCATGAATGAGACAATATGCAAGCTGAAGTTGTTGATTCAGCATCCCCTCAGCAGGGGCAGAGGCTCTGCTCCACAGCTCCTTCTCCTTCCCTGCAGACCAAAGAGCATCAAATGATAGGGAATGCAAGAGAGAGGCTGACAGGGGGAAGCCTCTGTCCTTATCTCTGGGGTATGCAGTAGGTTGTCAACCTTGCCAGTTAGGTTGCAAGCCAAACAACAGTGGAAAGGCTCAGAGGAGCTTCATCACCCTGATGCTTCACCACAGGTATTTTAGTGTATGGGGTTTTGGTGATAGTATTGAAGATTTTGGTGCCAGAATTCCAATGTTTGTTTCCCCAGTCATTAGTGACCTCCAAACTTTAATAAATTGTATCTTTGTTTTTGTACAGTAAGAAGATCTGTTTAGACATTTTCTTCTACTTTTTGAGTTCTTTTTTCCTTCAATCCTTTCTCCATCAAAAAGGGGGTTAAAACTCCCAAATTTCTATCTCCAGCCAGGAATTGTTCCTGTACATCCACCTCCTGACCTGCCATCTTCATTTGTGTAGCTAATGGACAATTCAAACTGAACAGTCTGCTGATTTTCACCCTCCTTCCCAACATTCTCTGCCCACCTGCTTCACCATCTTAATGAACAGCAATTTCAGCTTTCCATTTGCTTAGATCATCCAAGATCACAGAATCATCCTTGGTTTTTCTTTTTTCTCACACACCCTGCATTCAGTTCTTCAGAAAACTCTGTTGGTTCCATCTTAAAACTGTATCCAGAACTGAACTATTTCTCATCACTTCTTTCATGACCATGCTGGCCTCTGCCATCACCATCTTCCACACAAATGATTTTAGCCTCCTCATCTTTCTCCCCTGCAGCCATTTCTCAACAGAAGTTCATGCAAATGGAATCCTAGAACATGTACATTTTTGCATCTGGCTTCCTTCACTCAGCATACTTTGGAGATGTATCCTTGCTGTTAGGTGTATCAGAAGTTCACTCCTTTTTAATTGATGAGTATTGTTTCACTGTGTGGATATACCCTGGTTTGTTTCACCTGTTGATGGGTATTTGGATTGTTTGTGAATAAACCCATCATGGACATTTAATGTAGAAATCTTTGTGTGGACATATGTTTTCCCTTCATTTAGATAAATACTTAGGAGTGGAATTTCTGGGTCATGTGGTATAGGTATATTTAACTTTATAAGAAAGTGCCAAACTGTTTCCCAAAGTAGCCATACCACTTTATACTCCTACCAGCAGTATGTGAAACTCTTTATGATACTGTCAACAATTTATAATGCTAGCCATTTTATGGCAGGTGTGTAAGTGGCAGCTCATTGTGGTTTTATATTATGTTTCTCTGATATCTAATGATACTGAATTTTTTATATGCTCATTATTCATCATTATGTCTTCTTTTGTGCAGCGCCCATTCAAATCTGTAATTTATTTCTTCATTTTTGTTTTTTTGTCTTATTAGTAGTAAGAGTTTTTTTTTTTTTTAAATATAGTCTCCCTGCAAGTTCTTTGTCAGATTTTTGAATGTTTTCTCCCAGTCTTTGTTTTGCCTTTTCATTCTCTTAATGAAAGAGAATTAATTAATGCTATTTTTTTGAGAGCAAGCATTTTTAATTTTGATGAAGTCTAACATTAATTTTTCCTTTTATGTTTTGACCTCTTTATTTACTATTTACAAAATCTTACGTTTGGAAAATCTTGTAAGCACTATAAGCCTCAGTTCCTGCTTCAATAAAATGGGAAGGATAACACACTTTCTTTCTTAAGGTTATGGGGACTAGGTAAGAAACGCATGGTAAACATCAAATACATGTGAATGATTGTTCTGAGATATTAGAATATATAATGTGATGGGCTATAGTAGACTGTTCCTTCATCTTAACTTAACCCAGGATTCTTTAGGTATTCCTTACAATAGGGCATCTCCTGACAGGTCTAAGGTGATGAAATCAGCAATGGCATTCCCTGGCTGTTGTTTCAGGGTAGCCCATTTTCCCACATCAACCAATCAGAACTGAGGGGAAGGATTTCTTTCCTAGGTGAAAGGTCTCCCAAGCCCACACTGGAGAACAGTGGAGCCCTTTGCCTCCATTGCCACTGGCAACCATAACACAGCCCAGAGGTAAGCCAGCCTGAGCATAAAAAGGTGATACATGCTGTGTGTGGCCAACCACATGGAGAGAACCTGGATCTCGATGGATGTTCAGAGGGCCAACTGACCCTAGAGCTCATGATACTTTTAGGGGTCCTCCACAGTGTTTTTTAAAGTTAATTAATTAATTAAGGTTTGGCTGTGATGGATCTTCGTTACTCCTTGAGGGCTGTCTCTAGTTGGTGGGCAAGGGGCTACTCTCTAGTTGCAATGCGTGGGCTTTTCTCATTATAGTGACCTCTCTTGTGGTGGAGCACAGGCTTTAAGTGAGCTTCAGTAGTTTTGATGCCTGGGCTTAGTTGCCCCATGGCGTGTGGAATCTTCCCAGAGAAGGGATCGAATTCATGTGTGCTGTATTGGCAGGTGGGTTCTTAACCACTGAATCACTAGGGAAGTCCCCACCACAATATTTTAATTTTTAAAGTCAGAAGGAATAAATAAATATCATCCAGTCTGGATTTTATGTTTCCCTATACTATTGCAGTTGTAAAATATAATTTTTATGGAGAATGGGGCCCAAAAGGTAAAACTGCCTAGGGACCAGAAGGTCATAGTGTGGCCCTGATCGTTGAGCTTCCAAATTAGCCAAACTTGAACTCTGCCCTGACTCTGCACCCCTGTTTTGTGAGGTAATATATTTCCTTATGGCTCAAGCCAGTTTGAGTCAGGTGTTCAGTTGCTTAAAACAGAAAACATCTCACTGTTAACATGAGGAAGAATCCCACTTTGGGAGCTCTGGTTCCTGTGAAGTATTGTACATATGTCCTACACTCCAGAGTGCCAGGCCTTGGCTGTTTCTTGGGAGAGTCTATTGGGAGAGCTTCCCAGGCTTTCTGTCCTGGGGCAAGTAAGCGTTCCAACCACTTCTTGGTTCAGCTTCTGGGTCCCTCTCCATCCTCTTACCTTTGTGTGTATGTTTGTGATTTTCAAAGATTTAAGAATTGAGATCTTCCTTTAATAGTCACTGCCTCTGGAAGACAACTCTGGCTTACCTATATAGGATTTGAAAAATGACCAATGATAAGGGAACCCTCTCTTTTCCAGTTTGCCAACTATTATACTATATGTATCACAAAGAAAATTTTACTATTGCTCCCTTTTAAGTGGAGAAGGAAATGGCAACCCACTCCAGTACTCTTGCCTGGAACATCCCATGGACAGAGGAGCCTGGTAGGCTACAGTCCATGGGGTCACAAAGAGAGGTACATGACTGGGTGATTTCACTTTTTCTTTTCCTTAAAAAAAAAAAAATTCCCTGAAAATAATTAGAAGTCTCAAGGACCCACAAGCTTTAATTGAGCCATGGAGCCACAAATCTTGTGGTTAAAACCTGATTAATAATTTTCACTAGTGTGTGGGTAACTGCAAAGTGAAATCTGTGAAAAAAAATGAATTCAGTTAAGAAGGCAGTGAAGTGGAACAATTATGTAGGGATTAATGGCAGGGTGGTTGACCTGCCAGTTTTGGTGGTTGACCATATCCCAGTTTCCCCAGGACTTTTCCAGTTTTTGCACTGGAAGTTCTATATCCTTGGAAAGCCCTCAATCCTGGGCAAATTTAAAGGTATAGAAAAGGGGATTCCTTGGCAGGTCAGTGACTAGGAAACTCCAAGCTTTTACTGCTGAGATCTGGGTTTGATTCCTGGTATGGGAACTAAGATCCTGAAAACTGTGTGGTGCAGCCAAAACAAAAAAAAAAGTGTAGAGAAAAGGTGTGGTAGGAAGAAAATATGAAAGGACCCAGAAGTTCTTGCCTGGACTTCCGGCAAGAAGTTGCTCAACTTCTTTGTGTCAGTTTTACACAAACACTGACATGGGTAACAACATTTATTTGTAGTTATTATATTGAACCTACCTGTTGTTGTCACATTCTACTTACCTATATTTCTCACATTGCTTTTGCCTGTTCGTCATTTCTTTCCTTACA
Organism: Antilocapra americana; assembly: GCA_007570785.1. Lineage (NCBI taxonomy): Eukaryota > Metazoa > Chordata > Mammalia > Artiodactyla > Antilocapridae > Antilocapra > Antilocapra americana. The sequence continues at coordinate 18,560,253 of ML664199.1, forward strand.
GTGGTAGGTCATGAGCAGTCTTGCCCATAGAATGCCCCTTAAGTACACAAAGGAAAAATTTCTAGGTCCAAAAAATAAGGAGAAATGGCTCAATGCCAGTAAGAGAAGAATGTCAAAGTCTACACCTGGCTGTTAGGACTGGTAAGTTGTAACAGAAGTATTGTCTTCTCTAGTGTCAGTAAAAGAAGAATGTCAAAGTCTGGAACCTGGCTATTAGGTCCGGTGAGATGGTAGAAATATTGTCTTATCTAGTGGTTTAAGTTGTTTCTGTGTGCCGATGAGCCTGAAGACACAAAGAACACTGAGCCCACGACTCCAGGTTTCTCTGACTGGAAAACAACTCATTCTACATGAGCTGTCAGGACTTCTAGATTTAGGTTTGCCTCTGCAAGCTACATTCAGTATCACAGTAATCCAAGTCTATGCCCCAACCAGTAATGCTGAAGAAGCTGAAGTTGAATGGTTCTATGAAGACCTGCAAGACCTTCTAGAACTAACACCCAAAAAGATGTCTTTTCATTATAGGGGACTGGAATGCAAAAGTAGGAAGTCAAGAGATACTTCGAGTAACAGGCAAATTTGGCCTTGGACTAAAAAATTAAGCAGGGCAAAGGCTGACAGAATTTTGCCAAGAAAATGCACTAGTCATAGCAAACACCCTCTTCCAACAACACAAGAGAAGACTCTACACATGGACATCACCAGATGGTCAATATTGAAATCATATGGAATATATTCTTTGACAATGGAGAAGCTCTATACAGTCAGCAAAAACAAGACTGGGAGCTGACTGTGGCTCAGATCATGAACTCTTTATTGTCAAATTTAGACTTAAATTGAAGAAAGCAGGGAAAGCCACTAGACCAATCAGGTATGATCTAAATCAAATCCCTTATGATTATACAATGGGAGTGACAAATAGATTCAAGGGGTTAGATCTGATAGGCAGAATGCCTGAAGAACTATGGACGGAGGTTCATGACATTGTACAGGAGGCAGTGATCGAGATCATCCCCAAGAAAAAGAAATGTGAAAAGGCAAAATGGTTATCTGAGGAGGCCTTACAAATGACTGAGAAAAGAAGAGAAGGCAAAGGAGAAAAGGAAAGATATACCCACTGATTGCAGAGTTATGAAGAATAGCAAGGAGAGATAAGAAAGCCTTCCTCAGTGATCAATGCAATGAAACAGAGGAAAACAACAGAATGGGAAAGACTAGAGATCTCATCAAGAAAATTAGAGACACCAAGGGAACATTTCATGCAAAGATGGGCACAATAAAGGACAGAAATGGTAGGGACCTAACAGAAGCAGAAGCTTTTAAGAAGAGGCGGCAAGAATACACAGAAGAACTGTACAAAAAAGATCTTCATGACCCAGATAACCACAATGGTGTGATCACTCACCTAGAGCCAGACATCCTAGAATAAGAAGTCAAGTGGGCCTTAGGAAGCATCACTACAAACAAAACTAGTGGAGGTGATGGAATTCCGGTTGAGCTATTTCAAATCCTGAAAGATGATGATGTAAAAGTGCTGCACTCAGTATGCCAGAAAATTTGGAAAACTCAGCAGTGGCCACAGGACTGGAAAATGTCACTTTGTATTCTAATCCCAAAGAAAAACAATGCCAAAGAATGCTCAAACTACCACACAATTGCAGTCATCTCACAAGCTAGCAAAGTAATGTAAAAATTCTCCAAGCTAGGCTTCAACAGTATGTGAACTGTGAACTTCCAGATGTTCAAGCTGGATTTAGAAAAGGCAGAAGGACCAGAAATCAAATTTCCAACATCATTGGATCATTGAAAAAGCAAGATAATTCCAGAGAAACACCTATTTCTGCTTTATTGACAACGCCAAAGCCTTTGACTGTGTGGATTGTAACAAACTGCGAAAATTCTTAAAGAGATGGGAATACCAGACCACCTTACATGCCTCTTGAGAAAAATCTGTGTGCAGGTCACGAAGCAATAGTTAGAACTAGACATGGAACAACAGACTATTTTCAAATTGGAAAAGGAGTACGACAAGGCTGTATACTATTACCCTGCTTATTTAACTTTCATGCAGAGTACATCATGCGAAATGCCAGGTTGGATGAAGCACAAGCTGGGATCAAGATTGCCGGGAGAAATATCAATAACCTTAGATATGCAGGTGGCACCACCCTTATGGCAGAAAGTGAAGAAGAACTAAAGAGCCTCTTGATAAAAGTGAAAGAGGAGAGTAAAGAAGTTGGCTTAAAGCTCAACCTTCAGAAAACTAAGATCATGGCATCTGGTCCCATTACTTCATGGCAAATAGATGGGGAAACATTGGAAATAGCGAGAGACTATTTTTTTGGGCTCCCAAATCACTGCATTTGGTGACAGCAGCCATGGAATTAATAGACTCTTGCTCCTTGGAAGGCTTCCCTGGTGGCTCAGACGGTAAAGCACCTGTCTGCAATGCAGGAGACCTGGGTTTGATCCCTGGGTTGGGAAGATGCCCTGGAGAAGGAAATGGCAGCCCACTCCAGTACTCTTTCCTGGAAAATCCCATGGACAGAGGAAAAGCTATGACCAACCTAGACAACATATTAAAAACCAGAAACATCAGTTTTCCAACAAAGGTCTGTCTAGTCAATGCTATGGTTTTTCCAGTGGTCATGTATGGATTTGAGAGTTGGACTATAAAGAAAGCTGAGCATCAAAGAATTGATGCTTTTGAAGTGTGGTGTGGGAGAAGACTCTTGAGAGTCCCTTGGACTGCAAGGGTATCAACCAGTCAATTCTAAAGGAAATCAGTCCTAAAAAATTTTATTGAAAGGACTGATAATGAACCTGAAACTGCAATCCTTTGGCCACCTGATGTGAAGAATTGACTCACTGGAAAAGACCCTGATGCTGAAAAAAAATTGAAGGTGGGAGGAGAAGGGGATGACAGAGGATGAGATGGTTGGATGGCATCACCGACTTGATGGACTTGAGTTTGAGCAAGCTCTGGGAGTTGGTGATGGACAAGGAAGCCTGGTGTGCTGCAGTCCATGGGGTCGCAAAGAGTCAGACATGACTAAGCGACTGAACTGGACTGAACTGAACTCTGAGCTACAAGGCAGGCCAGGACCTGGGGCATCCCTTGAACTTTATTTTCGTTTATACTGTCATCCCCTTCTATCCAGAGAGTGTATATTCCAAGGCCTCCAGTGGATGCTAAAACTATAGAAAGTACTGAAGTTTATATATACTATGTTTTTCTTAAGCATACATACTTATGATAAAATTTAATTTATAAATTAGGCACAGTAAGAGATAACAACTGTTTCCTGGTCACTCAGTCAGTAAAGAGTCTGCCTGCAACGTGGGAGACCTGGGTTCAATCCCTGGGTTTGGAAGATCCCCTGGAGAAGGAAATGGCAACCCACTCCAGTATTCTTACCTGGAGAATTCCATGGACAGAGGAGTGTTGTAGGCTACAGTCAATGGGGTCACAAAGAGTTGGACATGACTGAGTGATTAACACTTTCACAAGAGATAACAACAATAACTAATAATAAAATGGAACAATTATAATAATATACTGTGATAAAAGTTATATAGTCTTTCTCTCAAAATATCTTATTATACTGTACTTACACTTCTTGTGATGATGTGAGGTGATAAAATGCTTACATGATGAGATGAATGAGGTGAATGACAACAGAAATTGTGACTTAACATTAGGCTGCTATTGATGTTCTGACAATAAGTCAGAAGGAGTATCATCTGCTTCTGGTGATCCTGGATCATTGGACCATGATGATGTCTTTGATTGGATGTAGGCAGATGATTGTCGATGGTTAGGATCTCAGGTAGGATGGAGCAGGACACCTCAAGAATTCATCATGACACTCAGAATGGTGCAATTTAAAACTTGAGTTGTTTATTTATGGAATTTTCCATGTAATATTTTCAGACCATAGTTGACCTTGGGTGACTGAAACTGTGGAAAGCAAAACCATGGATAACTGGGAACTGCTGTATCCTTTGCCTGCTTATTTTTATGGTTCTTCAATCCAGACACCGCCATCTGGTCCTGAGAATTTCCACTTCAAATGATTTGTAGGGAGCTTATTTTTCCTCTGACTTTTTGGGTGAGCATATGGCTCAGACTGTGCCTATCAATATGAAGTCTATAGACACAGTAGTTGGTTCAGAAATAATGGACATACCCTAAGATAACCCCCAATGAGGAGTTAGTGTAGTGTGGGGCTTGGGTCCAGAGAGCCTGGGTTCAAGTCCTGCTGTGCCACTCACTCACTGTGTGAACTTGGGAAAGTTACTTAACTCTTCTGGGACCTCAGTTTCCTCATATGTGAGGTGGGAATAATTATAATTCCTAGCTCGTAGGGATTTTATGAGTATTAAATAAGAAAATGCACATAAAGGCTTTAGTACAATTCTTTGCACATAGCTATTGCTGTAGTTGTTATTACTGATCATGGTGACTTATCATGTCAGGTAATCAGATTAACTGAATGACAGAATCAAAGAGGTCATTAAGGTTAAAAAATTTCTTCATATTTTTGGGTGTAACTCTCTCTAATTTATGGGATATTTAGAAGAATCAGGATCTAGCACTTAGTCTGCTGCAGTTTGATGACTGGATCATGGAAATCTGTGGCCCCACTCTGAACAATGTCCTCAGACAATAGTATTTTTTGAATAAATGGTTCTGAGGTATCTAATTTCTTGGATTTCAAGTGGCTTATTAAATTATACTTCTTTACTGGTAGTAAATAGTACTAGTTACCATTTTTATAGTCATTACAACATGTGTAACACAACTATTATTGTGCCTGTTTTACTAAAAAAGAAATTGAGTCACTGAGCAGTTTAGTAACTTGCTCTGGTCATACAGTAGTGAGCAGCAAAGTGGGGATTCAAAAGCAGGCTGTCTGGTGCCAGAACCCTTGTTCTGAGTTCCCATCGCTGTTACTCCTTCTCCACCACCAACGGAATTTAGGATTTCAGGGGCAGAACAGAAGCATTGTGGTGCTACTACAGAGATTCAAACTGATATGTAGATTGAGCAGACTGTAATTAGAGATTGCAGTAAATTCAGCTTGTTAAATTGCTTGGAGCCCACAGGAGTCTGAAATTTTAAAGATTTGAAGATCTGTTTGGTTGGGGCAGGCAGGGGGCCAATGACAGTTTAGAGGGAATTCACAGATGTTGATGACTACACAATGTGAGTCATGTGTAGTCACAATCACATCACAATGTGATGCCCTGTGAGTGTAGCTCAGTTCTAGGAGTGGCTGGTTAAGGTGCATGCTGTTTCCAGCTTTGGGTGCCCCTGGTATTCTACAGACCAACACATGAATAGCAGAAATGGCCTATAACTTTTGGCCATATAACCAAATCAGACAGTATTTGGGTCCAGTTTGTTTGTGAAAGTATGTGCACTTATGAATCTGTTGAAAGAGAAGCCAATGTTGGGATCAGATTTGCCTGTACAAGCCTTTGCCTTTCATAAAAAGAGCTTTTTTGTTAAACACTAGATTTCCTAGTATCAGATAAAATTTTATTACTGGCTACTGATAGCCCCTGTAACATCATCTTGCAAGAATAATGTTAATTAAATTATTTATTTTCTTGGGCTGCTTTCATATTGATGCTTAAAAATTCAGCATTTTTAATAACTAAGTTTACCATAGTCATCCAAGAAAATTTTCTTGTAGTGAATACACATATTAATTTCTGATATACTTTCCTTTATTAAATAAGTAGTCTTTAACAGTCTTTTTAGTGCTAAGTTTCTTTTATTTTAATCTTATCTTTTGTCGCTGAATTGGAATCAGCATCAGGCCAAGAGAAAATATATGAATTTTAAGTGGGCTTTCAGCACACACCTGAGTCTTTTAAAATACACACATACTCACATACACTCACTCCACAGAATATAATGTGTATTTATGAAATTGATTGCTGAAACACCACCAAACATTAACCTATGTGACTGGTGGCCTGTGCTTTAGAAGAAGTCTTGTTGAAATACATGGAAGTTGGATTGCAGCTTTGGCCTCAAAGAATATTGGCAAATTTGCTTTTATGTGATATTAATTTGCCTCAATTATGTCATTGGTGAGTTCTTTGTTTTAGTGAATGCCAGATGTATTCTTCTTCAGAATATATTTGGTGAAACTCTTCTTCTAAATGCCAAACGGACATGAGAAAACTTTCAGTCATCTGGAGCTTGTAAATTGTTCTGAAATTTTTGGAATTTTATTGAAGGCTTGATTTCATCATAGAGCAGAGAATACCTTGGATGAATAAAAAGCAAATCAATCAGAAATGATTGGAACCAGTAATTAGAATTTCCTTGGAGAGAAAAAATGTATGATGTAAATCCACGGCCTGGCAAAAAAAAAAACCCCGAAAAAACCAAAGTTGCTTTCTAACAAGTTATCAGATCTTAAGAGCAACTTCAGATGCGGACACAGATGTGAAGCTTTATTTTGTTTTCAGCAACAAGTTCCTCCCTCTCTTTTTTCAAAATTAGCTTTTCCGGAAACTTCATTTGACTAATCAAGGCTGATGGGATTTTGAGATGACTGCACTGTGGAGCATGAAGTTAGAAATAATGTCCTTTGAAAATCAGTAATTTTATTTCAATATGAAATTTAATGAAATGGGTCATCACTCTCCCACTTTTGTGAATTTGGAATCTTTCCATAATATTCTGTTGACTTTTAGAATTTTCTGTGTTCTACTTTCCAATTTTGTTTACATTATTTGAAGTATTTTTCCCTTTAGTTGTGAATTTTTATTTGAATAGAAAATCTCCATTATCTGTCCTTTTGTGAATACTTAATCTTGTATCCTGATACTGATTAAAGATAACAAAGCAGGTTTCAAAATCTCTTTGAAAATGTTTTTTAAATGTGTAATAGAATTACTGAAACTGATTTATGATTTTCCCCCTTTAGTATGTCTTATCCTATACCAACGGAACTGCTGAGACCAAAGCCTAAAATGGAATGGACATTATTATTTTCTCTCTGCCCTTGGAGGAATTTTAAGGCATAAATTATTTTGATAAACTAGCATTAACTTCTTTCTCACTGTAGAATGTGGGAAGGAAAAAAAATCCCTTTCTTCTTGGAATTTATAGTATGCTGCTAACGGAAAAAGTATAAGGAATGAAATATCTGACTTTTATCGTTGATTAAATAGGGCAAATATGGAAACTCTATTCAAGGTAAGAGGCTAAAAGTTTATATATCCACAAGGGAGATATCACAAAGATATTGCTTGGATTTAAGTTTTTTTTTTTTTTAAGTAACTCTGTTCAAGCAGATGATTCAATTGCAGTTAATTTTTAAAAAGGCCAAGAGTTATAAAATACTTGAATTTATTCAATACAGTTGGAAGAATGGCAGGATCAGAAAGGACTTTCCAATCTGATCTAAGAAAGATGAATTCCTTTTATGGAGAAAAGGAAAAAGAAGAAAAAGGGGATCTTAGCAGCCATCTGCTCTAATTCCCATGAGGGAATTGGAGCTTAGATGACTCATCCAGCTTAACCCTTGTTAGTAGTAGAGCCAAGGACTAGAACCAGGTGTCTTGACACCTTGTCTTTGCAGCATTCCACCTCCCTGTCCAATCTCTTTATCTACAGCCTCCTTTGTCTCTCTGACATAACCATCATTATTATCATCTATTCACACAACACAAATTGAGCATTTGACTGAGGCACATTTCAAGGCTTAAGGAACTGTTGGGTGGAGCTGACATGTAAGTGTGCAGGATGACATGGATCTTTTCTTTTCTGCCAGGCTCTGATTTTCTTGAAGTCAAGGACTACGTTCATCTGCCTCCTTTCCAGGCCACACTGCAGAACATGCTCTATGAAGTTTTAGGCAGAATATCCTCTGCCTTAGGAAATTTCTCTACCAGTCCCTAGCATATGAATCTTTCTGTCTATCTTGATTTCTACCTGTTGCCTCTTATTAGGAGTCCTGCATCTTCCTTTGGACTGAAAATTCACTTGGTTAACCTGTCGTTGATTTTGGTGTTTCTCCTGGAGATTACCTTTTGTAAATATTATTTCTGCTTAGCACTATGCTCTGTAGTCTTTGGTCAAGTGACCTTTTTTTTTTTATTTTTTATTTTTTTTTAATTGTTTTTGCCATACATTGTCATGATATCACCATGGGTTTACATATGCTTCCCCTCCGGAACCCCCCCTCCCTCCTCCCTCCCCCCCCGCCCCCGCCCGGGAAATCTCGCTGTACCAGCCCCGAGCATCAATCCTGGGCTGGCGATTGATTAGACACATGACAATTAACATGCTTCAATGCCCTTCTCCCATATCATCCCACCCTTACCCTCATCCACAAAGTCCACGAGTCTATTCTATACATCTGCGTTCCTTTTGCTGTCTCGCATGTTGGGTTCTCGTTACCGTCTTTCTAAATTCCATATATATGCGTTAATATACTGTATTGTTGTTTTTGCTTCTGGCTTACTTCACTCTGGATAATGGGCTCCAGTTTCGTCCATCTGAGTAGAATTGCTTCAAATGAATTTTTTTTTAATGCTGAGTAATATTCCATTGTGTATATGTACCACAGCTTTCTTATCCATTCGTCTGCCGATGGCATCTAGGTTGCTTCCATGTCTTGGCTATTGTAAACAATGCAGCGATGAACATTGGGGTACACGTGGCTCTTTCAATTCTGGTTTCCTCGGTGTATATGCCCAGCAGTGGGATTGCTGGGTCATATGGCAGGTCTATTTGCAGCTTTTTAAGGAACCTCCACACTGTTTTCCATAGTGGCTGTACTAGTTTGCATTCCCACCAACAGTGTAAGAGGGTTCCCTTTTCTCCACATCCTCTCCAGCATTTATTGCTTGTAGACTTTTGGATGGCAACCATTCTGACTGGTGTAAAGTAGTACCTCATTGTGGTTTTGATTTGCATTTCTCTGATAATGAGTGATGTTGAGCATCTTTTCATGTGTTTGTTAGCCATTTTTATATCTTCTTTGGAGAAATGTCTGTTAAGTTCTTTGGCCCACTTTTTAATTGGGTTGTTTATTTTTCTAGAATGGAGCTGCAGGAGTTGTTTGTATATTTTTGAGATTAATTGTTTGTCCGTTGCTTCATTGGCTATTATTTTCTCCCATTCTGAAGACTGTCTTTTCACCTTGCTTATAGTTTCCTTTGTTGTGCAAAAGCTTTTAATTTTAATTAGGTCCCATTTGTTTATTCGTGTTTTTATTTCCAATATTCTGGGAGGTGGGTCATGGAGTATCCCGCTTTGGGTTATGGCAGAGAGTGTTTTGCCTATGTTATCCTCTAGGAGTTTTATAGTTTCTGGTCTTATGCTTAGATCTTTGATCCATTTTGAGTTTATCTTTGTGTATGGTGTTATCAAGTGACCTTTGTATCTGCCCTTACTGCAAGTCCCAAGATACTGCCCATAGCCTGTGCTAGAGCCCAGCTCTCACCCACCTGGAGCTGAAAGTATTTTTATCTTTGTATTGCTGCAGAAATGAGGATGGCCTTACACCTGGTAGGTACTCATCAGATGTTTGTGGAATGAGCAGTAAAGACACTATGTAGTGTGGTCTTTGTTGTCAGCCTCATTTTTTATTGACTGTTTGGCTTGGAGGGAAGGTGCAATGCAAAATGGTTTATGGTTCAAATGATCACATTCAGATACATAAAAATGAAACCTATTCTCATTCTTGAATCTCCAAATAGCTGGTTTAAACATCTGGCAAATTCTATGAATATCTGGTTATTATTTTCCTTCTCTGTGTATTGTGAAGACTTAGTTTGTATATAAGTTTTGCTATATTAAGGAGTTATTTTCTCTTCTCTCTGAGGAAATATCCAATCAGTGGAGGAAATGGGGTTCTGCTGTGTACACATGCTGAGTTTCTATCACTTAGTCTTCTTTCAAAAACTTTCAGAAATTCTTGGCTGGAGTTCACTAATAACTATCAATTTAAAAATAATGCATGAATCAGCTTTACTTTAGACAAAATAGCACTTATTTTTTTAAGAAGAAGTACATTAAAGTATATTAAAGGAATATGGACAATAGGTTTTAAAATTTTAATTGGTTAGAAGCTTATTTTTAGTAGTTTACTAGCAGTTAAAAATAAATCTATTATGTTTCTAAGCATTCTCTAGCTTCCTTCTTCCTAATGACTCTTTTTGACAACAGTATTTGTCTTTTTTTATTTTTAAAAGTAATATTTGCTCAGTGCAGAATTTTATAAAAATTGTTGTTGTTCAGTGGCTCAGTCATGTCTGACTCTTTGTGACCCTATCGACGGCAGCACACTAGACTTCCCTGTCCTTCACTGTCTCCTGGAGTTTGCTCCAACTCATGTCCATTGAGTCAGTAATGCCATCCAACCATCTTATCCTGTTACCCTCTTCTCCTTAAAATCATGTATAATGAAAATGACTTAAACATTATCATTCTAAGAGACAACTGCTGTTAACATCTGGTTGTATTTCTTTCCAGACTTTTCCATATGCTCCCTTGCTATCTATTTCTCTCTTTGCCCCATATTTATTCTAAGCATATATGTAAATGTAGACAGTATTAGACTTCCCAGGTGGTACTAGTGGTAAAGAGCCCACCTGTCAATACAGGAGACTTAAGAGACATGGGTTCAATCCCTGTGCTGGAAAGATCCCGTGAAGGAGGGTGTAGCAACCCATTTCAATATTCTTGCCTGAGAATCCCATGGACAGAGGAGCCTGGTAGGCTACAGTCCATGGGGTTGCAAAGAGTCAGACATGACTGAAGTGACTTAGTTGCACATACACACACACATGCAGACAATATTGTTATTTTTGAGCATGTACATTATATTAATGTATATACAAGATGTTGTATATTGTTTTATTCTTTCTTAACATTTATATTTCAAACATTTCTCTGTATTTTGTAATATTTTGTAAAGCTTATCTTTGATTTTCTCTGTGGCAGGGGAGACAGGTAATGCTTAATCCTTTTTAGAGGAATCACAGGTATTTTTTGAGACTCATTCTACATGGTTGTAAGATAGTTATCCACATCTGGGAAATGGTGTTTATGATAACAGAGTAAAATTATAAAGGCATATTATCAAGGTAAGAGTTAAGAGATTCTTATGTTTATCCCCAGTTATAAACTACTTTCATTACATCTAAGGCTAAGCTACACAAGGCAGGGGCTATCCATCTCTGTGTTAGCTAGCATGTGGCATGAAATTCTCAAGAAAAAATGTGTGGATGGCTTATTGAATGATTAGTTTTTTCTTGGAAGCTCTGGTTTAGCTGAAGAATCTCATAGCACACCCATGAATGTTATCAAGAATGTGTCTCTCTTCCTCTCTTTCTCTCACCCTCTGGTCAAGAGTGATTGGCTTCAATAAATGTTTATCATCTTCTCTTTGTGACTCTGTATTGCTACCATTTTCTTTGGAATATTGACAGACCTAAAGAGATTGCTTGCTTAATGGACCTTGGGAACACAGTAGAGTTAATTTGTGTATGTTTTAGTCTTTCCAACTAGATTTCCTAAAGTGCAAATTTGTAAAAGCGAGGATTTGTGTCTTATTCTTTTGCTTCACTATTTCATTTGGACAACAGTGAGATTTTTTAAACTCATACAATGTTTAAGATACAACCAAACACAAAAGTCCTTTATAAATAGAAGTGAACATGCATTTCTATTGTTTAAGTGGTAATGCACTGTCTAATTTCTAATTCATAATGTTTATATGAGAAAGCTCTTAATCATTTATTTGGAACTGATTAATAGACTATTCCTAAATTATAAAATCACTGTGAAGTCAATGACTATATGCTCTTCAAGTAGCCTGTTAAATCAGTACATTCTGTGAAATATAAACCTATGGTCAAACTATTTATGGGCAGCAATGTAGTAACTAATTTATTTTTGTTTTTACTGTCATACAGAAATACCAGTATTTAATTTGGTATTTAGATTTAATTAGGTGATTATGTGCTGATTAACTGGTATTGCACTTTATTTGAAATTTTTAAATGTATTTGGTTGCTATAATTGAATCCTATGAACAGAAAGTAAAACTTAGTCAAATATCTATGTAATATCATCTGGATGGTTTTTGTGGCTGGATGTGTGTTATTTATTTTACAAATTGTTTTTAAAAATTTTTAGTGGTTCCTTACTTTTTTACAAATATCTGTAGAACACATACTATGTACTAAGCATTGGGCTTACCACCATGTTTCTAAAGATATTGTAGTCTGGAGGGGTGTCAAGAGTTTAAGCAGGCATTTAAAATGCAATGTGATGGCGGGGGGGGGGGGTACAGAGACCACAGGAAGAGGCAATTCACATCACTTTGGGAGGCCAAGGAAGACTTGTTTCCCAGAAGGAGGGACATTTAAGGCAGTCTTGGAGGATAAGTCAAGCTAGTCACTGACAAGGGAGGAAATGACCCTTCACTAAGGCTTAGAGAGCCTCCAGAAGAGCTGTAATCAATGCAATATAAATGGAGTTGAGAGGTCAAGTAGTGGAGGAAAGGAAGTTGAAGCTGGAGGGATAAGCTGGGGCTGGATTTTGAGGCCTTGTTTGCCACACTAGGCAACCTGGGCTGCATGGTGCTATGTAAGTGGGTTTCAAGAATTGAAAAATGTCAACTGGATTTAGAAACAAGATTGTATTTGACCTTGAAGAGAGAAGTTTAATTGGAGGTGTGGGAGTGAAAACCAGATTGCAGCAGGTTGAAGAGTGAGTAAAAAATAAGTAGAGACAGTGACTGTTGTCAGGAAATTATTTTGATTTATGAAACATTTAAAATTTGTATGTCATTAAATGAATAGGATTAGTCTGGAATTATAGATTGGCTACAATAACAGATACTAGATTTACTATTAATATCACATACTTCTCTTGATGTATGGTAATTTTATTTTCCAAGAGTTTTTGAAGAAAATAATGTTAGGTGATAAAACTGTTTCCTCTAAAAAGAAGAGTCTCTTTATGATCAAGACTAATGTCTTCTACTTAAGAATTATGGTGTATTTTAGATCTGATAAGTTCCTACAAAGATCTGTCTCATAGTGATTAACTGAGATAATTTAAGAGTGTAGTTACTGCTATAAACAAAGCAATTAAAATTAAAACCTTCTGCACAACAAAGGAAACTATAAGCAAGGTGAAAAGACAGCCTTCAGAATGGGAGAAAAATAATAGCCAATGAAGCAACGGACAAACAATTAATCTCAAAAATATACAAGCAACTCCTGCAGCTCCATTCTAGAAAAATAAACGACCCAATCAAAAAGTGGGCCAAAGAACTTAACAGACATTTCTCCAAAGAAGACATAAAAATGGCTAACAAACACATGAAAAGATGCTCAACATCACTCATTATCAAAGAAATGCAAATCAAAACCACCATGAGGTATCACTTTACACCAGTCAGAATAGCTGCAATCCAAAAATCTACAAGTAATAAATGCTGGAGAGGATGTGGAGAAAAGGGAACTCTCTTACACTGTTGGTGGGATTGCAAACTAGTACAGCCACTATGGAAAACAGTGTGGAGGTTCCTTAAAAAGCTGCAAATAGACCTGCCATATGACCCAGCAATCCCACTGCTGGGCATATACACCGAGGAAACCAGAATTGAAAGAGCCACGTGTACCCCAATGTTCATCGCCGCATTGTTTACAATAGCCAGGACATGGAAGCAACCTAGATGCCCATCAACTGACGAATGGATAAGAAAGCTGTGGTACATATACACAATGGAATATTACTCAGCATTAAAAAAAAATTCATTTGAATCAGTTCTACTCAGATGAACAAAACTGGAGCTCATTATCCAGAGTGAAGTAAGCCAGAAGGAAAAACAACGATACAGTATACTAACGCATATATATGGAATTTAGAAAGACGGTAACGAGAATCCAGCATGCGAGACAGCAAAAGGAATGCAGATGTATAGAACAGACTCGTGGACTCTGTAGATGAGGGCAAGGGTGGATGATATGGGAGAATGGCATTGAACATGTTAATTATCATATGTGTAATCCATCGCCAACCCAGGATTGATGCTCGGGGCTGGTGCATCGAGATTTCCTGGAGGGAGGGAGGAGGGAGGGGGGGTGGTTCTGGAAGGGGAGCGTATGTAAACCCATGGCTATATCATGTCATTGTATGGCAAAACTAATAATAAAAAAAAGCAAGCCACAAGAATTAACTTTTGAGAATAGCTTATTCATTTCATTTAAGAATTCTTGACATTATTAGAGACATTGGCTCTAGGATTTCTTTGGCTTTTTTTTTTTTTTGAGTTCTGTTTTCTTTTTTTTGAAATTAATTTATTTTTTTCTTTACATTATCATGTTGGTTTTGCCGTACATTGACATGAATCCACCATGGGTATACATGTGTTCCCCCTCCAGAACCCCCCTCCCACCTCCCACCTGGGTCATCCCGGTTCACCAGCTCCGAGCATCAAGCCTGGGCTGGCGATTCATTTCACATATGATAATTTACATGTTTCAATGCCGTTCTCCCATATCATCCCACCCTTGCCCTCTCCCACAGTGCAAAAGACTATTCTATACATCTGGGCCAAAGAACTGAACAGACATTTTTCCAAAGAAGACACACAAATGGCTAACAAACACATGAAAAGATGCTCAACATCACTCTTTATCAGAGAAATGCAAATCAAAACCACAATGAGGTACCACTTTATACCAGTCAGAATGGCTGCCATCCAAAAGTCTACAAGCAATAAATGCTGGAGAGGATGTGGAGAAAAGGGAACCCTCTTACACTGTTGGTGGGAATGCAAACTAGTACAGCTACTATGGAGAACCGTGTGGAGATTCCTTAAAAAACTGGAAATAGAACTGCCATATGACCCAGAAATCCCACTGCTGGGCATATACACCGAGGAAACCAGAATTGAAAGAGACACGTGTACCCCAATGTTCATCACCGCATTGTTTACAATAGCCAGGACATGGAAGCAACCTAGATGCCCATCAACTGACGAATGGATAAGGAAGCCGTGGTACACATACACAATGGAATATTACTCAGCCATAAAAAAGAATACATTCGAATCAGTTCTACTGAGGTGGATGAAACTGGCTTTTTTATACATGTAAAATTATTTGAGTAAGAAGAATTCTGCTTTCATAATATTATGCAGTACAATGTTGCCTTCCTTTCAGCACAAATTATTGGTTTGGCCAGGAAGTTCATTCGATTAGTGAATATGTTGTTTAATTAATTTCTTGGTAAAAATAAAAAATACATTTTTTTATTTTTACTTAAAACCAAATGAACTTTTTGACCGATCCAATTTTTTCAGGCTGAAAACATTAAAAATGAAACTAGTAGATGATGCTTTTGATGTTAAAACTGCTATCAGAGGTAGATTTACCTTGAAGTTTATGAAACTTCACAGCCCCTTCATTTGTACAGCCCTATATTCAATTTTCTATCTTAAATTTCTAAGACCTTACACCTAACTTTATATTAATAATTACTCTTTATCATAAAGAGTGTCTCCAAATTTTATACATTTCAAAACAAAAAAATCTGAGTCCGCCCTGATTTCTCTGTAATAGATTATTTCTAGACAAAGAACCTCAATGTATTAAAAGCTTCTACTTTGAACTTTATCAAGAAAAGTGGAGAAGTATGCTCCTAAAGGGAGAAACACACATACTTAAATTTTAAACAAATGATAATGAATCGAGAATATTCTTGAAAACCAACAAAGCGAAAAAGTTCCTACAACTAAGTAATTTTATTTTCTCTTGTGTGGCTTCATGATCTAGAAAGAGGACATGATTTTTGAGGCTTACTGTGTGAGGCCTCAATGGACATGAGTTTGAGCAAGCTCTGGGAGTTGGTGATGGACAGGGAAGACTGGCATGCTGCAGTCCATGGGGTCGCAAAGAGTTGGACACAACTGAGTGACTAAACTGAACTGAACTGTGTGTGAGGCATGAATCAATCTTCTCAGCAATGAAGACCTCCTACTGTCTATAGATGAGGATGCTGAGTCCTCAAGACCTGAGACTAATCTGGGCCTGTTTATTAAGGATGTGTTTAGCTCTCTGTGCATTGTTCAAATGGTCCACACACACTGTTCAAGTGGTCAAGTTTATCTGTTTGATACCTGAACAAACTTAACGCTTCACAGGAAAATATATCTGAAGACAAATGCCCTTGAGCATAAGGGGCCATGGCTGGCTCAGAAAAGGTAACTCCAAGAACATGTCTCTTCAACAGTGAGTCTTATCTGTGCTATTATTAGCATATACAGATAATGGATCATTACCTTGGTGTATTTTAGATAGCTGTTTTACCTAAAGTATTTTATTATTTTTCTATTTCTAAGACGATTCAGTCATGTCTAACTCTTTGTGACCCTGTGGATCATAGTCTGCCAGGCTCCTCTCTCCATGGGATTCTCCAGGGAAAAGTACTGGAGTGGGTTTCCATGCCCTCCACCAGGGGATCTTCCTGACCCAGGGATTGAACCCATGTCTCTCATATCTCCTACATTGGCAGGTAGGTTCTATTTACCACTAGCACCACTTGGCTGTTCTACCTAAGCTATTTTATTGCTTTTCCATCTCAGGAGAGCATTAAACTACTCAAAAATCCACTGGTTGTTCATAATTCAGATCTTACTAGAACATTTGAATTGCTATCAGAAAACTGACTTTTTAAGAAAGGAAGGGTAAAGCTACAGTCTCACCACAAAATCAAATGAAAGGCATGAGTCTAAATTAACTATGGACATGGGAAAAAAGAAATGTTCAATAAAAGCATTCAATAAAAATCCCCTTGAGTAGTTTCTTATATGACCCAGGTACCTGTTGTCATGCAAACAACTTAAAATTTATTTGTCACTAAAATACTCAGCATGCACAGAGTTTGTGGTTAGACATAACCAGAGTCAGGAATCTCATCTATTCTAAAGCCATCTATGAGAAGCTGAAGAATAGATCATCCTTTTTTTTGCTTTTTAACCCAACTGTCAAAGCATTTATAATACCTAAATAGGGTCATGTAATTCCATAGAACCTAGAGTATGTTTAATTGAATCCTCCTGTGGTGATTATGTTTTCAAGCTGGTTCCTGGTCTTCAGGATTTCTAGAAGTCTGGAAAGGGTTTAATTGTTTATTACCGGCTTTTCCCAGACTATTAAGGGCTTCCTTACTCCCCAATACTCCAGTAATATTTTATGTTTAAAGAGCACCTGGTACTTTGAGCATAGCTGATTTTCATGTTTCTAATCTGAAATACGATTTTTAGAAAAAATAAAAGGCCAACAACTGGAATCAGGAAGCATCTATTTAGCTTCAGTAACATATTTCTTTTAAGTAGCTCTATTTGATTTTCTCTTTTTTCCTACTCTTTTCTGATAGTAACATTTTCTTCAGAAGTTGAGGTTGGAAAGGAGGCTGAAACAAGTGAAATTTTTAGGGCTATCATTCTATAATATTATTGTAAAATGATTTTTAGCATATATTTGGTAAGAATTACCAAAAAAAAATATATCTCCTGTTAGAAATTTGCCAAATCATTTTATAGCTGAAAGAACTGCTTCTGAATGTTATATTTAACCTAAATAGCTGACAGATTTATCCTTCCAATAACCTCCCACCTCTGCCCCTCAAACCCCCTACCTACTAATTTTGTCTTCTTTAGTCATGAATAAATAACATTTATGGTTACAGTTTGCAATGGCCCTTGGGAACTGTGAGATGCTCTCAACTGGAATTTAAATCTACAAGCAGTAATCCAATTTGTCAGATTTTGGGATTTTAGCCATGTATACTTAGCATTATTCAATCACCAGTCATATCTCTCAAAAGAACAGGTCTCGCCACATAAATTCAGTTTCTGAATGAAAGCCAGTGTGAGTCAAACAGACACAACTAATTGGGTCTTCACTGTAAGTAGCATTTGTTAGCAAGTTGCAACATAATTGTTCATTATCCAATAGAAAACTCTTAGCTCTATTGGGTAAATATTTTGCTATGAAAATATAAAATATATGAGTTCAGGGTAGTTACTGGGAGACGCTCATTGGGAGGTTTAAATCATGCTTTAAATGTAACTAAAATCTTGGACTTTTGATGCTAGAGCATCAAATTTGAAATGAAATTTAAAATACTTTTGGACTGATCATGTTTGTCTTCTAATTATAGCATGGTTTAGTGTTAATGAAAACTTATCAACACTTTTGTGAAAGTTAGACTGGATAATTTCATTTGGAATTTAAGCCAGTTGCATCCTAACTTTTTTTTTATACTTTTTCATGGCTTCTTTTAATACCTGTGTAATTATTTAGAGAATAAGTAAAAATCAGGACTAAGTTTTAATTTCTACAGTGTTTGCAAAGTCCTAGTAGAAGTGCCATCTCTGTGGGTTCCTCTTAAATACTTTCCTCCAGGCAAGAGGGACCTTGTAACCACTGGGAATAAAGTGTAGGTTATAATTCTTAGTCATTTGTTGTTGTAGGCTTAAGTCCAAACAATAAACTAGAGGTGAAAGTCCCTAGGTCCTATTACTAATCCCCATGGTCTCTTAGGTTCCTTTCGATTTTCTTCTCATTACATTATTAACTGTATAGTGCCAGGGGATACATCAAACTCCCATAATGGAAGTACAATGTATAAACAACTTATAACCTGGAAGATTTCTTGTTCTGTATGTAGAGTTCTTATATTTAATGTATTTCATCACCAAACTCTGGATAATTATTTTAAAACTTTGTCAAATTTCTGCAGTTTCCCTAATGTTTTCCCTGATATTTGATTTTAATTATTATGACTTCCTCATTTTGTTGTATTAAATTGTGGCCACATTACAATAGGGCACTTAAAAATCACTTCACTAGAGACTACTATTGTATTCTGTAGTTTGAACAGTCTTGGTTGGATTCCACAGTATTTCTTCTTGAGTCTCAGCATCTTCTCTTTGAAAAGTTTCAGATTCACCACAAAACAAAAGGTGAAGTTTAAAAAAGTTGTATTATCTCTGTTATTATTTACACACAATATGCTTTTTCAAATTAATACAATTGAATTTTTTAAAAAGTTCAAATGTATAATTCATTATATGTGCATATTGCAGAGATAATGACAAGCAAATAGATAAAAAATTACTTCACATCCTACCACTCAGAGGTGGCAAGGGTTAACATTTTCTTTCTGATGGATATTTTTTACTATCTCTATATTTATACATATATACATATATATTGACTTCCCTGTGGCTTAGACAGTAAAGTATCTGCCTGTAATGCAGGAAACCTGGGTTCGATCCCTGCGTCGGAAAGATCCTCTGGAGAAAGGAATGGCAACCCACTCCAGTATTCTTGCCTGGAGAATCCCATGGACAGAGGAACCTTTATTTATGTAGAGATATAAATATCTCTATATCTATACATAAATACATATATATTAATAAATATATAATATGTGTATAAAATGGGATCATACTAAACCTACTTGTTTGGGCTTCCCAGGTAGCTCAGCTGGTAAAGAATCTGCCTGTAATGCAGGAAACCTGGATTTGATCCCCTTGTTTTACCCCCATTCAGTATTGTTAACAATAGATTTTCCTGTTTATAATTAGTTATCTATGGTATCATCTAATGGTTGTTTAAGGTGATGTTATGCAGATTGCTATGATTTATTTAGCCAATCTCTAAATATTGGACCTTTAAATTGTTTCCAAATTTATATTATTATAAAGAGTTTGTGCTGCGCTATGTTGCTTCAGTCGTGTTTGACTCTTTGAGACCTTATGGACTGTTGCCTTCCAGGCTCCTCTGTCCATGGGATTCTCCAGGCAAGAATACTGGAGTGGGTTGCCTTGCCCTCCTCCAGGAGATCTTCCCAACCCAGGGATTGAAACTCTTATGGAATCTGCGTTGTAGGTGGGTTCTTTACCATTAGTGCCACGTGGGAAGCCTCTATAAAGAGTTTACTTTCTTAGGAAGAACTTCTAAAGGCATAATCCTATGTTAAAGGATATGCACACCTTAAGGCTTTTGATGTCTGTTGCCAAATTGTTTCCCCTAAATAATATATCAATACATAGTTCCTCCTTTGAATATGAATGATCTTTTATTCCTTACTATCCTTTTCAATATTTGATGCTTTCACAGTTGAAAATGGCATCACATGGTTGCTCTGATTTCTATTTCATTAATTACTAGTGAGATTGAAATGCTTTTTTTATTGTATTTATGTGTTTGCTATTATTTTTTAATGGATTGTTTCAGTGTTTAGCCTATTTTTGTATTAAATCTATTTGTAGGACTTAAAATGTAATAACTTTTGTCTATTAAATAGAAGATTTTTTGCTTTGTCATTTGCCTTTTAATATGATATTTTATGATATTTTTGATATATAGCTTAAATTGTTAACTTTTATTTTAAAAATTAAATAGATCATTCATACAAATGAACATGTAAATACCATACATATACTATTTGAAGAACAATAAAAATAAAACAAGTAATCGTGCACTCACATCCCAGTATAAGAATAATACATTTCCAAAATCTTTAAAGTTTATATGAGCTCCTATCATATCATATTTCCATTTCTCTCTAGAGGCTACTGAGTTCCTTAATTTTGTTATTTTTTTTGTATTTGTATCACATACAGAGAGTCCCTAAATAATATATTAACTTTGCATATTTTTGGAATGATTTAGAACTAGAATCATATTTTGTGAATTCTTTTGCAGCTTCCTTTAAAAATACTAAACATTCATTTAGAATCATCAGTGTTGATGCTTCCTTTTTAGTGCATGTATGGTATTCTGTTGTAAGGCCATATCACAATTTATTTATTCCTCTGTTGTATCCAGTTTTTGACATTACAAAAAATGTCTCCATAAACCTTGTACATATCTCCTGGTGCTTATGTGCAAAAAAAAAATGTATTCTTAGAATTGCTGGGTTATAGAGTAGTCATATTTTCTGCTTAAAAAGAGCCAAATGTTTTCCAGAGGATTCAGACCATTTTATCCTCCAACCAATAGTGTTTAAGAGTTTATGTTGTCCCAGATTATTATTAACATTTGATAGTATCAGTTTTTAAAACTACTGGTGGCAGTAAAATGTTATCTCATTGAGGTTTTCATTTGCATTTCTCTGATTACTAATGAAGTGAGCATCTTTTCTGTAAGATTGCTGGTCGTTTGTTGACATTCCTCTGAGGAATGCCTTGTCATGTCTTTTGACCCTTTTTCTATTGGGGGTTGTCTATCTTTTCATTATTCCTTTACTTTCTTCTTTCCTTTCCTCCCTTTCTCTCTTTCCTCCCCTACTTCTGCCTTCCCTCTTTCCTCCTTTTTTCTCCCTGTTTTTTCATTCCAAAGTGGTTCTTTATATGTTATGGATACTTATCTTAAGTTGATTTTATGTGTGAAAATGCCTTCTCTCCATCTGTGACTCCTCCCTGCTTCCCTTAATGGTAACATCTCAAATTGATTTTTGTGGATAAGGGCTTCCCTTGTGGCTCAGCTGGTAAAGAATCCACCTGCAATGCGGGAGACTTGGGTTTGATCTCTGGGTTGGGAAGATCCCCTGGAAAAGGGAAAGGCTACAGATTCTGGCCTGGAGAAATCCATGTACTGTATAGTCCAGTTCAGTTCAGTTCAGTCTCTCAGTCATGTCCGACTCTTTGCAACCCCATGGACTGCAGCATGCCAGGTCTCCGTGTTCATCACCAACTCCTGGAGTTTACTCAAGCTCACGTGCCTTGAGTCAGTGATGTCATCCATTTCATTCTCTGTCGTACCCTTCTCCTCCTGCCTTCAATGTTTCCCAGAATCAGGGTCTTTTCAAATGAGTCAGTTTTCACATCAGGTGGCCAAAATATTGGAGTTTCAGCTTCAACATCAGTCCTTCCAATGGATAATTCAGGACTGAGCTCCTTTAGGATGGACTGGTTGGATCTCCTTGCAGTCCAAGGGACTCTCAAGAGTCTTCTCCAACCCCATAATTCAAAAGCATCAATTCTTCAATGCTCACCTTTCTTTATAGTCCAACTCTCACATCCATACACGACTACTGGAAAAACCATAGCTTTGACTAGATGACCTTTGTTGGCATAGTAATGTCTCTGCTTTTTAATATGCTGTCTAAGTTGGTCATAACTTTCCTTCCAAGGAGTAAGCGTCTTTTAATTTCATGGCTGCAGTCACCATCTGACACTGTTTCCCCATCTATTTGCCATGAAGTGATGGGACCAGATGCCATGATCTTAGTTTTCTGAATGTTGAGCTTTCAGCCAACTTTTTTACTCTCCTCTTTCACTTTCATCAAGAGGCTCTTTAGTTCTTCTTCACTTTCTGCCATAAGGGTGATGTTATCTGTATATCTGAGATTATTGATATTTCTCCCAGAAATCTTGATTCCAGCTTGTGCTTACTCCAGCCAAGCATTTCTCATGATGTTCTCTGCATATAAGTTAAATAAGCAGGGTGACGATACACAGCCTTGATGTACTCCTTTTCCTATTTGGAACCAGTCTGTTGTTCCATGTCCATTTCTAACTGTTGCTTCCTGACCTGCATACAGGTTTCTCAAGAGGCAGGTCAGGTGGTCTGGTATTCTCATCTCTTTAAGAAATTTCCAGTTTGTGGTGATCCACACAGTCAAAGACTTTGGCATAGTCAATAAAGCAGAAATAGATGTTTTTCTGGAACTCTCTTGCTGTATAGTCCATGGGGTTGCAAAGAGTCAGACATGACTGAGTTACTTTCACTTTCACTTTTATATATAGTAGGTTGCATTACTGGTCCCATTTCTTTCCTCCTCCCTGTACCCTCTTTGGTATGTGGCTTCAAGTTCCTCACACAAAGTCAGATGGTATTTATTCTACTTTTTCTTTTATTTTTTCATTGTACTTACTAATTCTATTTATTTTGTGGTGACTTTAAAATTTTTAGCATACATATTAAAAACTTAACAGTCTTTAAAGATTAAGTAAATTACCTCTTCATCCTCTGGAACAATAAAAGGACCTTAGAACACTTTAACAACCATATTCTGTAGTATTATTTTTGTCTGCTCTATCTTTTTAAAATGCCACAAATTACACGTTGTTATCATGGTGCTCAGGCTTCCTCCTGCAATGCAGAAGACCCTGGTTCAATCCCTGGGCAGCAAAGTTCCTCTGGAGAGAAGGGATAGGCTACCCACTCCAGTATTCTTGGGCTTCCCTGGTGACTCAGATGGTAGAGAATCCACCTGTAATGTGGAAGACCAGAGTTTGACTCCTGGGCTGGGAAGATCCCGTGGAGGAGGGCATGGCAACCCACTGTATTCTTGCCTAGAGAATCCCCATGGACTGAGAAACCTGGCAGGCTACAGTCCATGGGGTTGCAAAGAGTTGCACACAACTCAGCCACGAAACACACACAACACAGCATCATGGCAGTCACTGTTTATGGAATTTGCCAATGTTTACTATATTTTCTCTTAGCATTTCCTCTTCCATTTCATATGTTTCTTTGGCGCCTTGTCCTAGAATGCTACCTTTACAAATTTCTTCAGGAAGCATCTGTTGGTGGTAAGCTCTCTCATTTTTTTGTTTTTCTGAAATAACTTCATCATATTTACCTTAAAAGGTATTTTTGCTGGTATGCAATTCCAAACTGAGAGTTTTATTGTCATTTGGCATAATAAAGGTATTATTCCATAACCTTCTGGTTTCCATGGTTACTCTCAAGATGTCAGCAATAATTTAAATTGTTCATTTGTCAATAATCTCACTTTTCCATCTTGTGTCTTGTAAGATTTATTTAATTCAGGCATGCTTCAATTTCTCATGATGTGTGTAGGTAAGGGTTTGTTTTCATTTGTCCTTCTTGGCATCATTGTGATGCCTGAATCTGAGGGTTTATGCCTTTTCAATTCTCTTGAATTTCCTCATACTCTTTTTTTTATCTCTTTTGGCTGTCTTGTTAAACAGCAGTCTCTTCCTTCCAAGTCTTTTGACTTCTCTTTTATATGTTAATTTTTTATTATATTTGCTGCATATAGATTCAGTTTTAGCTTCTGGCTCACAACTTCTCTCTTCACTTCTGTCTAATGATTAAGCTGACAATTGAGTTTCTAATCTTAATTTTTATAGTTTTCATTACTAGAAGTAACATTTCATTTTTTTAAAGCCCTTCCCATTTTTATAATCTTACTTATTCATAATTTTGAATATGTTTTTTCTTTAAAATTCAAATATTCATTGTAATTTTATTAATTATGTTTCAAATATATGATTCATTTAGAATTTATCTTGATGCAACATGAGAATAGAAATTAATTTTATTTTTTCTCAAATAGTTAATTTATCCCAATATCTAGGTGATTTGTCAAAAAATAGAAATGTGAAATAATAAAGACTGAAGTTGTTATTACCAATGAATAGAAGTTGTGTTTGAATAGAAATTATAATCATACTATAATCAAATTATTAGCTGCATAATATGGAAAATCAATAATGAAAATTAATTTTTTTAAAGTATCTTAATTTCCTTTGTATTCTTGAAAAAAGGAGGACTTTGAATTCTTTGGTTTTATTTGCCAGTGTCTACTGTGGAAGATATCTCTTTTCCTCAAAAATTCTCAGGATACTTTAAAATGAGGCATTAAAACAGGAAGTCCTGGGGAGCTAAACATTTTTCTGTCCTTGTGTATATTCTTTCTGTTTTCCTAAAGTCAGAAACTTGCATATGTTCAATTCCCTATTGTGAAACAATTGTTGATGGCCTTGTAAAGAACTGGGAGGAGAGACACATTAATTTGGAAGGGAAAAATGGATTCTTTTATTTTCCCAGGGATGTGGACTACAAAGGTAGGGCAAGTGGCGCATGGATAACCTCTGTGGAAGAGTGTTAGGCTTTTCTTCATAGATTAGATCATACTTTCTAGTAAAACTTCCCTGTATCTGTAGAATCATTTCCATGCAAACTAGAGAAGTAAAATTAAACTTCTAATTGTACCTTTAGCTCACGTGTCTACAGATGTATGTTATGGACACAATCTCAATCATTCAGCAGTGGTTGGCTGACCTTTTGAAATCTCCTGCTGGGTCTTGCTTAGCATAAGAATAGACTTCAATCTCCACTTATTTATAATGTGAGAGAATAGGTTATTTTTATTAGTAGAACATATTAATTACTAGTCACATTTTAAAATCAAATAATAAATATACATTTGAAACTAAAAGTATATGGGAAAGACTTGACTCTGGAGATTTCAGACTTTAGTATTTTCCTCTTGGTGTCAGAACATGTACTATTATTGCCTGGTGATTATAGATGAATAAGGCAGTTACAGATGGAATCAGAACTACCTTTTTGATGTGTTGAAAGTTGCTTTATGAACTACATTTCTGAAAGCTTGTTTACTTGTTATTTTTCCTCATAAAAGAGAAGCTACACAATTCTAAACAATATTTGTGACTCATTTTGTATGCCCACAGCAAGCAAAACAGTTATGGACATAGTAAGCATGCAACAAACACCTGTAAACTAACAGAGAAGGGAGCATAGGAAAACTTTATTCAGTTTATTTTAACTTTCTGGTTCACTGCATTCTAAATAAATGACAGTTTATTGTAGCGAGGAAAACAGGACCGGATGAAATCTGTGAAAGATGTGGAAAGAGAAGGTTGTCCAGCAGGTCAAGGAAATTTGAACCTGTTGTCAAGAGTTCTGAATGTTTTTCCTGTTCAACGTTATGAGGTGCTTACCCATCATTAATTTTAGTTTGTTTATATGTGAACTTAAACTTTGGGTGATTCTTGACTAGTGCTTTTTTATGTAACATCAGTTTTTTAAAAATGATTTGCATTTTGTTTCAAAACAGTTGCCCAAAATATCTTTGAAAAAAGAGGGCTGTGTTCACCTTTAATATTTAAAAATCACTTGGAGGCAGTTCAGTTGAGCCTGAGTGTGTGTTTGCAAAAAAGTAAAACATAACCAGAATGAGTAACCTCTGTTCTCTGAGGCTTATTGCATATCATTTATGCTTGAACAAACAGAATGAATTTATTTGCTTTAATATAAAAAATCTTTGACCCAAGAGTTAAAAGGAGTTTGCTGACCAATCCAATAAAAATAGCCACAAACTTACTTTTTAACTGAAATTATATTTAACCTACATCTCTTCCTCACAGGACAAGTTGAAAACAGTTTGAAATACTTTTCTAGTGTTAGCAGGCACATTTAGAATGTCTGCTCTGGTAATATGAACTATAAGTCAGCGAAATTGTCTGAATATTGCAGGCCCCCAAACCAACCCTGGAGATAAAGGTGAGGTTTTTTTTTTTTGTTTTTTTTTTTTTAGTTTAAATTATCCAAATAGCTTATCTTTATAATCCCATGACACTTGGTAATTGCCCAATCTTCATTGAATTCCTGCTGCCTTGTGGACAGAGCTCTATTAATAAAATGAAAGAATTTAAGAAAATGGTATATCAGAAATCGGCAGCAAAAAGCTCATTTTACTTTAAAAACGTTGCTTTTAAATTAAACATGATACATGATAATTTAGTTAAACTTGATGAAATCTTGATAATCTTTTCATAGATCTATATTTTGCTGACTAATCCTGGGAGATTTTGCTTTGTTGTTTTCTGTTTTCTCTAAAGGAGTGGTTGGGCCTTAGCTTGATTTGATGTTCCCTCCCAGGCCACTAATAAAGGCAGGCCTCTTCCCAAAATGACTTTTTTATTATCATTCTAGAAAAATGCTGATGACAGTATTTTTCTTTATTACCCTTTATAATGGTCTTGCCAAGCCTTCTCAATTGATATATAACAGTCAAATAATTTAATGAATAATTTGGGGGCAAACAAGGGCCTTTCTCCTCCTGGCAGTCATTTTACAGCTGTCAGTGCAATCTAGAAAGCATAATAGTGGGGGTAGGAAACTCAACATTTAGTTGAGTTACTCCTTTGAGACTTGGAGTTTGATTATAAAAAAAGTAACATTGATTAAATGGCTTTTCAATAATTAAGCACTTTTGTTTTGTCCTTAATACTGTGCCACATGCATTGTGTGGTGGAAAAGCTTTAAGATGTGATTACTGTCACTAGCTTGTTCACAGTCTAGATGAGGTGATCATATTTACATCTGAATCCAGCAATTAAATGGTGGTATAAGAGCATATGACTAAACATCAAAATAAGCAGTATAAACAGCAGGTACTACAAGAGCTCCTGATGGAGATGAAGAATCAGTAGAGAACATTTGACTTAACCAGAGGAGTCACTTCATACTTAGGAGTTAGGTACCAAAGTTAACACACAATGTAAACTGTATGTGAAATCAATATCCAGCTCTCTTAAATCACCTGTAGATTTCAGTATACATAGTCACAAACACTTGCTACACTGAATACTGACACATTCTCTCCTTAGAAAGCTATGAACATTTAGTGTTTCCTTTATTATACAAACAGATCACTGGAAAACTGCCTCAAGTTTAACTTCAAACCCAACAATTAGGCTCAGCATCCTGAGCTGCTTATATGATGAGGGGAAAGTGGAAAGTGGGGTCTGACTGACTTGGCAGTTTTTGCTCCTTTAATGAAATAGTGGGCAGAATTTTCCACACTTTATAATTCTTTTTCTCCAATTCTCTCCTTTCTATTAAACCTGTAGAGGCAACTTGAATTTAAAGTGTAAATAATGTGTTCCATTGTATATAAGTCATTAAAATACTTGCTGACTCTTTACTCTTGAATGGTGAATTCTGAATTGTTTTTATTTGGCTGCATTTTACATTTGTGTGCATACCTAGTTTAGTATATTATTGTTTCATGATTGTTGAGGACGTTTCTATTTCCTATATCATTTTCCTATATTTTCTTTTTTATCTTTCTAGTTTCATGGGATTTCATATACTCTCTCTTTCTATAAGCTAAAATCACCACCTGTCCTGGATTTTATTCCTTCTCATTTTCTCTAAGATTAAATTTACTAAAAGAGTCACCAATCAGAAAATATTAAGGAACACCTACTATAAGGCAAACGATTGAGCTAAACTTTGGGAAAGAAACTTTGAAGGGCATCAGAAAGGAAAACAGGGACATTTAATAGCTTAAAGCACCATGTTGTAAACGCCAAGCTGGTGATGCAAAAGGTGAGTGCTGAGGCTATTTGGAGGAGGGAGACACTCCTGGCCTGGAGTGAGTGGCCTGAAAAAGACTGGGCAAAGGGCTGGGATTGAGTCAAGCCCAGAACCTTGGGTACAATTCAGATAAGAGGAGGCCAGTGTGTGTTCATAATTACATTCATTCAGATTGAGATAAATGAGGAGTACCTGCTACTGGTTTTCTGTGAGCTCACAGTCTAGTGATGAAGACAGACAGGTAAACAGAGAAATTTCAACACAGTGTGGTACATGTGCTCATGTAGGGGTCGAAACAAAGTCCTATGTGGGCATAAAAACTGTTGGATTGTGATGTAAGAAAGGAGGTATCATTTGGACTACACTTTAATTGTAGGAGGGCCCCCCCCAATAGCTCAGTTGGTAAAGAATCTGCCTGCAATGCAGGAGACCCTGGTTCGATTCCTGGATCAGGAATATCTGCTGGAGAAGGGATAGGCTACCCACTCCACTATTCTGGCCTGGAGAATTCCATGGACTATCTATGGGATCCCAAAGAGTCGGACATGACTGAACGACTTTCACTTTCACTTTTAATGGTAGGTAGTGGCTTGCAGGCAAAGAAGGAAGAAAGGCACATTAGATCAGAGAAAGCACTTCTAGCCACGAATCTGGAAAGAGCAAGAAAGCACAATGTCAGTGACAAAGGGCTGGGGGTGAGGGCATGGCACATGGGGGAGCAGATTATGAAATGCCTTTTAAGACTAGGGAAGGACATGCATTTCAACTTGAATGAAAAGAAGAGTGAAGAGAGAGTTGTAAGCCACAGCATGATGTTATCAGATTTGGTTTCTTACAAGAAAGTGCATTAAGCTCGGTGGCAGAGAGACCAGCTGAGTTGAAAGCTACACAAGGGGAAGGTTACGTTTAATTCCTCTTGGTATACTCAGCACTATCGCATGGTTCATGCTAAATCGCTTTAGTCGTGTCCTACTCTTTGTGACCCTAGAGACTGTAGCCTGCCCAGCTCCTCTGTCCATAGGATTCTCCAGACAAGAATACCGGAGTGGGTTGCCATGCCCTCCTCCAGGGGATCTTCCTGACCCAGGGATCGAACCTGCATCTCTTGTGTCCCCTGCATTGGCAGGTGGGTTCTTTACCACTAGCGCCACCAAAGCCCTGTGCTCTATAATCTTTTATTGAGTTGAGACTTTTTGTTACTTGAATTGTCCGAGGAAAGGTTGAGAGCCCAATGTAAGGCCTTAAGCAGAGAAGGTAAAAAGAAGTCAAATATGAGTGAGGGTTGTGAGATGGAATCCGTAGGGTCTGCTGTCTGATTAGGTGTAGTAGGAAGTGATTAGGAAGAAGAGAAAGTTGAGGAGAATTCTGTGCTTCTCAGCTGGGGAATCACATGGATTTATCATGAATTAAAACAGAAACCTCTGGGGGCACCCCATGGGTTCTCTTGGGAGTCAACACATTTTGTTTCAAGGGTCTGTGAATTCATGCTCAGCTACATCCAGTGAGCGACAGGAAATACCAGCCTGCAGAGTGAGGCCGAGACTGAGGTTGGGGATACAGATTTTAGAATCTTGAGCAACGAGTGGATGTGTCAGAGGCAGATGAGAACACACCGGAGTGGCCACGCTGAGGAATGGGTAAGGACTGTATAAGGTTGAATAGTATCCCACCTTAAATTCATGTCAGCCCAGAACTCCAGAGTGTAACTTTATTTGGAAACAGGACCTTTGCAGATGTAAGATGAGCCATACTGGATTAGAATGGGCCCTGGTTCCGTGACTGGTGTCCCTCTGAGAAAACAGAAAAACACATACAAAGTGGAGAAGGCCGTTTGAGCATGTGTGCAGAGCAGCACAAGCATGGTTTGATTAGGATAGACGATTTTGTCAAGGGATGGCTTACAGATTGGGTCCCAAAGTACTTAGAACCAGTTTGAGGTGCACTTCTGTGCCAGAGGCAGATCTGTAGGCAGCCTCTGGCCAGTGAGGGCAGACGGGGGACAGGCTGGGTCTGGGCTATTTCCTTGCTTTGAATCTTCTGTCTCTCGTGGTCAGCCTTTCCCCACCTAGCCTCCAAACTCAAACGGGTCTCCCCTGTTGTGTGAAGGGCAAAACGAACGGCCCTGGGTCTAATCTGCTGCACCTTCTCATCTCCCTTTGCATCACTGCCCCCATTTCCTCACCACTCATCCTCTGGGACTTGATTTCTCTCCTCAGTTTCTCTATTAGTCTTTAACTTGTTAAATTTTCCAGAGCTTCCTCTCCCCACCCCTCATTTTTCTTGACCTCACTTGCATCTCTACAGCATCAACATTTCTGATTTTCTCTGCCTTGTTGAAAGTTTCTCTTCCTATGAATTCTCTGCTGTTCTGTTATTCCAGTTCTTAAATTACATCTTTGTCTCCCCAGGGTTCATTCTTCCTGCTGCTGCACAGTGTGGATGAGATGATTCTTTTGGTTTAACTATAACTTCTATGATTTCTTCCTTCCTCCCACAGTCAATTTATATAACTAGTCACTAAATGAATTAACTATAAATTAATCCAAAGCATATTAGTGCCATCAAAATTTCTTCTTTACATTTGACCTTCTGCCAGTCAGGACTTCCTGATAGCTCAGTTGGTAAAGAATCCACCTGCAATGCAAGAGTACCTGGTTCGATTCCTGGGTGGAGAAGATCTGCTGGAGAAGGGATAGAATACCCACTCCAGTATTCTTGGGCTTCCCTGGTGGCTTAGCTGGTAAAGAATCTGCCTGCAATACAGGAGACCTGGGTTCGATCCCTGGGTTGGGAAGATCCCCTGGAGAAGGGAAAGGCTACCCACTCCAGTATTCTGGCCCGGAGATTTCCGTGGACTGTATAGTCCATGGGGTCACAAAGAGTTAGACAGGAATGAGCGAGTTTCACTTTCATCTTCCTCAGGTCAGACTGAATTTTGGTCAGGAATATGAGTGTTCTTAGTCACTCAGTTGTGTCCAACTCTTTGTGACCCCATAGACTATAGCCTACAAGGCTCCTTTTGTCCATGGGGATTCTCCAGGCAAGAATAGTGGAATGGGTTGCCATTCCCTCCTCCAGGGAATCTTCCCAACCCAGGGATCGAACCCAGGTCTCTCGCATTGCAGGCGGGTTCTTTACTGCCTGAGCCACCAGAGAAGCCCGTGAATACTGGAGTACTGAGCATCAGTTCTAATCTGTGTCTGTTTAAAATTTCTCTTATTTTATTTAAAATATTTTCTTAATGAGGTCCTTGAAGAAAATTTGAAAAGTATATAAAAGGAGAAGAGAGATATAAATTTGCCCAGTGTTTCACCTTTTGTTACCTGTAGGGATTTACTGTTTATTTTTACAAGCAGAGCTAAAAGCAAATGCTTAATATAGATACATAATATATACACATATATATTATATATATATATCTCTTGTATGTATAATATATAATGTTTGTCTTATCTTTTTAAAATTTAATATTATAAGCATTTTCATGTTACCCATCCTTATAAATATTTATAGCTTGCATAGTATTCTGTAGAGAGGTTATATTAATTTTTCCTTAATCATTTTCCTATGTTTGACATATAACTTGTTTCTGTGATTTTCTGTTATAAAATGATAGCAAATATCTTTATGCATGAAGCTTTATTTTAGTCTCAATTTTTAAAAAAATGATGCATTTCCCAAAATGGACTTCTTGGATCTAGGGTATAAACATTTAAAACCTTAATATATATTGTCAAGTTTCTTGTGACAGAGTTCTACCAACTTGCACACCAGCAATCTATAAAGGGTACTAATTTACCACAGCCCTGCTAAAATGTTTACTTAAATTTTCTGCTCTTTAAATTCTTGACTTTTTTCATCTAAGAACACCAATGATGTATCTTAGTGAATAAACTTACAATTCAGATATTTTAGTGATACATGCATTTAGGGACTGGTAGTAGAAATTAAGCTGATGACAAGGGTTTGTCTTTTACTAACAAAACCATGTTTACTTGGCAAGGAGAATCTTAGAAAAAGGAAAGATCTGAAAAGAAAATTTGATATGGTTTTAGAAGCAGTCTCTTTGAAACTGTAGGACAGTATCTTGGCTTGAATTTCTCTGTAATTCCTCTACAGAAAAGAAAATATTCTTAATTTATTAATTTTAAGCAGAAAAACAGTTCCAACAGAGAGGGAATTACTTTCTCTCTGCAGATATGAGATTCACTTATCCTTATAGAAAACATCTTCCCAGAGGCATGTACAGATGAGCATATTCTGATGTGTTTCTTATCTGCTTGCCAAATGAAGTGCTTGTTTAGCAAAGCTTCTATAAGAGAAGTTTGCATTATCCTAATGTAGGTGTGTGTTTGTGGTATGTGGGTTGGCTTAAAACATTAATTAAATTCTTCCTGCTAATTTATACAGAACATACTGTCAGTTTATAGAAGAGATATTTATATGTTTGTAGAGTTTTTTCAAAGAGTCTGAGATCTGATATGTTTCAAAAAACAAACCATGTCTTACCCAGTCTGATTTCTGGAATCATTTTCTCATAACCCTCTGGGTTTCTGGTTAGTGACACTTGAATAAAATTCAGAGAAAATATAGGTGCTTGATAGCACCTAGTATTATGTTCTGTATTCCCAACTTTTGAAAAAAATCAAACCACTATTAATATGTTAAAAGCTAAATTTTGTAGAATGTTAAACACTCATGAAAGGAATGATGAAAGAAAGGATAGGTTTTCTGCCAGCATTGCGGTCAGCAGCAGTACTCTGGCCTGATTACTTAAGCCGATGTTTTTCCTAAATCAGTCATGAATCAGTAATTATCAAGTTTTGCAATACGAGGCAATTCTCTTGAGAATAGCAAATGATTTGTAATGTTCAGTTGATAGCTTTTTGAAAAAAAGAAATGTTTTGGCTCTTCTTGGTGGGTTTCCCTGGGCACTGGGCAGAACCCCTATTGATTTAATGAAACTTGTCTGTGGAGGCTTTGTAGGTTCAGTTTTCCTACATGATCAAATAGCACATATTTGCTTTCTTTCCCCACAAAAATAAGAATGCTGCTGGTGTGTGGTATGTTGGTTTCACTTCCATTCATTTGGCTTAACTATTTAAACTACAATGTCATCCAAAAAGAAAAAAAAAAAAGAAATCACAGATGAAAATTCAGGAATCAAGATTTTTTTTTTTTTGCTTTAATTCTGTTTCTTCCAGCACGTTTTGTGATGACCTGTTTCTTCTGTCATATTCTTCTGTCATACTACATTCTCCTTTGTGCACTGGGATTCTAAATCTTAGAGTTGGAAGGGATCTCATGAAAAGTTTCTAATTCAGTCCCCTATTCCTCTGTCTCAGTTAGAGCCCAGAACTGGTTAAATAAAGATCCAAACATGGCTCTTTCTTTTACTTGATAGTACATTAGCCAACATGCCTGCATCGATGTAGTTGCCCTATTTTGGCAACAGGAAACCTGGAACTCAGTGGATTACACCCTTTGCAGTTTGTCTCAATGTGCCATGTGACACTAGGATTTTAAACAGTTGTTCTGTGGTGTCCAGGACCCTCATGCTGGTGCTTCTCCTTTATGATCACCATCCTGCAACCACATGTTTACTCAGGAGCCTGTGTAACTTTGCTGTGTCCACTCCCTACTTCCTTCACTGTGGAGATGCTCTTTTCTTAGACATATCTTTGGTAACACCTGTGCTTGGAGGTTCCTAGGAATTTTAATGTCTTAACATTGCAGGAGGGCTCCTCAATGTGGGGACCAGTAGAGCCCTCATCAGGTGAACCTTTCAAAATATTCTAGAATCCTTCATAGCTCTTCTTCAAGGGTTTACATTTTTAGCTCTTTGGTCAGTTTTTGTCCCGGGGTGCTCCTTGTCTCATAGGCATGATCCCCTTGGAGAACTAATGAATTTTGGCATTCTGAGACTCTCCCAGACACTCTGACCCCAGGAGTTTGGTCAGGATTTTGATATAAATTATGTATTCTCGTTCTGTCTGTTTCCTTATCACGGATCTGACAGTCTGGTACCTGAATGAGCCTAAGTCATGGCTAATCTGCAACACTGTGACAATTCTGCATTGTGGGTTCCCAGATTCCTCTGCTGTGTTATCAAGTGGGAGCTGCAGAACCTCACACAATCACAGGATTGGAAGGGAGCCTACTGGTCTTTGAATGCTTGAGTCACCCCTGCAAAGTCACTGCCAAGTAATTTTGTAGCCTGACGGGAAACTTATTACCTCCCAAGGCAGTTCATTCTAATTCGAACAGTTCCCACTGGTGGGAAATTCTTTCTCATACCTATTCAGTGTTGATGTGTTTCCTGTATTGAATAAAACAGAATTCCTACTAATTATGCACCTCCCCTCCAGAGTCTTTCCAGAGGTGACTTAATACCTTTGGGAGGAAAACTTATTTGCATTTACAGAACTTGGTGGATGCTGCCCTGTGAAATTTAGAATGCAGCCATACATAATCAACAGACCTGTAGTGGGCATTTAATGTAAACCACTTGTTGAACTAGACTGAATTATCCTCTGAAACAGGCAGCAATGGCTAGGAGTATAGTGCTTATAGCATGTGTCGTTCTTTCGGCTGCTCTTGCCTTGGGCTCTTAGTTGCTTTATATGCAGGAGCCTTGCCTATACAGCTAGTTGTTAAGCTCCTCGGGGTGTGGATTTGTCTAGGCTGTTCAGTCCCTAACAAGCTTACTCATGACCTTGCATTCACAGGATCAGCTAATGTTTTGCAAGAAGGCGAAAGAGCAAGAATTGCTACTCCTGCCATTGAATTGCTTTTCTTCTTTGCCCCAACAATGAGTGGTGGTAGTGGGAGAGGTGGTGGTGGTCTGTATGTGTGTGAGTATGCGTGCACATGTGTGTGCACGTGCAGGAGCTCAGGGCCAGTTCTGTCTTATTGAAGGTTTTAGAACTAATCTCCCAACAGAAAGGTCAGCCTGCAAAAAACATATTCCCTTTCTGCTCTGTCAGTGCCGCAGGGGTTAAATTGACACCTGGGTGTTGGTTGGGCAGCCTGCCAATCACATTCCAGGAACACCCTTCTCCACTCATCTGCCTGGTGCACACTTCCTCATTCCTCAGCAGGAATGTCTCTTTGTGGAACCTTCCTGATCCACCCAGGCAGAGAGATCACCTTTTCTTGCTTGTCCTTGCTGTACTATGGACAGTCTTCTATTTTTACACATGCTGCTTTGTATACATATATTATTTGCTTCGGCCACTGTCTCTTTGTTATTCTGTGAACTCCTGGAGGAAAGAATCTTATTCCTCTTTGTCTCCCCTATGTCAAGAACAGTGACTAGGCACACAGCAGGGAGATACTCAATGAATATTTTTGAAGGAAAGACAATTAAAATAGACGAGTTGTTTGTGACGACTTGGGGAATATTCCCGAGTGCTAGAGAAACTATTTACAGACAAACTTTTGAAACATAACATTTTTTGAGGTTGGGGGTTTCTTGCACTATTTTATGTGCTTTCAGGACTTTGCTAAACAGCGTTAGTTATCCACAGTAAAGGGGGTGCAGTTCGGATAAGCCATGAGCTGGAAAAGGAACAAAAGTGGGGCACCCTCTGAAGATACAGACCTGCTGTAGCTGTCTTGAGGAAAATGGAGAGGCAGGTAAGACATAATAGCCACTGGGTAGGGCAACCAAAAACAGATCAGGCAAGCAGCTGACTTTAGAGTCTAATGGAGTAAGTGAGAAGTCCCCAGAGTGGTTGAACACACAGTTGACCCTTGACAAACATGGATATGAACTATGCAGGTTCATTTATTTGTGATTTTTTTTTTGATACCAAATAGTACTGCAGTACTACATAATTCGAGGTTGCTTGAATATTTGAATTTGGAACTGGAGATACAGCAGATGGTTGGAGAGGGGTGACTATAAAGTTATACATGAATTTTGGATTGTGTGGAGGGTCAGCGCCCCTATCATTCCCATATTGTGCAAGGGTCAACTGTGGCAGTAGGAATTGAGGTAGTGGTAACCCTCAGCAGTGTAGGCTGCTTATGCTGATTTATCAGCCAGCATTAGGGAATCTGTCAGCAGGTAAGTGGTATGTATGTGAAGGACACAGTGGCAAGGGCCTAGCAAAGCTTCAAAACTAGGGGGAAAAGCTTCAAAACTGGCCTTTTGTCATTCAGTTGTCCTGCAAATATTTACTGTCACATGAGTGTAGATGTCATGAGGGTATGCTCCTCAGTTCTTGTCTCGTCACAACAAGGATTTGGAGTGACAGACATTGAAGCCCTCGGTGTGTCACAGCTCTTGGGTCTTGGACAGACCGTGTTATAGCTCTTAAATAAATCAGTGTTACAGCTCAGTGTTACAGCTCTATTTTATTTAGAAGATGATAGCAGGAGAATTCATCCTCCAAGCGTGAGGGCATGCCTATCCAAAGACGTGAAGAGAAGAACACCGCAGCGTGTGGGAGAGAGAGGAGAGTCCATCTTCGAAGCGCGCGCGCGCGCGAGAGAGAGAAAGAGAGAGAGAGAGAGAGAGAGAGAGAGAGAGAG
>ML664199.1:18597060-18804969 GCA_007570785.1 Antilocapra americana
ACAGAGAGACAGAGACAGAGACAGAGACAGAGAGAGAGAGAGAGAGAGACAGAGACAGAGAGAGAGAGACAGAGACAGAGACAGAGACAGCTAGGGCTTTGGCTCCTCTTTTATATGTTTTTTTTTTTCTGCCCCCTGGGCCCGTCTTATGTAAACTGGGCTTAGACCGGAGTGCTATTCTACCTGAAGTTCTTACTCAGGTCCTTGGACCTTCCTTGTTCTATTTTTGCGTTTTCCCTTCCTTGTCTTCTAGCCACCACCATTTTGGACTCCTGTTTCCTAT
The DNA here is from genome assembly GCA_007570785.1 of Antilocapra americana. NCBI lineage: Eukaryota > Metazoa > Chordata > Mammalia > Artiodactyla > Antilocapridae > Antilocapra > Antilocapra americana. Next base: position 18,597,344 of record ML664199.1, read on the forward strand.
TCTAACTCCCTAACATTTACTGAATACAGTATGTCCCCTACATACAAACAAGTTCCATTCTGAGACCAAGTTCCTATTAATAAGGCTAATTTTTTTCCTAAGTCCAACATTAGCCTAGGTACCCAACAAATGCAATTGGCTATGTAATGATGTGCTAAAATAGGTTTATAATACTTTTCACACAAATAATACATGAAAAACAAACATAAAAAATACAGAAAACATTTTAAACCTTACAGTACAGTACCTTGAAAAGCACAGTAGTACAATGCAGCAGCTGGTATACAGGGGCTGGCATTGAGTGAACAGGCAAGAAAAGTTACTGACTGGAGGAGGGAGAGGACTTAGAAATCACAGAGTTGAAGGATTGTCAACAATAGGAGATGGAGGGCAAGCTGCAGTTTCACTCATGCCTGACATTGATGGCACAGGTTCTGGTTCCTTGCTGGATTCAATTTGTCTGCCCTCTTGAACAAAATGGCCCAGTGACATCTGGGTAGTAGCTCTTTTATTTCTTGTCTTAGATAATAACACAGTAGCACTGGGTTGAATTTTTTTTTTTAATCTATCTACTTGTTTATTTCTTTTTGGCTGTACTGGGTCTTTGTTGCTGTGCCCAGGCTTTCTCAAGTTGCAGAGAGTGGGGGATGCTCCCTAGTTTTGATGCATGGGCTCCTCAGTGTGGTGGCTTCTTTGGTTGAGGAACACCAGCTTTAGAGCTTGGGCTGCAGTAGTTGTGGCAAATGGATTCAGTTGCCCCGTGTCACGTGGAATCTTCCCTGACCAAGGATCAAACCTGCGTCCCTGCATTAGCCTGCGGACCCTCACCCAGTAGACCACCAGGGAGATCCTGGACTGCACTCTGAACGGCTGCTGCAGCCTTTGGTCTCTGTTCAGGTCCTGTGCCTCAGAAAGGAGCAGCACCTTCTCAAATAAGATCCCCTGCCATTTCCCGTGTTGCGAACCTCTTCTTAGCAGCACCAGGTGTATCACTACTGCTTTTATGCTTGCTTTTAGATGTTCTGGGCTTGAAATAAAGATACTGTACTACTGTACTCTACTTCTCCAGGTGGCTTAGTGGTAAAGAATCAGCCTGCAAGCAGGAGACACGGGTTTGATCATTGGGGTGGGAAGATCCCCGGGAGATGTAAATGGCAACCCCCTTCGGTATACTTTCCTGGGAGATGTCATGGACAGAGGAGCCTGGTGGGCTACAGTCCATGGGGTGGCAAAGAGTCGGACACAACTTAATTGACTGAAATAGCAAGAGCAACTAGTGTGTGCTCAATGTGTGTGTGTGTGTGTGTGTGTGTGTGTGTGTGTGCGCGCGCGCACGCTCAATCATTTCCTCTGTCCATGGGATTTCCCAGGCAAGAATACTGGAGCGGGTTGCCATTTCCTTCTCCAGGGGATCTTCCTGACCCAAGGACTGAGCTCACATCTCCTGTACTGCAAGCAGATTCTTTACTGCTACAGTACCATAAAGTACACAAAAGCACAACCAGTTATAGAGGATGCACGCATATGAAAATAAATATACACCAGACAGGTGAAGTAACTTATTTGATTGGACATGCAAACATGTGTTTGCATCTTTGAAAGTTTGAAACTTGAAGGTTTGTATTTAGGGGACTTACTGTATTGCTATAGACTGAATAGTTGTGTATCCCAAATTAATATATTGAAACCTAATCACCAATGTGGCACTATTTGCAGGTAGAAGATCTCAGAGGTGCTTAAGTCATGAGGATGGAGCCCTCATGAATGGATTAGTGTCCCTATAAAGGAGACCCCATCTGAGGACACAGTTAAAAGACAGCCATCTATGAGCCAGGAAGTGGGTCCCCATCAAATACTAAATTAGCTAGCACTTTGATCTTGGACTTCCCAGCCTCCAGAACTATGAGAAATGAATTTTTGTTGTTTATGAGCCACCTAAAGTATTTTGTTATAGACTCTGAGTGGGCTAAAATAAATATCCATGTGAAAATACTCCCAAGAGAAGGTGAATTATTTATCTGATTATCAGTAGGAAAAGAAGAAAGGGCCTAGTTACCAGTATTGGGGCACATGACCAGGGCTGGATTAAATACTGCGACATGATGTGAAGTCCTTGTTATGGGGCTACAGCACCCTTAATACCTTCTGTCTCTAATCAGGATTTATCCTAGAGATAGGATGGGGCAGCATTTCCAGAGCCAAATAAACTTAGCTGTGGTGAAGGGAAGATCTGGGGTCTGGGTACCAAGGAGGGCCTGACAAACCTCCCTTAACTGACCAAACTGCTTCTAGCCTACGACTGTCCATTAAATCATTAAATATAGTTGACTGAGTGTACCAAATGGCACTGAAGAGAACAAGAAACATTGATTTTAATAACACCCTGAACTTGAAAAATACTCCATGCTTACCAAAATATTTTCACAGTTCACTATTTCATAGGATCCCCAAAGTCTCCAATATAGGCTGGGGAGGTATACCCATATTTTGGATAAGCACGTTAAGGTACAAAGAGTAAATGGATCATCTCACTTCTAGTTAGCTTATAGCTGAGACGGAACTAAAACAATAAGCTCCTTATTGCTAAGTCATCGCTCTTTACCTTATCCACTGCTTTGCTCATGTAATGCTGTGACCAAACTCTTGCAGGACCATGTTCACTGAGACTTCAGTCCAGATTTGATTGACTGCTGGAAAACAGGACCTCGCTGGTCTGAGCCTTCAGAAGGGTACTCTCAGCAATAATCATGAACCCAAGTGTTGTTTAAGATACTTACTTTAAGAAACGTGCTTCAGTTTGAATTAAGAGGGTTATTATCTATCTTACCTGGAGAAGGAAACGGCAACCCACTCCAGTATTCTTGCCTGGAGAATCCCATGGACAGAAGAGCCTGGAGGGCTACAATCCATAGGATCGCAGAGTTGGACACAGTTGAAACAATTTAGCACATTATCTATTTTAAGGATATTTCCTTAAATTATTAACATAAATTAGCAATACCAAAGATGTCAAAAATATCAGTTTCTGTTAAAAATGCTCCAATTTTTGTGATTTCACCATGTTGCTTAATTGAATTCCTACAATGTGCTAATCATCATTCAAAGTTTTGAGAACATGGTGATAAACAGAACAGACAAAATTCCCTTTGTCATAGGGCTTTTGGTCTAGCTGAAGAGGGGTTGTTTGTGTAGGAGACTAACAGAAATGAAGTAAAACAGAAAGTATGTCAGATGTTGATAAATGCTATAGAGGAAAAATACAGCAGACAGTGGAGACAGGAAATACTGGAGTGGGGATGGGGTTACAATTTAAAAGAGGATGATTAAGGAAGCCTCCAAGAAAAGCTTGAAGGAAATACTAGTTTTCAAAAACAACAAAATAAAAAAAAATTAATAAACATGTAAACTAGTTATCAATAATTATTAGTGACTACACACACACAAACAAAACCTAGTATTTTTCAAATTAACTCTCAACTCTATTCACTGAGAAAAAATAAATTTGATTTTGCATTTTTGTATAACTATAAAAATGTGATATCTAGCTATCACTAATCTCTGCTTTTTTGGTTGGAGACCTCCCACCGTTTAGCTCAGTGATAAAATTCCACAATAAATTTTGACTTGAAAGATTTCAGGATGTCACGAAAATGGGAATGACGAATGAAGGCTATGAGATGAGCAAATATTTGGCAAATCCTGTAAAGCACTTAGAACAAGCTTTATTAAGTGTGGTGGGATCAGATGATCATTACTGTTTTTATTTTTATCTGGGGTCAAACATAATTAAAACATTTTCTGTGGGTTTCCAAATTAGCCTAACGATTTATTGGTCTCCAAAGATCTTGGTAGATGGTAATCTTGGCATGGAGTTCTAAAAGAGGACTCTGTAGATCTGGAAAGAAGTTGGAAAAATAATTGTTTAAAAACAAAACAAAAAAGACCCAAGAAACACCGTGAGAGAATTGTGACACGTTGGGAATTCAGTCAAAAGGTGCTATTAGTGATGGGCTACAGTCCATGAGATCGCACGAGTGGGACAGGACTTAGCGACTAAACCACCACCACACATGGCTGCCAGAGCACTAAAAATGCCCAGACTGTCAAGGTTTAGAACTGCAAAAATCGAGGAGGAAATGTTGAAGCTGCCCTCTTGTGGCTGAAATGGAGGTTTTTTGCCTCTGCCTCTATACTTTTCAGGAAGCAATGTTATTTCACCCCATGCTACTCCCACCCACTGAGTTATACATGAAATCATGTAAGACCAATAAAACATCTCAAGCTTTCAGATGGGCTCAAAAGACGTCCCCCAACCCCTACCTAACCCCAACCACAACTAAACCCTGCAAGTCGGTCAACACACACTTTTCAGTTGAGCAAAGCTCCTGGCTATTGGTACATTATATTAAAATTTTGTCCCCTTTAAACCACACCCCAAGTGAAATCACACGAGATTTCTGAAAGAATTTTAAGATGATATCCTCCAGTCTATAAATACTTAGTGGTGGGAATTAACAGCAGAGACTGATGTAAGAAACAAGGGGAAGGACTTTGATACCTCTCAGCTAGATAATCAAAGCTGAACCACTTAACAGCTTAAACTTAAATTTCTTCCAGTGTAAAATCAAAGAGTTCAAAGCAACTTTCAATATCCCTTTTAGCTCTAAAACTCTATATATATGTGGGCTGATGGACAGGCCAATTACTTTTTTGTCTCTTGGTTTTCTTTCCTTTCTGGTTATGTGGCTTTATGATTCGTGAACTAAAGAGTTATTAGAGGAATTGTGTGATTCCTCTGAACCACTGAACATTGTGGGGCCATAGGGATATTTGTAGAACTGTCCCATTCATACAGGTACTGAATTTAAACTATCTGCTATGTGCTGTGCATCATTCCAGTGCAAGTAGTGCAATATTAATAGAGAAAAGGAGAATCCTTGTCTTTGAAGTGCTTATAATTTGAACAAAATTAACTTCATTCTTTTTTATGTGGCTTTACAGTTTGTTTTCATGTTCTTTATTTATTTATTTATTTTTTTTACTTGTTTTTGCCATACAATGTCATGATATCACCATGGGTTTACATATGCTTCCCCTCCGGAACCCCCCTCCCTCCTCCCTCCCCCCGGGAAATCTCGCTGCACCAGTCCCGAGCATCAATCCTGGGCTGGCGATTGATTAGACACATGACAATTAACATGCTTCAATGCCCTTCTCCCATAACATCCCACCCTTACCCTCATTCACAAAGTCCACGAGTCATGTTCTTATGATTCTGAATATAACAAGGGGAACTTACCTTAAATTTTGACTGTCTCCAAAGATCTTCTAGATGGGATAGGCTTGAAGCTGAGCAAAACTCCCAGTAAACTTGGACAGGAACTGGGCTGGAATCAAGACTTCAAAGTCAAGGCAGTGCGCCTTCTGGTGAAGCTCGTAGTGGAAGACGTGCCTGGCTATATATGCTTCAGTCATTTTGAAAACTGTTCTTCAATGGGCCATTTTTTTTTTTTTAAACATGAAAGGAAGTCCAAATAAGGCATATATGTTTTTGGAAACTACCTTGTTTGTGCTTGGTTTCATATCATGCTTTGGAATGGTTAATTTAAAAAGAAAGACTATGTTTTAAATAATGTAGAATTAAAAATTTTTTTTTATTTTATCAGGTGAAGATTGTTTTGCTTGTTTTGTTTTTCCCTCAAGTTCTTGTGCATGCTCTGACATTTAAAGACTTATAAACAATCATAAATTTTGAAATATTAATTGTTTTGGATGTGAGAAATCTTAAGGTATACATTGCTAAAATGAAAGTTGACTTGTTACATGAAAATATAACATACGTGTAATGATCAGGTTACAGGATCTTGATAAAAATAGTTATTCCAGATTACAAGAAGTTCTGGAAGGACCTCTTGATGTCACAGATTTTTTTCTGTTGCCTTGATATTTTCAGAATGTCTTACACATCATCTACTATATGTGTCTTTGTTGTAAGTTAGAGTTCGGTTAGAAAGAACATTTGAACTCTATTCAACTTGGCAGGGCAAAGAGCCTGGAGTCCAATGATTTGTCTTTAGGGCGGTGTTTGGGGAATAACAAAATATTTCAGAATCATTAAGGGTATTACAAGAGGGAATTTGGGAGTGGTTGAAATGCTTTGTGTACTTCTAAGAAGGCAGGATGGGAGAGATTAGAGGACGAAAAAGGTTTTTAAAATTTCACTTGGAGATTTGTAAATATGGTGAGCATTACTACAGGTTCATAATAAAATAAAATGATCATAAACTGTTAAAAACATGAGGCTTTTTCTGATTTCATTTTGATAAAACTAAAAAGGTAAAACAGAAAACAATACACATGTTACAAAGGAAGGTTCACTGATAAGTAATATTAGAGCTCTCTACTGACCAAAGATATATCTGTTATCTTACAAGGTGTGTGATATCATTTTGGTACAAGTAGTGATACCATAGATTACTTCTTTAAACATTATTTTCAGGCAGATAGGCTCTGAGGAAGATAGTGTGAAGTCTTGGAAAGAACACAGACTGGGTTCAGAGTATGCTGGGCTGTTGGCTCTGTGGTCTTGGATAATTTTTTAGCCTCAGTTTCTTTACTTGTAAATTGAAATAATTTCTATTCTCTCATAAGGCTTGGAGTAAGAAATGGCAACCCACTCTAGTATTCCTGCCTGGAAAATTCCATGGACAGAGGATGGAAAATCCAGAGAATTTTCCTGGAAAATTCCATGGCAGGCTATAGTACATGGGGTCACAAAGAGTAGGACATGACTGAGCTCCCCCCAACACACACACATAAGGCTTATCCAGCGAAGGCTCCATGCCTTCCCCCTCCTACATCTTCTAGGTTTCTAGAAGAGTTTTACTGTCTATCTGTCTGTCTCCAAGATCATGCCAATCAGAAAGGTCTAAAGAGTTAAAAGAAGAAAAAAAATGTTTAGGTGGTATTATAAGTGGTACATGAAAATTTAAACTACCTCTTCTAGCTATGACAAGCAAAGAAGAATTTTTCTAATTATAAAGGCAAATGGGTCTTAAACCTAGGACCTATAAGGAAATGGTTGGTTTTTTTTTTTTTCTTTTTGTTTAGGTATCGGGATGTGGAGAATAATGGCAAGTGTTGATTTCTGTGTATATGATTTAAAGGCTTGTCTCAGCACAGCAAAGTGGCTGTGTTTTGAACCTGGTTGCTGATTCCTTTTTTTGTCAGACCACTCTCCCGCATGCTTTTGTTCTTTCCTGTCATTCAAACGTCAGTGATTGAGTGTACACTACTGAATACAGTTCTTCTGTCTTTATGGACAAGGTTGTGCTTAGACCATTGCCTAATTCTAGATCACAAGCCCAAATGCATGTGGAGGTCAGAAGCAAAGGAGGGTCTACCTAATACAGCTGTGGTGAGTTGGATAGCATGTGCTGGGTCCAGAGAGTAGCCACCAGTCTGCAACTTGGTACATGGACTGTTTATTGCCAGATCTTCAAACTTTTTTCAAGAGAAGTCAGAAACACAGGCTTAAATGTGAAGTTTCCCAATTTTTACACCACCATGCAAACCAAGCAGAGCTTAACTAAGGACTGTAGTTTGTATACTCTGATTCCAGCTGAGGTTAGTGCTTCTTTCTTGGTTTGCCTCTTATTGGATGATGAACAAGAGCTAGATAACCTAGGGAGAAATCACAGCCCTATCACATACTACCTGTGAGAACTTAGAAAGTAATTAGACTTGGCATCTCTGTCCCTTAGTTTCCTCATCTATGAATTGGAGGTGATGGTAATAGTACTCATCTCACAGGGTTTGGGGGAAGAGTTAATTAAGTTAAAATACATAAAGTGCCTACAATAGTGCTTGGGACAGTAGTGAGTGATACTGAAGTGTTTAGTATTATTAAAGCTTCTTTCATGTCCTCCCTTTAAAAGGTCACAGCCTCTTCCTGTAAGGCCTGGGAAGGGAGGAGGAAAAAAGGGAAACAAACTTTTATTGAGCACTTCCTGTGTACCAGGAATTATACCAGATGCTTTATATGACATTTTCTCAATTTAATCCTCAGACAGACTCTTGAGCAGGTTTTATTCTCATTTTGCAGTAGAGAGAACTGAGACTTTATGAAATTCACTTGTCCAAAGCAGAGTTAGATTTGGACTTAAGTGGATCTCATTTCAAAACTCATTGTTATACCAGAAAGCTTTCCATCCTTGATCAAAGGAGATTTGCTGTGAATTTGATGCCTGACAGGATCTCTTTCAAAAGGGAATTTAAGGGTAACTGCCTCCTAAAGGAATCAGCTTGGGTCCTGATTAACCAGGGAGAACTTTATTACTCACAAACCTACTACCCACTCTATACTTGACCTCCCAGGCAAGCCTGAGCTCCTCCAGGGTAGAGACTGAGTGTCTGCTCTATCTGAAACTCAGCATAGTCAGTGAATCCAAGTGCTTATAAAGAAATGAAAGAGGGATTCAAACTAGGAGGTTCTCAATCTACACGGTTTGGGGGAGTTGGACATGACATGTGACAAGACAAGTTTAGCCAGGCCAATATAGGACCTTAATTACTACACTAAAAGCCTCCACATGTTATAAAAGCTTTGCCTCTTTTCCTAATAGTGTCCTTTAAGACGTCAATGAATAGAATCAGATTGGATGGAAGGGGTGGAGGTATGTGTGAAGCAAAAGAAGAAAGAAGGGATAAAAGAATGAGAACAGGCAATCTGTAGAGATAGAGTAGGAGATAAGAAAGGATTTTAATGCCTCCTCCACATGAGATGTTTGAATGTGCCCAGATTTTGCTATCCTTGCCTCATTGAGGCAAATGTGTTAGAAATCAGTGAAATTAACAAAACCACAAACTAAATGATTAATGGGTCAGTTTTCAAGAACCAAGTGGAAAACAAACAGGCAAATAAAAGTACAATTCTCACTCTATCCCTTTATCACTTTGATCTCTGTCTCCCAGTAAATGGAAGGCACTCTCAGGTCTACCGCATTATCACTTTGTTGCTATCCTTTATCCTATCCAGATGGAGTGTCAAGACCAAGGGTCAGGCAGGCTCACAGATGGACTTTTGGAATTAATCCAGATGCAGCGCAACACTGAATCCATCCATGCAGGGCCAAGGGTTCATGTTTACTCTAGAGTACAGTATTTCCTGACTGAAGGAATTCTGGCTAATTACTTGACCTTTCTGAGTCTCAGTTTCCTCATCTGTGATATGGGAATAATCCTAGAACCTACCTCACATGTCTGTGATGATTAACCAAGTTTTACCACATGTGAAATGCTTAGAGCAGTGACTGGCACATGATCATTAATATTGTTAATATTTATAAAAGGTTTTAGAGGTGATCTTGATCACAAGCAGATGATCATACTTGCATTGGAAATGACCCTATTTGAAGTGCTTTGATTTTGCAAATGATTTTAAAAAGCTCTTGGTATGAGATCAAACACCTTCACTTACTACTCTCCAAAAATTAGCCATTTCCATTATGCACAGACTTCTATCCTTTTCTGTAAATTGTCCAGACTTCCAAAATGGGATGCAATATGGTCTTGTTCCTTGGAGGTGGAAAATGGTATAGCTGTACAGAAACTGGTGGTGCAGTGGTAAAGAATCCATCTGCCAATGCAGGAGATGTAAGAGATGTGGGTTCGATCCCTGGGTTGGGAAGATCCCCTGGAGTAAGAAATGGCACCTCACTCCAGTATTCTTGTCTGGAAAATTCTATGGACAGAGCAATCTGGAGGCTACAGTCTATGGGATCGCAAAGATTTGGACACGACTGGGCACACACAGATACATATAGCAACTATACATATCAGTAGATAAAGCAGTGATTGATTAGATGAATTAAACATGATGTTTAAAAATAAGGGGAATGAAATTCACTTTTTAAAAGAACTGCTTTGTTCCATACTAGATTATTTCTCCTTTTCACTAAATGGGATACAAAGTTGTCAGTCTCAGTAACAATTTCACAAAGCTTGGTTTTCAGATTCATACCACAGGTGTTTTTTGATCAGAGGAAAGCACCATTGGCAATTCTTAGGAACTGTCCTTTGGACAGTATGACATTATTGTAGGTAGGAGAACTGATCATGATAGTAGTCAAACAGAATTCAGAATCATGCTCTATAATCACAGTTCATTTAAAACAGGCTCCATCTCCAACATCTTCCCTGATAAAGTTGAGATGGGGAAGCATAGCACAGCATAAAGCCACAGGTTTGGTACCAAACAGACCTGTAGTTTAATTTTGAACATTAATGATTCCAATAAACTTATTGAACAAACAGTTCTCAAACTTTAGCATGGATCAGAATCACCTAGAGGCTTGTTAGGTGTGGACTGTGGACACCACCCCTAGAGTTTCTAATTCAGTAGGTCTGCAGCTAGGCTCAAGAATTTGCATTTCTAGCAAGTTTTCAAGCAAAGATGGTGATGATGCTGGTCTGAGGACCATAATTTTAGAACCACTAGGTGCAAAAAATTAGATTCAGATGGTTCCAGAGTTGGACCAGAGATTCCATATCTATAAAAGGGAAGAATTTTGACTTGGAAAGTTTTCTGTAAGGATTAGAGATATTGTGTAGATGCACCCAGACCTCACGGGCAGTCAAAAAATACTAGATATTATTCCTTAGAGTCAGGCATGGACTCAAGTTCAAGTTCAATCTCTGCTGACTGAATGATCTATTGTAAACATCATAACCTCTCAAAAACATCATTTATTTGTAAAGTGGATCCTACTGTCTGAATTGTGTTCCCCCAAATTCTTATCTTGAAGGCATAACCTCCAAAGTATGGTAGTTGGAGACAGGGCTTTGGAAGGAAATTAGGTTTTGTTGAGGTCATGAGGGTGGGGCCTCACAGTGGGATTGGTCTCATTCCAAGAGGAAACCAGAGGGCTTGCTTCTTGTCTCTCTCTCCACCATGTGAGCATGCAGCTTGAAAGTGGCCTCTGCAAGACAGGAAGAGAGCTCTAACCAAGAACCTAATTGATTGGCATCTTGATCTCCTTCTTTAGAACTGTGAGAAATAGATTCTTAGTGTTTAAGCTATCCAATCTATTTTGTTGTGGCAACTTGAGCTAACACAGTGGAGTTAATCCCTACCATATAAATTAGGGATACAATGAGATACTGTGTGTATAGCACTCAGAACAGTGCTGGCTACCTGTAGTAGGAGGCAGCTAATGAGTTTTAGCATTATTATTTGGTATTACAATTACAGTTATCACTATACCCTTTCTTCCAAATCCATTGTGTTATTTCTTCTTTTGTTAACTTTGCTAAGAACTTCCCAAATATGATTGTAAGCTGATTGCAGGGCACGTAGATGAGGTGATAACTAGTAAGGGCTAATTCACATCATTGCCTTAAGCATCATCGTTACAGATTATTTTTCTGTCCCAGCATCTTATCCTTGGACAAGCACATATTTATATAAGAATAAAAACGCTATCAACCCTCTCTCTGGTCTCAGCCTGTCCAAAAGAGTAAGCCATCTCCTGTGGCTCATTTTCTGGTGATGTTCCTTTTCTCAGAACACACTGGTCAGTTGTCTCCTGGGTGGTATCTTGTGCATATGTTTCCTATTAAAGTAGCAACTGAAGAGTGGCAACTGTGAATCTTTTCTGGCTGGTGCTCATGTTCTGTTTTCTTCTGTAATTAGCCTTGGGGTGGAAGTTTTGGGAGGAAGGAAGGGGGAGGCTAATTTATGAATTGAAAATTGGACTTGATGCATATGACACTGGGCTAAATTGCCCAAACTTAGCTGTGATAAAAACTTTCCCTGGTTCTTTCTCTCATTTACATTTCTACAGTTGTCAAACATCTAACTTTGTTTTAAAAATTATGTTAAAATATTAAAGACTTGATTAAGTTTTAAAAGTGAAAAGAAAAGCTGAAGTCAAACACTTCTGATTATTTTAGGGACGTTTTCTCATGGTGAATAACATTATTGGACTCACCTCAGTCAGTTCAGTTCAGTTCAGTTCAGTCACTCAGTCGTGTCTGACTCTTTGCGACCCCATGAATCGCAGCATGCCAGGCCTCCCTGTCCATTAACAATTCCCTGAGTCCACCCAAACCCATGTCTATTGAGTCAGCGATGCCATCCAGCCATCTCATCTTCTGTCGTCCCCTTCTCCTCTTGCCCTCAATCTTTCCCAGCATCAGGGTCTTTTCCAATGAGTCAGCTCTTCGCATCAGGTGGCCAAAGTATTGCGGTTTCAGCTTCAACATCAGTCCTTCCAATGAACACCAGGACTTATCTCCTTTACAATGGACTAGTTGGATCTCCTTGCAGTCCAAGGGACTCAAGAGTCTTCTCCAACACCACAGTTCAAAAGCATCAGTTCTTCAGCACTTGGCTTTCTTCACCGTCCAAGCATCTTTTAATCACTATGAGTGATTAAACTACCAATGGGTCACTTTTAGTGGTTTTTATGAAAAAAGATTATATACAGCCATCTGGGAAAAGTTTGGCAGTTTCTTATACAGATAAACATCTATGTACAATATGACCCGGTAATCCCACTCCTAGATTTTTACCTAATAGAAATGAAAATTTACATTCCCAACAGAACTTATACACAAGCAGCTGTATTCATAATTGCCACAAACTGAAATAAGTTAAGTATTCAATGGGTAAATACACTGACATGTTCACATAACAGAATACTACTCAGCAGTGAAACGCAACAAACTATTAAGTAACAATCTGGATGAATCTCAAAGGCATTTTACTGAGTGAAAAGTTACATGAAAAGGGTTATATTTTTTACATTCTTAAAAGGATAAAACCACGGTGAAATGGAGACCAATAGTTTATGGTAGGTGGGGGATTATAAAGTAGTAGCACCAGAGAATTTGGGGGTGTGAAAATTGTTCTGTAACCCTAATTGCATTGATCTTTCTATGACTACACATGTAGTAAAAATTCATAGAACTGTACACCAAAAGATGTCAATTTTACAATGTTAATTAAAAAAATGAATAATGAGGAAGAAAAGAGATATTATGTTTCTTTTAGGAACATAAATGATTGTCCCAGTGTGTTATGCAGTGAAAATTTTAAATGTGTGTTGGGTTGAATCTATTATGATATTTCTGTACAGGTAGGAAATGTCAGAAAAAACTTATTTTTGATTGTGTGGTAATGAAGGGAAGAAGGAAGAATGGGTTTAATTTTACTCATGGTTTCCACGTATATCAACTGAAGATCATAGGACAATATAATGAGTTAATAGTGCTCATAAGTTGCTTTATGAAATCTCTAATCCTCACCTCTTATCAACTTTCTGATCTCCATGGCATTTTCAAAACTGGATTGCATCTGGATTCTGAGTCTGAGATGCGAAGCGGTTAGGTCAAAAGTGGGAGTTCACTTTCCTTTATACTGCACATCAGCTATTCATATCCTACCATCTGAAACTAATTTGTTGTGTGTAATTTATTCCATAAAGTTGCTGAAGTAAACAATGCATCCACGGCTCCTTAGATGTGTATTCCGCAGGGACTTGCTTGTCTGTGTGTGATTTTCAGCTCTCTGGGAGCTTTTAGAAGTACCATCCAGCACTTGGGATGTCATGTGGGTTCTTGGAGAGCCTATTATTTATAAACTAGGGTACTTATTGTGTGAGGTTTGTTATCTGTGACTGATGTGATGTGGACCACAATCCCTATTCCCAAATATTTCCTGAGTCCAGATTAGTGAGTTAGTAATGGGGAACAGACATGCCCACTCTATACCTCAGATAAACACAACAGGATCAAGATTGTTTGGGGGAAATGGGTGAGAAGTTATAGCATGGTGGTTTGTCACTTTCCTCCTAGGAGAACAAGGCACTATGGAAAAGCATGGTGCATTTTCCAAGGTGGCAGTTTATTTCTGGGTGTGGCCTGACTTCACTTCACTTGTGGATGCTAAAGCATTTCACAAAGTTCTACCTCCTATCCTTATGGCCAGGAGCTTTGCCAGATGATGACATGATATGGAGGAATAAGGCACAGTCCTTCTCACAGATATCACAGATTTCTTCACAGTCCTCACAATGCAAGCAAGTCCTTTTCAAACTACACATTCAAAGTACATTTTGACTTTTTTAAAGAGGGCTATACTAGCATTAGTACAGATTACTTCTAGTGTTATTGCTATCAAAAATCAATATTTTCATTTTGTCCCTATAATTAAATCAAAGTACTAGCCTTCAAAAATCTCTTCTAACTCCACAGACTACTGTTATTACTTTAAGAGTACAAATCATTACAGAGCATTTTAAAATGCTCTTGTCAGTTCCAGAAATATACTTTTGAGTTCCCTCTTGCAGAGAACAGATTTCTTCTCTAGAAATCTTCTAGCTCAGACTTGAACTTTGGCAAATGGTTCCCTCTTGCCTATTTCCCTGGAGGCCAACAATCCTTATGCTATGCAAAAATACTTTTTGGAACATTTTCTATATATAGGCCTTATTCTAGGTAGTGAAAAAATAAGACAAAATTACAGGCTTAAAAATTATTTTAGAACATATGAAATGCTAGGAAGGAAATAAAACATGACTGAGATAGAATGATTGTAGGCGTGGGGAGAATGCATTACTTTAGACAACAGACAGTCATGTAAGGTCTCTTTGAGGAAGTTACATTTGAGAAGAATCTATACATAAGAAGCCAGCCACGTAAAAATTGAGGAAAGAACATTCTAGAGCAGGCTGTTTCTCCATCAGGCACTACACTCTTCATGTTTGAAAGGTGGAGGTGGAAATTGCCTCTATCACCATTTTAACATATGATCCACTGAAGGAGCTGTTTCTTCCTCTTAAACCTTGGGTTGTATGGGTTTGGAGATCCTAGTGTTCAGGAGAGGACACCACCACCATAAAACACAAGTCATAATTCCGTGAAACTGAAGGTTATTCTTTTGTAGCTGGTCATCTGCCAAGTAAGTGAGTTGGATAGCGATGTGGTGCGAATCCTCATTCTTGCACATGTGAGTTCAATCCCTAAGATGGGAAGATCCCCTGAAGGAGGACATGGCAACCCACTCCAGTGTTCTTGCCTGAAAAATCCCATGGACAGAGGAGCCTGGTGGCTACAGTCTATAGAGTCGCAAAGAGTTAGATACAACTGAAGTGACTGAGCACATAGGTCCAGAACAGATCTAGAAGCAAAGAGGGGCTTTCCAGGTGGCTCAGTGGTAAAGAATCTGCCTGCCAATGCAGGAAATGCAAGAGACGCAGGTTGGATCCCTAGGTTGGGAAGATCCTCTAGAGGAGGAAATGGCAACCCATTCCAGTATTCTTGCCTGGAGAATTCCATGGACAGAGGAGCGTGGTGGGCGGGCTACAGTTCATAGGGTCACAAAGAGTTGGGCATGACTGAGCACTCAAGAGGGGCAGGTCCGGAGGAGACTCAGCATTGTCTTGCATGGAAACTATCTCAGTGAAGGCCATTATAGTTTCCTCAGGACATACAGGGTTAATCCCTGATAGGGAGCCAGAAGGTGGGGGCAGGGAGAGACTATAGAAAGAGAAACAGCCTGAGGACCTAATTAGGCAATTTGCTAAACTTTCATATTTAGAAATGCACTATTTCATATTTTAAGTATGTGCTATTCTGAAATGAAGAATTAAAATACTATTTTCCGGTATAACCAACTCATTTATTTCAAACAATTATAACAACCTACTATGTGCCAGGAAATCTAGGTGAGAGGAATACCACAGTGAACACCACAGAGCCCCAACCCTCAAACTATGTACATTCTGGTGAGGAAGACAATTAAAAAAACCAAAAATGTGTATAGCCAATATCAAGTAGTGATAGGTACTGTGAAGAAAGAGCCAGGAAAGGGGATATAGAGTGATAGACTAGAGGAGCTAAGGTAAACAGAGTAGTTGGAGGAGGTGTTTCTGAAAAGGAGCAGAAACTTGAAGTGAGAGAGCTAGCTATGTGAATGTTTGGAGAAGGGAGCAGAGTTGGGTATGGCTAGTAAGGAGGAATGGAAGGAACTGACAGAAAGGGAGGTTAGAGGGCTGATTCTGTAGGGTCTTGAGAGGGAGAAGGAGGAGAGAGGAGAGAGAAGAGGGTCAGAGCAGGAAATGGAGGGAGAGAGTGAATTGCGAAGTTGGGAGAAAAGGAGATGGAGAAAGAGGTGGAGAAAAGTCAGGTAGGCTGGGGCTTTTATTGGCAAAGTTTAGAGAATTGAGATTGAAAGGCTCTGGAGCAACTGTGGGGCTATTAAGAATAGGAGAGAGGATTTCTAGAAGTATTGCTGAAAGTTATCAATTTCTTAACTTAATTTCTTAACTTGGATGGTTATTCCTTTAATGTTCTTTGGCAGATATGACAAGAAGTGGGGATTATTTCTATAATTACTTATGGTCATTGGCCTGTTTTTCTTCTAATGTAACAGTACACTGGAACTGGACCTTGTGGCACACATTTGGGTTAAATTTAAATTTAATAAACATTAAATTTATGTCCCACATTATCTGCCAGAATGACTTTTCAGAGATCCTGCATAGTAGCCTTTATTCTCTTTGAGGAACATATTCAGCTGAGCCTATGGAAAAATATATAGTGCATGTATAGCATACAGTATATAGTATGTAATGTTAAGTTGCTTATTGAATTTATTTTACAATTATCCACAAAAAGTTTTATTATTGTTTGTATACAATAATGTTAAATCCATGTTAAATCTATTTCTAGGACTGTGATTCTACTGAACGCTCTTCATTTTACACAAAGTATTATAAATTGGTTTTCAGTCTGCTCTCTTTACTAGTATGTATGCTTCATTAAGGTAGTGACTCTTCTCATTGCTATATCACAGGTCCTAGAAAAGTAGCTGGCACATAGTAGGTGTTCAATAAATTTTAAATGACTGATAGGTGAATTCATAAGTGAAGCAAAATGAGCTAGCTTGTCAAACCATCTTGACCCTTAATGCTAGAAAATGCTGGAAATACAAATGAATTTAGGCTAGTTAAAAGTATAATTCATTATAAAATTTTATCTTTTATAGTAATTGCTCTATAGCATTTTTTCTTATAATATTTACTTCAGTGATAATGATGAGAAATAATCTCTATTCAAATAGCAATACCTATTTAAACTCCATAAACTCATAAGTTAAAAGAAAATAAGCAAAGATAGCAAACAAAATATATCTACTTACTTTTTTCACAAGTTATAAAAACAATCGGCAACTTTTAGGTTGTTTTATTTCATGCTAATATATTTAGCCAGAAAGGTAAAAGTGTATTTGTATAAACATGGAACTAGGTTAATTTCTCTGGTTCCATGAATAAATCTTTAAGAATGGTAGGCTAATGATTGGTGTTTTAGCATCTTAGGACCACATCTCTCAGAAACATTTCTCTTTAGGATTTCATTAAGAGTGCTTATTTTATTGTATAACCATAAATACATCACAGCAAATCTAATTTGGGATGTTTACTGATGCTTGTTTAGATGCTGAAGGCAATGCATGAGGAACTGATGGTGACCAATTCTTATCCAATCAGTTCCTGATGCAGTATCTGCGACATCAAAAACTCTGTATTAATTATATTCAGTATCATTTATTTCTGAAAGCAGCAACTTCATTTCCCCATAGAAATTTGCAGTTAAGTAACTCTTTTTAACATGTCACATGATAGATCAATACAAATTCATGCTAATGAGTAATTTTCCCATTTACCAAGAGAGACATTGTAAAGGTAGTACATGTAAGACTCACTTAGCACAATTGTTTATTTCATGGCAGACCAGCATAAGTGAGTATTTTTTTAGAGAGGATATTTTAAAAATAGCTATCCTTAAGCCACTAATTCTTATTTTTAATGATTATTTTTTAAACATTAAAAAATGAGGTGAATTTGAATAAGACAGTCTAACAGCTTCCCTGGTGGCTCAGATGGTAAAAAGTCTGCCTGCAATGCACGAGACTGGGGTTTGATCCCAGGGTTGAGAAGATCCACTAGGGCAGGAAATGGCAACCCACACCAGTATTCTTACATGGAAAAATCCCATGGATGGAGGAGCCTGGTGGGCTATAGTCCATGGGGTTGCAAAGCATCGGACACATCTGAGTGACTAACACATACATACAACATTTAATTTTAGATTCATTGATTAGGATAAACTGCATGTACATTTTCAATATGAGTTTGTTATATCTTCTTAACCATTCTAGAATTCTAGCTCACTGAAGTGGTATGATTAGAATTAGAGTTATAGATACAGGAGGCACATGACACCAAGAAGAATGTTCTGGCCAAGCATATGACCCCAACAATGTTACTCTTTTCTTATTGATAATTACAAGTCAGCTTTTTATGATCTCATTAGAAATTTCTAACTAGTCCTCAAGAATTGCCCCCAAATATAGAATAAGTGAAGGGCTCTAGTATTACTTAGCAAATCTATCCTTCTTTCCAACGTAACTTCTGATTTACATAGGCTATTTTGGTCATAAAGGGTAGGAGATAATTGGTACAGGATTTTGAAGTAGAATTAAGGTAGAGCTGATAGGTGGAGATCATAGAATGGAGACTAGAGAGTTCACTGCTTGCTACTTGTTCTGTCTTCATTCATCTGAATCCCAAGTAGGCCTCAGAGTTAAGTTTTCATCATATTTTTATTTTACAGATGGTGAAATTTTGGAATACATTAACATATTCTAGGACCATAATTTCCAGTGCATTTGTATCTTTTTTCTAGAGTTCTTACCAGTGATCAAGTATGTTATTTCAATGGTTTAACAGACATTTCCTTAAGGTTTATATGCTTTTCATAGAGAGTATTTCTGTAAACCCAAAGGAGTTGTAAGCAGAATGGTACTGGGGACTTTAAGATATCTGTTGGAGAAGGAACTCTAGAAGAATCCTAAAAGTCAGTCCCTTATGGTAGTCCTCTATAACTCTCATGGTCACTCTGTAAGTAAAGTTTCTTGTCTTGCAACTAAATTTGACAGATTAGGGAACTGAGTTGACAACTCTAGTAGTAACTGAGAAATTAGTATTGTGTCATTTTTCCAACAAGGAGAAATGTGATAAAATAAAAGTAGGTGAAGAACAAGGTCCCTCAAGGTTTGATTGTTGTAAATATGTACTGAGTGATCTTCTCTATGTAGTGTCATTTATCAAAAGTAACTGGTAGGAGTCCCATTGCTGACATGTCATGATTCTAGCCTACTATTTGGAGTGCCTAGTCTAAGACTGCACTTTTTGAAAGCCCTGAGGACTGGATATGGTGGCTGGGATGGTTAGATAAAGGTATATCGTCTTTCATCGCAAAGTGCTATGGGAAATTGGGCAGGGAAAGAGGAATTCATGGAGATGTTGAAAGGTCCTATTTAGGCCAGTGGTTATCAAACAAACATGCAGCAGAATTATCCAAGGGGCTTGTTAAAATACTATGTGCTAGGACATACAGTGTCTGATTTGGAAGATCTGAAATGGTGTCCAAAAATAAGCATTTTTAAAAGTTCCCTGGTGATGTAATCCAGGGACTATAATTTGAGAACCACTGCTCTTAGCCTGATCTATGTGGGCTATTGGAAACAGGTGATCTTAAGTACTAAAGCAATAAGTGAGCATGATGATTTAGAAGGAAAAAGGCCAAAACTAAGCACCTACAGAAGTTCCAAGTTTTAGTAATTACTGGATTCAGGAAATATTGTTTGGTATATCAGTACAGATCTTTCAGTACATTTGAAACTTCCTGTTTACCTTTACTTTCACCCCCAGAAAATCATAGACTAGGAACTCTGCAGCTCTTGGGGTTGAGTTTGGAAATAGAGCTTGTATGCCTATGAACTATGCAGAATGGTAGTAAGGGAAGACAACTCAGAGATAAGACCATTGTAAAACATGAGAATCTTAAAATCCAAGTCATGGTTTTGATCAATCTTTGGAGGCTAAGAGCATCTTCCAGTAACTGAGATGTCTGTAACAGACTTAAAAAGCAGAGTCACCCTTTTCATAGTTACCCCCTAGAAGTTATTCTAGAGAGATCCTCTTGTTTGGTCTGTTCCAGCTAACAGATTGTCAGATAGTGAAGGGACAGCCATATCCATTCCTAGAGTTGATCAACTCTTCCTTTCTCCTAAGGTTTTCATCATGGTGTTCATACAATTCCTATTCATTTTTCAAATCTCAACCTCACCTCCAGTCTAGATGAGGTCTCCTCATCCTTTGCTTATAGGAGTTAACCATCTATAATTACAAGGGGGATATTTATGATTGATTTAAGAACCAACTCCTTCACTAGACTGAGGCCAGGATGATTTGCTTACGTTTCCATTCCCAATACAGAACCTGGTTCCTCACTGGCATTAAGAACTTGTAAAATAAGAAGTGGCTATATTTGACGGGGAGCAGAACTTGAAGCTAGAGTTTTTCTTGATCAAGCATGTTGGCTGAGCTAATTAGCACTGTCCCCATATTTACCCTCACCAGACCACCGTGTTTGCTGTTAGTGAAGTGTGAATCACAGTGTATTAAGTTTGAGAATATGAATTAAATAATGCCATAACCCCCAAAGGGGAGGGAGAGAGAGAGAGAGAGTGAGAGTGAGAGAGAGCGTGTGTGTGTGTGTGTTTAGAAGTTTCAGCTTTGAGGATTACTCAGAAGAGTGTACTGTGCTGTGCTTAGTTGCTCAATTGTGTCCAACTCTTTGAGACCCCATTGACCATAGCCCTCCAGGCTTCTTTGTCCATGGGGATTCTCCAGGCAAGAATACTGGAGTGAGTTGCCATGCCCTCCTCCAGGGGATCTTCCCAAGATCCCAGGTATTGAACCCAGGTCTTCTGCATTCCAGGCCAATTCTTTACATCTGAGCTACCAGGGAAGCCCATGAATACTGGAGTGGGTACCCCTTCCCTTCTCCAGAGGAACTTCCTGACCCAGGAATCAAACCAAGGTCTCCTTCATTGCTGGCGGATACTTTACCAGCTGAGCTACCAGGGAAGCCCAAAGAATGTGCTAGCTAAGACCAAATTTGGTTTCTGGTAGGATTATCAATCTTGATGAGCTCTGTCTGAGAATGAGTCTGTAACCAGGAAGAGTTTTTTTTTTTGTTTCTTGTTGTTGCTGGTTAGTCACCAAATCATGACTGACTCTTTTGTGATATCATAGACTAGAGCCCACCAGGCTTCTCTGTCCATGGGATTTTCCAAGCAATACTGGAATGGGTTGCCATTTCCTTCTCCAGGGGATCTTCCCAAGCCAGGGGTTAATTCACATCTGCATTGCAGGCAGATTCTTTACCAGTGAGCCACCAGGGAAGCCTATCTTTAATCTTGCTCTATCTTAATGGAAGACAGTTCTGACTTGGATACAATGGCCACCTTCAGAATTCATGGAAACTTTGAAATGATCACTGAAAACATAGCCATTTTAATTTAATTTTATCTTGTTTTGGTTTTGATACATATTTTTCAGGGGGTGGTGCCAAAGGAAGACAAAGATGGCACTTTCTGGGCTTTCAACAGTTCTTCATCTTTCAACAGTGTTGCCTGGGAAGGGCCTCAGAAAATTCTAATCTGGATGTTCACAGAAGACAGCCAATTGTGAGCTTGAGGCTACTATTTATTGGAGGTGCTGCTAGTATATCTCTGGTTACTTTGACTCTCAGTGACTTCATAGGCCTTCTTGGTGGCATATGAAATTTTTATTGGCCTGATTTAAGCCTTTCCACACTTCTTAGCACATCCATTTGGGTGCAGAGGATAATAAAGTTCTTTGATGGAATAAGGGTGGCCATTTAGTTGCTTGTTCTGAGTAATAGAGTAAAACCTGCTTTTAAATTGAGGTTCCTCGCAACAAAAGGCTTCCACTAGCAACGGAAGAGTTAGGTCAGCCTCCTGAGCCTGGCTGTCTCATACAAATGGATTTCTAATGGAAATCTTAACTTTTAAGGCCAAGACTGAAATTTTGAGTTCTAGCATTAAGGAGGCTCAATGAAGAATTACCCATGGGAATGAACTCAGGAGGAGTCCTTTTCTCAGGGAACTGTCAGATAGTAAGGAAAACCAGGAAATCAGTAGAGAAATCATTTGACCTCTGGACTTATGCCATTGTGGTAGGCACTGGGGCTTGGTGGTGGTAGGACCTGTGGAATTACAAGTCTATACCTGGGGAGAAAGCCAGAAATGCTTGGGGAACAGTCAGTACAAGCTTTGGATACCACAGGTTGATGTGCAGTACATGCCAGGACATCTGGTCAGAGCAAACTCAGACAACATTTAAAGAAGTTGTACTGGGGCCTCAAATAGCTAAGGGAAATGGGAGGCACACAGTCACCATGCTCCTAAGGGCAGAGCCAAGTCCAGGTCTAGAGGTGAGGTCAGAGCCTCAGTGAGTTGGAATCTATGGTCAGACAGGAACATACAAGCTAGAAGATGAAGAGAACAGGGCCACCTGTGCTGGGCAGAAATAGAATTCAGATTTATAGCTATACCTCAGGATCACAGATTCAGCACAAGTCAAAGGTGCAGGCCTGCAGACTCGGTCTTTCCACTTGCTCTCAGAGAGAGAACAGCTGCTTCTGTTTTGACTTACAAGTCTTCATGGTACGGTAACAAGCCATGGTGTTGGTGCCGGTGACTGAAGAGAGGACTTAGCGCCCAGGCACCCTAACAGAGTCTCAGGAGTGAGCCTGTTGTACTCCATTTTAAGTTAGGACAGGCATAAATTAACCCCATCTAATAACCTTGCCTAACTCAATGAAACTATGAGCCATGCCGTGTAGGGTCACCCAAGATGGAAGGGTCATGGTGGAGTGTTCTGATAAAATGTGGCAATGGCAGTGGCAGACTACTTCAGCATTCTTGCCTTGAGAACCCCATAAACAGCATGAAAAGGCAAAATGATATGACTCTGAAAGATGAACTCCCCAGGTCAGTAGGTACCCAATATGCTACAGGACTGGTCAAGGTCAGTTTTTATTCCAGATCCAAAGAAGGGCAATGTCAAAGAGTGTTCAAACTACTGTGCAATTGCACTCATTTCACATGCTAGCAAAGTAATTCTCATAATCCTTCAAGCTAGGCTGCAACAGTATGTGAACCAAGAACTTCCAGATGTACAAACTGGATTTAGAAAAGGCAGAACCTTTGAACCAGAGATCAAGTTGCCAACATCCACTGGATCATAGAAAAAAGCCATGTCAAAAGAGGAAAAGGATCACAGAAAAGGAGAATTTCAGAAAAACATCTTCTTCTGCTTCATTGACTATGCTAAAGCCTTTGTGTAGATCACAACAAAATGTGGAAAATTCTTAAGTAGATGGGAATACTAGACCACCTTACCTGCCTCCTGTGAAACCTGTATGCAGTAAAGAAGCAACAGTTAGAACTAGACATCGAACAATGCATTGGTTCAAAATTTGGGAAGAAGTACGTCAAGGCTGTATATTGTTACCCTGCTTATTTAACATATGCAGAGTACATCATGCGAAATGCTAGGCTGGATGAATCACAGCCTGGAATCGAGATTGTGGAGAGAAATATCAATACCTTCAGATATGCAGATGACACCACCCTTATAGCAGAAGAGCTGACTCATTTGAAAAGATCCTGATACTGGGAAAGATTGAGGGCAGCAGGAGAAGGGGATGACAGAGGAGGAGATGGTTGGATGGCATCATCAACTCAATGGACATGGGTTTGGGTAGACTCCAGCAGTTGATGATGGATAGGGAGGCCTGGTGTGCTATGGTTCATGGGGTTGCAAAGAGTTGGACATGACTGAGCGACTGAACTGAACTGAACTGCAAAAAGCAAAGAGGAATTAAAGAGCCTCTTGATTAAGGTGAAAGAGGAGAGTGAAAAAGCTGGCTTAAAACTCAACATTCAAAAAACTAAGATCATGGCATCTGGTTCCATCATTTCATGACAAATAGATGGGGAAACAATGGAAACAGTAACAGACTTGGGCTCCAAAATTACTGTGGACAGTAACTGCAGCCATGAAATTAAAAGACACTTGCTTTTTGGAAGAAAAGCTATGAGAAACCTAGACAGCATATTAAAAAACAGAGACATTACTTTGCCTAAGGTCCATATAGTCAAAGCTATGGTTTTTCCAGCAGTCACATATGGATGTTAGAGTTGGACAATAAAAAAGGCTGAGTGGTGAAGCATTGATGCCTTTAAACTGTGGTGCTGGAGAAGACTCTTGAGAGTCCCTGGGACCCAAGGAGATCAAACCAGCCAATCCTAAAGGAAATTAACACTGTATTGTATACTCATTGGAAGGACTGACGCTGAAATACAGCTCCAATACTTTGGCCACCTGATGAGAAGAACAGACTCATTGGAAAAGACCTTGATTCAGGGAAAGGTTGAAGGCAGGAGGATGAGATGGTTGGATGACATCACCAACTCATTGGACATGAATTTGAGCAAGCTCCAGGAGATGGTGAAGGACAGGGAAGCCTGGTGTGCTTCAGTCCCTGGAGTCACAGAGTCCAACATGACTGAATAATTGAACAACAGCAATTCTTTGAATGTTTCATTGGTAAACATGCCAAATCCTCCCTTTGTTTTGATGCTAATTACTATCAGCATGCAATTCTATTTAGAATTTTAAAGTTAAGAAAATAAAATGGTCAGATTCTATATGGCTGAAAGATAGTTGATTTTTTTTTTCTTAAAACAGTAACACAGCTAATTAGTTGACAGGAGTTGGGGCACCTGATTCCTCAGGTATTAATATTTTCTCTTTTGCTCTTTCATCCTATCTCTCTTCTCAGTGGGAATTGCTTATCTTATGATCTATATTCCTAACATTTATTTGCAAGGACGTTTTTTTGAATCTACAACAATTTTTTTTAAGAGAAAGTTTATAAATGATTTGGTTCAGAGAAATCCTTTTTGAGCTATGTTACCTGTAGATATGTCATGCCACTTCTCTGAGTAAACTCTCCACTTGCTTCTCAAGTCATTTGCATTAAAACCCCATATCCTTAGATTGGCCCACCCCATTAGTGCTCCGACCTTTTCCTACCAGGTTTTTCTTCTCACTCCACTCCATCCAGAGCCTTCTTGTTGGGCTCAAAACCAGTGATTCTCACTTCTGACTGCACATTAGAATCCACTGCGTAGTTCTTAAATAGGCATGTCAAGCCCACCCCTAATCGCTGTGATTTAATTCATTTGTGGTAGAGCCCTTGCCACTGGCATTTCTATAAGTTCCCAGATTAGTTAAAAGTATGTGCAGACAGTATTGCAAATATTTATGCTGTTGTTGTTCAGTCACTCAGTTGCGTCTGACTCTTTGCCAGGCTTCCTTGTCCTTCACTATCTCCTGGAGTTTGCTCAGACTTATGGCTACTGAATCAATGATGCCATCCAACCATCTCATGCAAGAATCTATAGACAGCAATAATATGCTTACTGCATGTGCAACATGGCAACAAACAATGCTTGACACGTGGTTGGTGCTCAACTATTTAAAAATAGCTTCTTACTCTATTGAATTACATTTGTCTCTTTCCTTTTGAAAAAAAAAAGAATTTTCTGTCCTTCTCGAAAAATTGTCACCAAGAATTGGAACTGGGATTTTTTTTAATGTTTGGTGGGGGAGAAATGGTTATTTCAACTAACAGGAAGATACAGACACTTGGAGAGTTTCACAGCTTTAAAAGGCCCTAATGAGCCCTTGTCAAGGAAGTCCCAGGTGGTTCAATGGTTAAGAATTTGCCTGCCAATACAGGAGCTGCAGGAAACATAGGTTAGATCCCTGGGTTGGGAAAATCTCCTGGGGGAGGCAATGGCCACTCACTCCAGTATTCTTGCCATGATAATCCCATGGACAGAGGAGCCTGGGAGGCTACAGTCTCTGGGCTCTAAAAGGGTCAGGCACGACTGAGCACACACACATTCTTACAAGTAAGTAGAAGTTGCTCAGTCGTGTCTGACTCTTTGTGACCCCATGGACTGTAGCCCATCAGGCTCCTTATAAGAGGTAAGTTATTTTCTGGCGTTTATGAAAATATTTTGTTCTGTTAGTCTGGGAATAACTGGCCCTCAAGCTGGCCTCCTACTCCTAACATCAATTTCTGGCAAGAAAACCTAATAGATCATACTGATCTGCCTCAATAACAGAAACATAATTTAATCAAGCAGCACAGGCTTCTCTTCCAGAGGATACACAAGGAGCTATGTGCCAGTCAAGACCTAAGAAATAGCATCTTTAATAATTTATGCTGTTAAATTTAATCTTTAATTATAAATTTAGTTATATTAACATTTAATTATAAATTTGTTCCATCTAATTTGCTTTGTGTTGCTGGTCATTTTTTATCCTAAGGAACTACATTTGTAGTCAATCTTTTTGTAGAATATATTTTTCTGTCTGTTTCCAGGGGTCACCAAGAATTGGAATTAGGTACAACTCAAAAGTCTTTTGGCAACCTTAGACTGAGCCACAGAGGATTCTAAATTTCAATATCAATTAGGACCGTTGAATGCAAAACATTCACAGAAGGAATGAGGAAGGACCCTTCAGTGTGATAACCTGGCAGTTGAAGTTTGAGGAGGGCCTGGCAGGAGATCACATCCCCTTTTGAACTGTTTGGAATGTGACAGAGTAGCACCCACCAAAAGAGTGGGAGGAGCTTTCAGAAGGAAAACATTTTAGGTTCAGCTTCTTATTACACATAGACCCCCTTGATTGCAACTGTTTAAGAGAAACAAGTAGCAAGCACTGAAGACATGCTATATAAATAGCCCATGAATTCAATGAAGACCTTTCTAGTTGCCTTTGCAATATAAAAGGACTTCAAAAAATGATACAAAACTATAACCATAACAGGTTTGTCTTTTTGGTCATGAAATATAAATTTGGTATTCTAATTTTGGTTGCCACGCAAGTCTTTTGATCCATGAGGGCAAGGAGATTGCTCTGTTTAGCATAATCCCAGAGACCACTGTGGAGGACTGTATGAACATCTCACAGTTGCCAGCTGAGATTAAGCCAACTCACAGCCATCCAGGTTAGACCTGCAAGAAGATCACACAGGTGCCTTGGGTAGAATCATGGCTTTGTTCACTGTGTACCAGCTGAAGACACGTTTGAAGTCTTGTGTATCCCTGAGTTTTTTTGTTGTTGAAACATTATCAAGTTACTCCCCTTGCTGAGTTGAAACCTTATTTTCACACATTTCTGGCATATGGAACATTGCAAGTAATGTCATAAAAGCATAATCTTTGCATTTAGAAAATATTTATCCTATTTAATCCTTAAATAATAAGAAACACAATCAAATAGGAGGATAGGTAGGTGTAAAACTGATCCCTCAAAACCCACTTATAAACAAAATTTAAAAAGATTTTGGGAATACCAAACTAAGCACTCTAAAATAGTTCCTCAGGCAAGAAAACCAACAGTTGTGATAGTGAAAAAGGTGATGACTGTATACTCACCAAGGGGGCAGGTGTGACAATGGGGGCCCCAGGTCTTTTGTTAGATGAGAGTTTCCATGTCTTTCCCTTTTGCTCGTGCTGCTTTATTATGGCTAAATTGGATTGGGTCTTGAGCCTCAACCCCTTCAGTCTACTGGTGGGGCTAATCATTGGTAGGATAATGATCAAGAAAGGAGGGAGGAGGAGACACCCACAGAGGTTCTCCACCACCTGCTTCAGGGATTCTAGGCTTCAGGCTGTGTAAAAAGCATGAGAATTACCCAGAGGCGCTTGTTACAAATGTAGATCCCCGAGACTCCTGTGTAGATTTTGATTTTATAGGGCTGGTTTGGGGCTGGGATTTGCGATTTGGCAGGGATTTGCCCTACCTTGCTCTCTAGCTTCATTTCATTTCATCCTAGACCATTTCTTCCCCTGAGCTGTAGACTCCAGCTATAGCTGCTAGAAGTTCCAAGAATCCAGTGAGCTGTATTATGCCTTTGCTCATATTCAGAATGGCTTCCTCTTCTTCTCTCCCTCCTTGAACACAGACACACACACACAAACACACACATGCACACACATTGTGTGGATGACATACAGATGCTGAGTCTAAAGCCAACATCAGGCATCGCTTTCTCTTGCTGACTACAAATTTTCATCTGCCATCTACCTCTACCTCTACAAGGATTAAATCCTGAGCTACTGCACAGCTGCTGACCTTCAGCACCCCCTGAAAGGGGTTCAGGGTAGATCAGGAATGAGGCACTCTGTGCTCTGGGAGAAACTGGCAGAACAGGTCTGCAGAAAATTAGATACTTTCAGGAGAAGATTTTATGAGCCCAATTCTTGAATTTCCCTATATTTCAGTTCAGTTCAGTCACTCAGTTGTGTCCGACTCTTTGTGACCCCATGGACTGCAGCATGCCAGGCCTCCCTGTCCATCACCAACTCCTGGAGTTTACTCAAACTCATGTCCATTGAGTCAGTGATGCCATCCAACCACCTCATCCTTTGTTGTCCCCTTCTCCTCCTGCCTTCAATCTTTCCCAATATCAGGGTCTTTTCAAATGAATCAGTTCTTCACATCAGGTGGCCAAAGTATTGGAGTTTCAGCTTCAATTTCAGTTTTTCCAATGAACACTCACAACTGATCTCCTTTAGGATGGACTGGTTGGATCTCCTTGAAGTCCAACAAACTCTCAAGAGTCTTCTCCAACACCACGTTTAAAAGCATGAACTCTTTGGCAATCAGCTTTCTTTCTAGTCCAACTCTCACATTCATACATGGCATGACTATACATGAAAAACCATAGCCTTGACTAGAAGAACCTTTGTTGGCAAAGTAAGTCTCTGCTTTTTAATATGCTGTCTAGGTTGGTGATAACTTTCCTCCCAAGGAGTAAGAGTCTTTTAACTTCATGGCTGCAATCACCATCTGCAGTGATTTTGGAGCCCCCCAAAATAAAGTCTGACACTTTTTCCACTGTTTCTCCATCTATTTCCCATGAAGTGATGGGACCAGATGCCATGATCTTAGTTTTCTGAATGTTGAGCTCTCAGCCAACTTTTTCACTCTCTTCTTTCACTTTCATCAAGAGGCTCTTTAGTTCTTCACTTTCTGCCATATGGGTGGTGTCATCTGTATATCTTAGGTTATTGATATTTCTCCTGGTAATCTTGACTCCAGCTTGTGCTTCATCTAGCCCAGGGTTTCTCGTGATGTACTTTGCATATAAGTTAAATAAGCAGGGTGACAATATATTGCCTTGACGTACTCTTTCTCCTATTTGGAACCAGTCTGTTGTTCCATGTCCAGTTCTAACTGTTACTTCCTGACCTGCATGCGGATTTCTCAAGAGGCAGGTCAGGTGGTCTGGTATCCCCATCTCTTTCAGAATTTTCCACAGTTTATTATGATCCCCACAGTCAAAGGCTTTGGCATAGTCAATAAAGCAGAATAGATGTTTTTCTGGACCTCTTGCTTTTTCGATGATCCAGAGGATGTTGCTAATTTGATCTCTGCTAATTTCTCCATATTTAGGAAAGCACTAAAATTATTAATGGTGACATCTGCTCCTCATGACTAGCAACAAGCCTCTGCCAAAATATGTGCTTGACCACATGTAGCCCACCCTCACTGAAATCATATATAACAATGACTTCTCCCCCACCTCTTTGGAATAGCTTCTCAAAGGTATTAGAAATGCTGTCTCCTGGCTATAGTCCTCATTTTGCCTCAGTTAAAACTTAACTCATGACTCTCAAGTTATGCATCATTTTTCAGTTGACATTCTCTTTAGTTTCCCTTTTCTGTGATCCCTTTGACTGGTACTCTCTCCATTCTGGCAGCTGTTATACACAATGGTGCTTTCTTAATATTCATATTATCTCCCTGTTAGACTATGAATTTCTAAATGTGGGACCATCTTTATATTCTCAGTCATACAATTCTCAGCATAGCACCTAGTACTTAAAAAGTACTCAACAAAACGGTGTCAGTGTTGACCTAAATCAAATGTTTTTTGAAGCATTCCAGCTCATAATTTGTTCTTAGGTAACTGACATTTGAGATAATGAAGATAGTGATAATTTGCTGAATTAGAAAAATGGCTTTTTGGGGAAAAAATCAGATATAGCATTAGGAAACTAGAGGAAAGAACAAGCGAGTATCATCCTGTTTTTCATATAAACTCCTTCTTTTTGAAGATAAAAATGTCCACTCATTGGAATTCAACATTTAAAATATAATTCTAAGTTTACCTTCTGGAGTCAAATTGCTCAGGATCAAAAATAAATAGAAAATTTTATACTGATCAAAAGCAAGGGACTGTCATTTCTTATGTCTTTTCTCTTAAGGGGTTAGGATGAACCAGGCCTAACTTCAAAGCAGTATGCATGATGGTTCACTTTTTTTCCCTTTCCTCTTAAACTTAGATTTGATTTTCCTTTCTTCCTAGAAGGTTTAACACTTAGAATGATTGTAAAGCAATAGTAAGAGTAAAGATGTAGTTTTTCTTCCTTCTACTGGAAACCATTAGAAAAAGATCATAAGTGGAAATATCGTACATTGAAGAGGAAGATGAGATAGTTGTGGGTGAACCCAAGACAGAGTATGTCATGCCCACAACTGCAGTGGGGCGGATTCTGCAGGGAGAATACAACACACAGTTTGCTGCTTATCCCACCTTACTGACTTGCTCTGACAAGCATTTAAAAGTGGTTTCGGTAACAAAAATATGCGAATGTGGCTAGATAGTCCATGGGCTAAGTAAATTGAAAAAAAATAGTAGCAAAGTATCAAGGATTAATCTATTTCTAAACGTATCTATGCATCCTGTTTAGAGATTTAAGGGATATCACCAAAGAAAAGGAGCCTGTAAATCCATAGTAGGGTGTTTCTACAGGTACTTTTGGAAGCATTGCAATGTATGCATTTGTGATTGCAGATCTATTGGAGATCTTCTGTAGATTTGTATTTGGAAGTGACAAAGGAATTCTTGTCAAGTCGTTGGATCTGTTTGCATGCTCAGTAGCTTCCGTCATGTCGGATTCTTTGCGACCTTATGGACTGTAACCTGACAGCCTCCTCTATCCATGGGATTTTCCAGGCAAGAATACTGGAGTGGGTTGCCATGCTCCCTTCCGGGGGATCTTCCCCACCCAGGGATCAAACCTGGATTTCCTGCATTGCAGGTGGATTCTTTACTGCTAAGCCACCGGGGAAGCCTGGATCTCTTCAGATGGTGGCAATTTTAATATTTTCCTGAAAGCCAGTGATTTTTTTTTTTTAAAGTATCTTGTGTGTGTGCTCAGTTACTGAGTTGTATCTGACTCCAATCCCATGGACTGTAGCCCACCAGGCTCCTCTGTCCATGGAATTTTCCAGGTAAGAATACTGAAGTGGGTTGCCATTTCCTTCTCTAGGGGATCTACCCAACCCAGAGATCAAACCTGTGTCTCCTGCATTGGCAAGCGAATTCTTTACCAGGGGTCCTTTATTATTTTTTAATTAACTGATTAATTTTATTTATTAGTTTGTGCTGGTCTTCATTGTTGCAATTGGGCTTTCTCTAGTTGCAGCAAATGGGGACTGCTCTTGGTTGTGGAAATGGCTTCTCATTGCAGTGTCTTCTCTTGTTGCAGAGCACAGGCTCTAGGTCATGTGGGCTCAGTAGTTGTGGCTCACAGGCCCCAGATCACAGACTCAGTAGCTGTGGTGCATGGACTCAGCTGCCCTGAGGCATGTGGAATCCTCCCACACCAGGGATTGAACGTGTTTCCTGCATTGGCAGGCGGATTCCTAACCACTGGACCACCAGGGAAGTCCAAGGCCAGCAATATTTACTCAAAGCTGGAATTATTTATATACCTCCTGAAAACTTGGAAGGATTCTCTTTCTTATTGCAAGCTTGATTTTAGAACATAGCATAAGGCATTGGGAAGCACACAAGCTTTGACTGAGGAAGAACTGGACATGATTCCTGGTTCTACCACTTACTAGCTGTGGGCTTTAAAGGCAAATTATTTTGTGTCTTTGAGCCTTGGTTTCTGCATTTAATACTTGTGCATGAGATTTTTAGAGCCAAATGTGATAATATCTGTGAAAATGTCTAGCGAGTACAGAATCTGATACTTATATATTCAATTAACTCTAATTTTATTTTGTTTAATTTTACTACCAGGTTTTTTGGTTAACAATTATTTTTTTCAATTTTTTCAAAATGCCTAACTTCAGATTTTAGAAAAGATACTAAAATTCCAGTCTTATTTTTTATGCTTGTGTTGTCTTTATTATTTTCCTTCTTCCTAGAAGGTACATATCTACTTCTGTACCTTGCTTAAGTTACTGATTTATTACTGGTATACCAGAGTAGACTAGGATGTAGGTCAAGAGGTATTTCTATTTTTACAATGAGGGGCTTCTGAGTTAACATGGTGTTTGTAGTTTCTTAAATTCCCATGATATCTAGAGTTGATATAAGCTGTATTTATAGTTCAATTTTCTCTTCTTTATGGATATGAACACTATCATTTGAGACATATTGTTTAGAAATCTAGTCCTCCTTCAGCCTTCAAGTTTAAATTCTGAAACATCCCTGATCTTTGGGTACTCTGGTTCACACTGAAACTGGAATAATGTTAATTTTGTCACATTTGGGTGTCTTTTGTAATCCTACTTTTAGAAATTTATTCAAAATAATGAAGAAAATCTATTAAAAAAAAAACACAACAACTGAAAAGCTGTTGCTGGATGAGAGGAATTGTAAGAACCCATTCAGTATGATTCTCTTCTATGCCCCAATTTCCTGGCAGTTGTGGTTACCACCTGAAGTTTCCCCACATGAATTTCCTCTCTTTGATTTCTGAGCAGGAGTCATTCTCCAAGCAATAACCTTTTTCAGGTCTGCTTCCTTTTTACCTTGTCTTCTTATTCTTTCTGGAATTGGGACTCTGAATCCCCCAAGGTTTGAAAGATAGCCAAACATTATTTATTATTTTTGTAGCCTTGTAGGCATTCAGAAAATGTTTGGCTTCAAATTGGTTTCAATAAAATAGTTGGCTGGAGTTACAAATGAGCATTTTGGCTGGAATTTTGTTAAATACCAGTTTGAAGCTGAATTTTGGTAAAGCTGCCCTGAATACATCTATCTTTGTCAATGGATTTGTTTGTTTATTAAGTGCATACTTTCTGGATTTTTGTGGGAAGAGAAGGTCAGACAGCAGAGCATGAGGATTAGAAGTGATTACGAATAGAGAAAGGGATTCATGGAGAATGGTGTCTAGAGATAAGGCGTTACGAGAAGGAAGTCTGAGTCATACTGTGCATAAGTGGGTGTCCAGCCCAAGGCTGAAGCCAGAACTGCCATTGAGCTGAGCTTCCCACTGGCATGTTTTCCACATTCTGAATGGTGGAGACATTCTTGAATAGGTAGTCACAATTAAAGACAGAGCAGAAGTGTGATTGATATAAAAGATGGCCCCCATTAACAAAGGCTTTCCCTTCTCTAGTTTAGACTTCTATAAAGGTTTAAAAAGAAGCCAGCTGCACTTCAAGGGACACAATATATCTTTCATAACTGCAGCCAAGCAGATTAATAAATCATCTCTTCAAGGAAAGCCATTAGCAGATTGGATAATGATATTGACATGAGTAACTGGAGAGAAATAAATGAAGTAATTGCTTTAAGAACAGCCATTAGAGATTGCCTATGTATAACTGGATTGTAACCCTTAAGACTTGGCATATGCCACTTTCCCTTTTTTAAAAAAGAATATTTGGAAGGTCCTATTTCTGGAGGCCTGAGAAACAGCAATAACTAGCTTCAGTGACAGGAGACATTGATCATGGCTCAACAGGACTGTAGTCATAGTGGCCAAATCAGCTTAAATTTACCTTCTCTTGTAGAGTACATCTGCAGTAAACGAAAGAGGGAAGTTTAATCCCTGAAATTTTTAGGAGAGAGTGTCTAGAACCCCAGACCTCTGAAGATTCTTGCAACAGAGAAGAAACTTTAGTCTCTAATTTTGTCAGTTTTCTAAGATGATACTTGGTTTGGGATGATAGAGGAGATGCTGAAAGCAATAAACACAGAAGGGTGGAAGATGACTAGATACCTGAAGCTTGGAAAGTTTTAGGTCTCAGTTGGAACAGAGTTGACTTACCCACTGTCTGTTCCTTAGAGACTGGGGTCTTGTTTGAGATTTCTTTTCACAGTGCCTGATTGGGGTCCAAGGGCTTCCTATTGACCTCACAGGATGCATATCCTGCAGGAAGGTGGTTATTTCAGAAGTAAATGCATCCCCACGATCAGTTTAATTGGCTAATGACCCAGGAAAATTGTGTGACTCCTAGAAAACTGAGCTTTAAAATTTTGAACTGGAATCCTATTATCTGTTTCATAGGATTGCTAGGGGCTTAAATAAGACTATTTATATAAAGTGCGTAACAATGACTGGTATAGAAACTGCTACTTTTTGTCCCCTCAGCATTGCAATAATTTGCACAGGTTAAGGAATTTTGTATTTATATGAGATGACAGATGTTCACTAAATTATTGTGGTAATTATTTCATGATGTATATAATATATAACTCAGATCATTATGCTATACACCTTAAATTTATGCTGTGCAGTATGTCAGTTATAACTCAATGAAACTGAAAGAAAAAAGGAATTTGAGTTGACTTTATTGTCGTAACAGACAAAAAACAACCTTAGCTAATCATACTACTATTAATAACCATAACAGAAGCTGCCATTTACTGGTCTAGACTTAGACTAATAAGTATGTTAGGGTGATTACAACCCTATCTGGAAGGTATCTATAGAAGGAGTTGCAAGGAAACAGGGACTTGTTTTCTGGAAATACAAGTTTCAGAGGTACAGTGAGAAAAGGAGAGAGAGGGAAAGTTTAGTCATTTTCTATTAGATGCACCTCTCTTAAAGAAGAGCTTGAGAAAGCCACTGAGCCAGCACTTGGAAAATGATATCTGGAGGTTTGTGGGCAGCCACAAAGGTGGCTGCAGATAGTCCTGAGAGGAAAAAATGAAGAAGACAATTTTACACCGTTTCTGAGATATTAAGAAAAGATCAGGATCAGAAAACAGGGGCTCAGTCTACAGAAGAAAGCCCATGAAAAAAAGTCTAAAGGGAGAATATCTAATGGGAGGGAGACCCTATAAACAATCTCTTAAATTGAGGTTGGAGCATGAAGGTCCCTAGGGCAAGAACTGAGGATTGCAGAGAGGGAAACTAAATTCTGCCTCATGGAATCAGATATTCTGATTGTGGGCATGCAGGTGTTTGGGGGAGGGAGTATCAGGAGTCTTCATATATACACTTGTGTAAATAACCTATTTTACTGAGGTAAATACACTTACAGAAAAGTGCACATATCACTGTTGTACAGCTTGAGGAATTATCCACAAAGGGAACACACCCATGGAACTACCATCCAGATCAAGAAAGAGAACATTACCATCTTTGCAAATATTTTCTACTCATGGTTTTTACATGCTTAGTTTCTTAAATGAATTTATGGCCTTCTGTGTATATATTTAAAGTCAAATGTGATCAGTTAAAATGTTTCACATACCAAATGAGAAAAAAGGGCTTGTACTAAAAATGAGTTAAGGAAAACACTTTTTTTGAGATCCATAAAATTCCCTAAATGTGAGACATTAAAATCTGAATAAAATCATGATTTTAAAATCATAATTAAGTCCTGAAATAAGGGAAAATTTTATGTGCCTCCGAAATTCATTGGAGGTTTAGTCGTTAAGTTGTGTCCAACTCTTGTGACCCCATGGACTGTAGCCTGCCGGGCTCCTCTGTCTATGGGATTCTTCAGGCAAGAATACTGGAGTGGGTTGCCATTTCCTTCTCCAGGGGATCTTCCCCACCCAGGAATTGAACCCAGGTCTCCTACATTGCAACAGGTTTTTTACCAACTAAGCTACAAGGGAAGCCCCCCAAAACTCATTAGGGCATTGAAAATTGGGTTTCAAAGAGGAGTTCCTACTAAAAAAGAAATGCCTGGTCATTTTTGCTTAAAGCCTTCAAGAACATACAGCATTCAGCACTGTTCCAAGCACATGGCATGCTCAGTAAATATTTGTCAATAATGATAATGATGATAAGTTACCTTTTTCATATAACACACAGTGATCCCTGGTTTCCCTAAACAATAACCTGTGCAAAGAAACATGACTTCTAGTTCTTTGGAAGCTCCTGTTTGGAGCCTCAGGGGAACAAATAATCTGTGTGAACTAGTGATGATGTTATTTCACACACCAGTTGAAATGATTTTGCTGTTTACCTGAACTCTTCCCCACAACCAAACACAGCTCTGAGTTTTGTAGAGATGAAGCAGAGGATAGAAGGAGGGAAACAAAATAAGAAGTGAGACAATGAGGAACAAAAGTAAAGAGAGAGAGCTAATGCTGAGTTAAAGCTACACTGGAAAGGTCTCTTTGTTGTTTTCTTTTGCTTGAAGGAAGTAATATTACAACTTAGCATAGCAATTAACCACACCTCTGATTAGATCACATTTCATTATGTGCCATATTAATTTCGGTAGGTAATCAATTATGAGCTGAAGGAGGTTCTCCATGGCAGCCACCATGGGGGATTAGTACCAAGAGAGAAAATTGAAAGCCATTTTTCAAGTGGAAAAAATATTTTTTGCACATTATAATTTCCTTAATGGGTCCTTTGGTTGAAACTTCATAGAAGACAGAGTTGACAGTGTGTACATCTGACAATGTGTAATGAATTTGGTAATGTTTACCTGTTTATGAGTGCTAATTCAAGCCTGGACTTACAAAACCACAAAATTATTTTTGCTGTGTTTGACTCAAGTACATGCTCAGTCATGTCCAACTCTTCGTGGTCCCATGGACTGTAGTCCACCAGGCTCCTCTGTTCATGGAATTTTCCAGGCACGAATACTGAAGCAGGTTGCCATTTTCTCCTTTAGGGGATCTTCTCGACCCAGGGATCAAGCCCGAGTCTTTTGTGTCTCCTGCATTGCAGGCAGATTCTTTACCACTGTGCCATTTTATTTGTTTTGCCTTGATGTTTAGGTTGCCAGGATAAATTAGGGAAGGGTGAAATCTCTTTCATAATGATTTGTGAATCTGATGGCTTGTCATGTCCTCAGCAGTAGTATTTATTATTATTGTAGCAATAGCATTTACTATTATAAAATAGCACAATTTTAGCATTTACCCATTGGTGTTAAAGTATAACTAGGTGCAGAATTCATAAAGACTTTTCTTCCTTGTTAAGGAGTGGATTATAACAGCTTTGATTTTGAGTTAGCCATTTGGCTTACATCACAGATTGAATAATTCTTTAGGGCACTTTTATAAGAATATAGACTGTTTACACCGGAATAAGTGTCATACGATACGAAGAAAACTGGTCTAGTTTCAGGTTTCCCACTGATTAGATGTATGATCTGTGGTTCACTTAACCTATGGGCCTTAAAATTGGATAGTAATTTAGATGATGGACTTTGGGATCCAACAGAACTGGCTCAAAGTCCTTATTAAAAGTCTAGGTGCTGCATTCTCTCATCTGCACAACAGGATCATTAGTAAGTCAACTTCATATAAGACTGTTAGAGGAGTTAAATGGGACAATGTGTGTGAAATGCCTAGCATGCAGTCAGTGCTCAATAAATAACAGATTTAGCATAAGTAGTCACTATTTTCTTTTCCAGATCTAAAAATGTTAAGTTTCTGTGAATGATAGAGCTTCTGAAGTATGTTAGGATTGTATCCAGTTAGGAATTTCAGATTTGGAAGGGGTGGCACCTTATGTGCTCAATCTCTCTGTTGTGTCTGACTCTTTGCAACCCTTTGTACTGTAGCCTGCCAGGCTCCTTTGTCCATGGAATTTTTCAGGCAAGAATAGTGGAGTGGCCATTTCCTCCTCCAGGGAAATCTTCCTGACCCAAGGATTGAACCCATGTTTCCTGTGTCCCCTGAATTGCAGGTGGATTCTTTACAGCTGAACCATCGGGGCACACTATAAGGAAGCTTTATTTTGCATAGGCCCTCGGGCACTGGTGTATTTTAGTTACACATTGATTGAAAACCTTGACATCACTTGAAAGAAGAGGAAATCTGCTACTCTGTCAGAAGAAGAAAAACTAAGTGAACTCATTTTGTGTAGTCCATCAATAGAAGCTGTTTGTTTGCCCTAAAGATGAGTGGCCTTGAGATCACTAGAGTGGGACAAAGGGACATGACTAGGCCTGATGAGGAGGACAGTCAAAGACATCAGGCCAGTGTCCTTTGGAGGGGATAATTATGGGCAAATCAGTACTTTCATCAGCATTCTTTCTCTTGCAGTTTCCACATTGATGATGTGGGGAAGTAGCAAGGGACCAGGCCCTTCCCCAAACTTGCCTAATTCACCTCAAGTATAATGACAACATCCTACATCTTCTCAGCTCTTTATTCTTAATAAGTAGTTTTCTAGTCAGAGGAAGTAAACATGAAAGAAGATACTTTGTTTTAAAAATGAGGAAATTGGAACACAGAGAGGCCATAACAGGAGTCAAATACTCATGATCCAGGTTTCTTAACCTGTAGTTCCAACCTTGTTCCTCCCTACTAATTTGTCCCAGATGTACAGTGATGCAGATTCAGATAATTTCTTTTCTTTTGATGTATGTCTTTCTAAGCCTCAGTATCTTCATTCATAAAATGGTACTGTTCACAATACCTTCCTTACCAGGTTTATGTGAGGACTAAATTAAATAATGTGTATAGAGTGCTTCAGGCTGTAGTTGCTAGTAGTTGTTGCTATCAGTAGCTCCCCTTGGGAGGATGCTAAATTCCTAGCATCATTTTTTATTTTATCCTGCATTGAGCCCCATGTTTTGAAAGATTTTGAATATCAAACTGCATGTGTGTGTGTGTGTGTGTGTTAGTTGCTCAGTCGTGTCCATGTTAGTTGCTTAGTCATGTCCAACTCTTTATGATCTCATGCACTGTAGCCCTCCAGGCTCCTCTGTCATGAATTTTCCAGGCAAGAGTATTGGAGTGGGATGTCTTTCCCTTCTCCAAGGGATCTTCTTGTCCCAGGAATCAAACCCGGGTCTCCTGCATTATAGGCAGATTCTTTCTGTCTGAGCCACCAGACAAGACTTTATTGATTAATAATATTTTTATTATTATCAATGGCCTTAGATCCCCTAATCAGTAATTGCATCAATACTAAATTGATTTAGCCCCAATAAAAGCAAAGAACCCTGATATTTAAAGACCCTCTTCATCCTCGTCCAAGGAAATGTACTTCCTTCAGGTTGTTTGAGGTGTCTAAGACATCTTGCTGATCTCTAGCACTGTCTTTGCAGATTCTGGACACAGTTGGGCTCTCAGTTTTCAATGAATAAGTCAAACCTTGTTATTATCGTCTGAGTGAGTTGGTGTTTTGTATGTGATCTAATTCAATATTTGAATGTTACCATTTTTCCATCATATCATGAGAAATTGTTGTGGTCCAGAAATAATAAGAATGAAT
This sequence comes from Antilocapra americana, assembly GCA_007570785.1. Lineage (NCBI taxonomy): Eukaryota > Metazoa > Chordata > Mammalia > Artiodactyla > Antilocapridae > Antilocapra > Antilocapra americana. The sequence goes on from ML664199.1 coordinate 18,636,822, forward strand.
TCAGTGTGAATGAAACTGAAGATAAAATTTTAACATGCTGTGCTTAGTCACTCAGTCATGTCTAACTCTTTGAGACCCCATGGACTATAGCCTGCCAGGCTCTTCTGTCCGTGGGGATTCTCCAGGCAAGAATACTGGAGTGGGTTGCCATGCCCTCCTCCAATGGATCTTCTCAACCTAGGGACAGACCCAGGTCTCCTGCATTGCAGGCAGATTCTTTACTGTCTGAGCCACAAGGGAGGCTCAAGAATATGGAAGTGGTTAGCCTATCTCTTCTCCAGGAGTTCTTCCTGATCCAGGAATCGAACTGGGGGTCTCCTGCATTGCATGTAGATTCTTTACCAGTTGAGCTACCAGGGAAGCTACCAGGAGTTATTGATTAATAGGCAAACCAAAATTTCAGACACTACATGATGATATACAAGAACTAAATTGTGCATTTTATTGTCATTAAAGGTCAAGTTCAGTTATAATTTTTAATTTTTTTGTGTGTGTTTTTTACCCTTTCAGACGTTGAACTTTATAATATCAGAGGGGAAAGGAAACTAACTTTTTTAAGTATCAGAATTAGATCTTTTATAGCCAAATTTAACTGTTAAGAGAGAAAATTGCAAAGGATATCGAAAAAGACAAATTCATACAAGTCATCTCTTATTTTGAAAAGATGTGTTACATAGAGAACAAGTCTTGAGTCTTTCAAATATCATTGGGTCAGGCTAAAATAATTTCATTGTGAGAGCATTTTCCTTTCTCTGTGTGCAGTCTAAGTGCATATTTTGTGCTCTTAGGAATAACTTTCCAAAGCTGTGTGAAGAATGTAGCAATAAAATCTAATAAGAATTATGGCTCATGACTTGAATGATGTCAGTATCCTTTTAATCCTCCCAAATATGAAAACGTTTTCTCCTCCTAAATAAAGATTTCTTAACTCTTTATTTTGAAGGAAATAAGCAGAGCTCTGCAACTTCATTGGCAAAGTTAAGAGTTAAAGGAAGATGTTTCATTCCATTATTAATGCTTATGTTTATTATTAAGATAATCAATTTAGAAAAGAATAAGCATAAGATAATAATACTTTATGAACATACATTGTCTGATTTTATACATTATGTAACATCAGAAGATCTCTGAGTTCAGTGCAGCAATAATCTTATTTTTGTTATCAAAATCTTATTCAGTCCAGTAATAATCTTTGTTTTCTTTAAGCCAGTGCTTCTCAAACTTCCATGTGAATCCGAATCACCTGAAAGGTTTGTTAAACCACAGATTCCTAGAGCTCATACTCAGAGTTTCTAATTTAGGAGGCCTGGGGTAGGCATGAGAATTTGCATTGCTCATAGGTTCCCAGGTGATGCTGATGCTGCTAGGCAGGGGAATCTGGCAACAGCTTTAAGTCATCTTAACTGTCTTATCTTACAATTTAATTTGGTGGGATTCAACCATCCTGAGATATATATGTCCCCTTGGTTTAGAAGAATCCAGAGTTTAGTAAGTTAGCTACAGTTTGGTTATTTGGCCAATCCAGATTTATTTCAAGTCAAAGAACTGCATACAGAAAAGTACGGTGGCTGAAATGGTTTGATGTTTGAAGATGTCAGACTGTAGAATCTCTACAGGTAAGTGTGTGATTTCTTTAGTGACATCACATTTGCCTGCAGAGATTTTCCAGTCTGCCACTTTGAAGTTGTTTCTAAGATAGAAAAAAGTTGCCTTCTTTCTACAGTGATCTTTCCAGGACTGCTACATTTTAAAACTATATTTATCCAAGGTTAAAACTGAATGGGAAAAAGGAGTTATGTTTGGGGTTCAGATAAGAGAGTAAATGAGAATGGACACTCTCTGAGTCTGCCACACATCTCCCCAGAGACTGCAAAAAAAAAAAAAAAATGGGGAAAGTAAAGCTTACCCAAACCACAACCAGCTTAATTTGTAACTGAGTTTTAGCCACACCGAAAGCCTTATGGTCAATCCAAGTATCCTTGAGTTTAAAGCAATTTTATCTAACTATTAGACTTTGCAATTGAGTTTTTGGTCTATCTTAATTGACACTTATGTCTAATCACAAGAGAGATGAGTAAAATCAGGAGGTGTGTTTCTCTTTTATTTTCCCCATTTCTCTACTATTTAGTAGCTGTCTTATAATAAATAACATCACCTGCTACTGACTTTTAAAGTAATGGAATAATACGTGTGTGTGTGTGTTAGTTGCTCAGTTGTGTTTGATTCTTTGTGACCCCACGGACTGCAGCCTACCATGCTCCTCTGTCCATGGGATTCTCCAGTCAAGAATACTGGAGTGGGTAACCTTTCCCTTCTCCAGGGGATCTTCCCAACCCAGGGACTGCATCCAGGTCTCCTGCATTGTAGACAAATTCTTTACCAACTGAACTATTACTCCAGAAGCTCAAGAATAATCTGTGAATATCATATTATTAACTCTACAGCATTGGTTTTTTGGTTCATTTTTGACAACATACTTTTTTCCTAGACTTAGCTGGAAGTTTATTTCAGTATTTGAGTACAGTAGGGACTTTGTATATTTTGTTCCCTACAGTATCCTAGCACAGAGAACGGTTTCTGGCACATGATAGGTACTCAATAAACACTTATATACTGAATGGACATTAATTAGGATTTTTTGTGTGTATGCAGATTCTTATGTATCATAAGAAAGGCAGTAATGTATATATCAAGTCACATTGTATTGATATCAGAGTGAACTTATTTAATTTTACACAAAACAAAAATAGAATATTTAAATATGAAAAACCTATCTTGGTAATAAAGAACATTTCTATAACAAAGTATTTTATAATGGAACTTTAAAAATCAATTTCCTTATAGTCTAGTGATGTTGTATTATACCTTTTTGGCATCAAGTTTTATTTCAGATGATGAGTTTTCTAGTCCTGGCTTATATCCAAATTTACGTAATAATGAATCACAAAATTAGGTTTGATTTTGTTTACACTACATAATACAGTGTCTTAATCATCTGTTAATCTGCCATATACACATCCTTTGGCCCCAAGATGACTTTAAAAGCATCCTCTCAGTTGCATTCTGACTGTTCTAGATAAACCGTAAATGCAAACTTAACATTAAATCACAAGTGTTCAGAGGATGTAACAGGTGGCCCTGATCTGATGTGAGTGCAGCTAAATAATGTGGTGAAATAATTGGAGCTTAGAAAGATAGAAAACATCTGGGCTTCAAGGGAGAACATTTGCATCCTTTTTACTGCCTTTTAAATAGAGGGCTACATCATTCTGGGTTATGTAGAAAGAAAGGGCTAGTGTTAGGAACTCCATGATCTTCATTCTGTTCATCTGAGCTCTGAAGGGTGGGACTAGTATACTTGGTTATGGGGGAAAGATAAGGTTTCTTAGACCATTTTTCATTTTCTCTTTTCCAATCATGCTGTTTGTTTTAAATGTGCTTGCAGGGCCTGATTAACAGTATCACTTGTTCTTTTGAAAGAAATTGAACTTGTGAATGATGGAATCATAGTTGCCATGCCCCTGGTTGTTGATATCTTGTTTGTTTCTTTGCTCCATGGAAAGGCATGGATGGAACAGAGCCGTGGAAAAGCAACATCATTTTAGCTCAATGACTAGGCTCTTTTAAGACAGCCAGCCTATAATACAGAGCTCCCATTAGTTTCAACATTTACACAGAGAGGCCCCTTTATAAATGCAAACATTTGACACGTGGAGTGGGTAGCCTTTCCCTTCTCCAGGGGATCTTCCCAATCCAGGGATCAAACCTAGGTCTCCTGCATTGCATGTGGATTCTTTACCAGCTGAGCTACCAGGGAAGCCCGAGATGTAAGCAATATCTGATATTAACATATCAGTACAGATGAGTTTGTAAGACTAAGCCTACCAGAGATTAAAGGCCTGAAAAAATTGAACAGTACAGTTACATTCTGAAAGATCAGCAGGCCAAGATCTACCCAGTGGTTCTCAACCCTAACTGTATATCAGAATCATTCTGGAATTTATGAAACAGATTTCCATACCCAATCCTGAACCTGAACTTCCAAGATGTGAATTTGAGAAGGCTCTATTTTAAACAAATTAATAAACTTTATTTTAAGAGGCATTTTAGGTTCATAACAAACTTGAATGAAAAATACAGAGAGCTCCCATATACTCCCTATTCCCATATACCCACAGCCCCCTCTACTATGGACATCAAACACGGTAGTTATACATTTACAATGAGCTGTAACTCATTTACAATTGAGTTACAATCAATGAGCTGACATTGACACATCATTATTGAGAGCAATGTTCATGGTTTACATTAGGGGGTCATTCTTAGTGTTCTATGGATTTTGGCAACTATTTGATGACATATATCCACCACAATAGTATTACACAGAATAGTTTTACTGTACTGACTATTTATCCCTCCCTCTCTCCAACCTCTAATCTTTCCATTATCTCCATAGTTTTGTCTTTTCCAGAAAGTCATAAGGTTGGAAATAGTATGTAACCTTTTCAGATTTGCTTGTTTCCCTGCTTAATCTGTCTTTACATCTCCACCATGTCTTTTCATGGCCTGATAGCTCATTTATTTTTAGCACTGAATAATATCTCAGTGTTAGGATGTACCACAATTTATCCATATACCTACTGAAGGTTTGCTTCCAAGTTTTGACAACTATAAAGCTGCTATAAATCACATACAAGGTTTTGTGTGAATAAAAGCTTCCAATTAATTTTGGCAAATAGAGAGAAGCTTGACTGCTGGGCTATATGGTAGGCTAAGAAGCTGTCAAATTGTCTTCCAAAGTGGATACGCCATTTTGCATTCCCACAATGTTCCTGTTGCTACACATCCTTATCAGTATTTAGGGTTGTCAATGCTTTGGATTCCAGCCATTCTAGTAGGTACATACAGATCTCTCGTTTTAATTTCAATTGCCTAATGACATGGTGGTGAACAACTTTTCATATGCTTACTTTCCATTTGTATATCTTCCTCCTTGGTGAGGTGTCTGTTCAAGTCTCTTGCCCCTTTTTAAATCTGGTTATTTTTATTGTTTCAATAGTCCTTTGCATACTTTGAATAACATTCCTTTATCCGATGTATGTTTTATAAATATTTTCTCCCAGTCTGTGGTTTGTCTTCTCATTCGCTTGACATTGTCTGTTGAAGAGCAGATGTTTTTAATTTTAACAAAGTCAAATTCATCCATTATTTCTTTCATGGATTATGACTTTGGTGTTATGTCTTAAAAATCACTGTGATTCTCAAGGTCACCTAGGTTTTTTACTACGTTACCTGCTAGGACTTTTATAGTTATACATTTTACATTTAGGTCTGTAGTCCATTTTCTGTTAATTTTTGTGAGGGGTGTAAGTTCTGTATCTAGATTAGCTTGTTTTGTACGTGGATGTCCAGTTTTTCCAGCCCCATTTGTGGAAAAAACTATCTTTGCTGCATTGTATTGCCTTTGATCCTTTGTCAAAGATCAGTTGACTGTATTTAAGTGAGTCTATTTCTGGGCTCTCTATTCTATTTCATTTTTCTATTGTCTCTCTTTTCACTGATACCACACTGTATTGATTACTGTAGCTTTATAGTAAGTCTTGGAGTTAGGTAGTGGCAGTCCCCTGACATTGTTTTTCTCCTTCAATATTGACTTGACTAATCTGAGTCTTTTGCCTCTTCATATAAACTTCTGAATCTGTTTTTAGTATCTGCTGGGATTTGAATGGCATTGTGTTGAATTTACAGGTCAAATTGGGAAGGCAGAACATCTTGACAATATTAATCAATCTTTCTTGAAATCTTTGATCAGAGTTTTACAGTTTTCCTCATCAGTTCTTATACATCTTTTCTTGATTTATACCTAAGTATTTCACATTTGGAGGATTCTAAAGTAAATGACAATTTTTTTTTAATTTCGAATGCCACTTGTTCATTGCTGGTGTATAGGAATGTGACTTTTCATATTAATCTTGTATCCTTCAATCTTGTTGGAATTGTTTATTAGTTCTAGGAGTTATTTTGTCAGTTTTTTTCAGGTTTTCTATGTAAACAATTGTGTCATATGCAAACAAATATTTTTATTTCTTCCTTCCCACTCTGTGTACTTCTTTCTTTTCCTTGCCTTATTGAATTACCTGGAACTTCCAATACAATGTTGAAAAGAGTAGTGAAAGGGAACATCCGTGTCCTATTTTTGAACTTAGCATGAAAACATCAAATTTATCACCATTAAGTATAATACAGCTGTAGGATTTTATAGATTTTTAAAAATAGAGTTGAAACTCCTCCCTATTCCCAGTTTGCTAAGAATAGGGATTAGACTTTATCAAATGCTTTTCTGCATTAATTAATATAATCATGTGATTTTTTCTTCTTTAGTTTGTTGATATGATGAATGACATTGTTTTTTGAATGCTGAATTAGCCTTGCATTGCTAGGATAAATCCCATTTGGTCATAGTATATAACTCCTTTTATATATTGTTCATTTGATTTTCTTATATTTTGGTGAGATTTTTGCACTCATATTGGTAAGAGATATTGGTCTATTTTTTTTTCTTTGCCTGGTTTTGGTATTAAAGTAATGCTGGCCTGTGGATTGAATTAGAAAATGTTCCCAATTTATTTAATAGATTAGCCCATTCAGATTGTCTATTTAATCTTGTGTGAATTTTGGAAGCTTATATCTTTTAAAGAATTGGTCCATTTCATCTAGGGGTTATCAAATTTGTTGGCATAGAGTTGTTCACAGCATTCTTTTATTATCCTTTTAATGTTCATACAGTGTCCCTTCTTTCATTTCTGATAAAAGTAATTTGTGTCTTTTCTCTCTTTTGTTTCTTTGTTAGCCTTCTTAGAAGCTTATTGATTTTATTGATATTTTCAAAGAATAAGCTTTTGGTTTTGTTGACTTTTTATTTGATTTCTTGTTTTCAATTTTGTTCATTTCTGCTCTAATTTTTTTATTATTTCTATTCTTCTGCTTATTTTGGATTGAATTTGTTTTTCTTGATCTTGTTTCCTGTGGTAGAAATTTAGATGAATGAATTTAGAGCTTTCTCCTTCTCTAATATATGCATTCAATGCTATAGATTTCTCTGTAAGAACTGCTTTCACTGCATCCCACACATTTTGATAAGTTTAGTTCATAATTAAAATTTCTTGAGATTTCTTCTTTGACCCATGTGTTATCAAAAAGTGTGTTAATTTCCACGTATTCTGTGATTTTTTCCACTTATCTGTTATTGATTTTTAGTTTAATTCCACTGTGGTCTGAGAGCATATTTCTATTGTTTTAAATCTGTTAGGTGTATTTTATGGCTTGTAATATGGTCTGACTAGGTGAATGTAAGCTTGAGAAGAATGTGTAGTTGTTGGATGAAGTAGCTTCTAGATGGCAACTATTTTCAGTTCATTGATGGTGTTATTATGGTTAACTGTGTTCTAACCTATTTTTCTGGCTACTGGATCTGTCCATTTCTGAGAGAGGGGTATTAACATCTCCAACTAAAATAGTGGATTCATCAATTGCTCCATGCAGTTCTATCAGTTTCTGCTCATATATTTTAATAATCTGTTATTAGGTGCACACGTGTTAAGCATTGTTATGTCTACTTAGAGAATTAACCTCTTTATCCTTATCTAACATCCCTCTTTAACCCTAATAACTTTCCTTGCTCTCAAGTCTGCTCTGTCTGAAATTAATATAGTTAGTTCCACTTGCTTTTGGTTGGTGTTAGCATGGTATGTTTACCTCCATCCCTTGACTTTTAGTATTTTTATATTAAAGTGTATTTCTTTAAATATCCAACAAGGATCTAATAAAGCAGATGAAATTCTGCTCAATGTTATGTAGCAGCCTGGACTGGAGGGGAGTTTGGGGGAGAATGGATACATACATATGTATGGCAGAGTCCCTTTGCTGTTTACCTGAAACTATCACATTGTTAATTGGCTCTACCCCAATACAAAATAAAAAGGTTTTAAAAAATGGATTTCTTATAGACAATATAGAGTTGGGTCTTATTTTTTGATACACTCTGACAGTCTGTCTTTTAATTGGTGTATTTAGAACACTGACCTTTAAAATGATTATTGATGGATTAACATCTATCATATTTGCTATTGTTTTTCATTTGTTGTCTTTGCTCCTCCTGTTTTTGTCTTTCATAATTTTTCTGCATTTTTTAGATTCAGTTCAGCATTTTACATAATTCCTTTATTTCTCCTTTCCTAGCATATTGATTATACTTTAAACATTTTTTTTCATAGTTTCTCTAGAGTTTACAATATATAGTTACAACTAATCCAAGTTTACTTTTAAATAACACTTCCATTTCACAGGTAGTATAAATACTTTGTAATAGCAAAATATCCCTAGTTCATCCACACTATCCATTGTATGTGTATGTGTGTGAAAGTCACTCAGCTGTGTCCGACTCTTTGCGACTCCATGAACTATACAGTCCATGGAATTCTCTAGGCCAAAATATTAGAGTGGGTAGCCTTTCCCTTCTCCAGGGGATCTTCCCATCCCAGCAATTGAATCGAGGGCTTCTGCATTGCAGGCAGATTCTTTACCAGCTGAGCCACAAGGGAAGCACAAGAATACTGGAGTGGATAGCCTATCCCTTCTCCAGAAGATCTGCCAGACCCAGGAATCGAACCGGGGTCTCCTGGATTACAGGCGGATTCTTTAACAACTGAGCTATCAGGGAAACCCTTGTATCATTATTGTAATTCACTTCACTTATACATAAGCATCATAAGCATACAGCTATACCTATCTAGATATATATCACACATATACATATATAATTTAATATGTTGTTATTATTTTGAACTTTTATCTGTTAGATCAATTAAGAAAAATAAAAATAAAAGCTTTTATTTACCTTACCCATTTTCTGATGCTTTCTTTTTCTTTATTTAGACCATAGTTTCTGGCTTATATCAATTTTCTCCTCTCTGAAGAACTTTTAATATTTAAGGCACATACTGGCAACTAATTTCCTCAATTTTTGTCTGCCTGAGAAGGTCTTATTTCTCCTTAACTTTTGAAAGATAATTTCAAAAGGTGTAGAATTCCAGGTTGGTGAGTTTTTTTTACTCTCAACACTAAACATTTCAGTCCATTCTCTTCTTGCTTGCATGGCTTCTAGATAAGCCTAATGTAATTATTGTCCTTGCTTTTTTTTATAGGTAAGGTGATATTTTTCTTGACTTTTTCTGAGATTATCATTGATTTTCTGAATTTTGAATATGATATTCCTAGTAGTTTTGTTTTATTTTGCATTTTTCCTGCTTAGTGTTCCCTGAGTTTCTTGCATCTGTATGTTGATGTCTTATTAATTTGGGGGAAATATTCCAGCACTGTTTCCTCAAATATTACTCTGTTCCTTTCTTCTATATTTGGTACTCCCGTTACACATACATTACATCTTTTGTAGTCATCCCATATTCTTAGATGTTCTGGGAGTTTTTTCAGTTACTTTTCTCTTTGTTTTTCAGTTTTGGAAATTTATATTGTCATATTCTCAAGCTCTGAGAGAATCTTTCCTCTTTTGTGTCCAGTCTACAAATTAACCTGTCAAAGACATTCTTCATTTCTGTTACAGTATTTTTTTTGACCTCTAGAATTTCTTCTTGCTCCTTCTTAAAACTCCCATCTCTCTGCTTACATTAAGCATCTGTTCCTGCACATTGTCTACTTTTTCTAGTAAAGACCTTATCATGGTTTTTCTTTTTCTTAGTTTATGGCATGATAATTTCAAACTATGTATTTTGCTGTTTAGTACACTTTGTCATTTTTTGTCGAAAGGTAGGTATGATGTACTCAGAAACTGTGGTAAATAGGTCTTTAGTAACATGGGGGTAAGATTCTGAGGAAAAGTGTTCTACAGTGTTATAATTAGATCTCAGTTGTTGATGAACCTGTTCGCCTGAACTTCACCAATGTTTCTCAGTTTTCCAACCCTCACATCTTAGGGGGGACAAGATGGCTAGCAGGAGCTGGAGTTGGGTATCTCCCTCCCCCTAAGCCAGTTGGGCTCTGACAAAACCCTCATAGGTTAGGCTCTGATAAACAGTTTTGCCTGAGGGCAGGCCTTGTTCAGAACAGAATGCTCTGCCATATTTGAAAATGGTATTTTTTTTTACCCTGGCCCTGTTGGAATCACAAGATTTTTCTCCAGTATATACTGCTGGGACTTGATTGAGCTCCTGGAGGTAAATCTCACAAAAGTTTGGGGCCCTTCTATGACTGAGTCCTTCCAGAGCTTTCCTCTCAGACTTGTCCACACTCGGTCACTACAATTCATTGGTTGCATTTTAGGTTTTCCTACACTGGCATTGGTTCCCTTGGAAGTTTCTCTGATGGATTTCTGCTCCACAAATCACTTGTCTATCCAATTTGGGGGGGGGTGTGTTGTGCTCTGAACTCTCTTCTCTGAGGAATCTAAAAAACTTGTGGATCTTTCAGTTTACTCAGCTTTGATTTACTGTTAGGGTGGTGACTTCACTTCTGAGCTCCTTACATGCCAAATGAGAAACCAGAAGTCTAGAAGTCTCTCTTTTTCAGGATGAGTCTGATGCTTATACGGGTTTTGAGCTCGTTAGCTTTTAAACTTAAAAACAAAAAGTACTATCTTGTTTCAAAGAACATCTACAAATTTATTTAAAAATATAAAATTGGTAAAGTGGGGGCTCTTCTGGTTTTAACTGTGTGTATTGGAGAAGCAGGAATCTAGAGTTTTATCCTCTCTGACCATCCGCTGATGGCAACCCCAACTTCCTCTGCAGAATCTCTCATTTGTCATGGGTGCTGCACTCTCCAGGATGGGGTAAGGCAACTATTTCTGAAACCTCTAGTGGTGGTGGTTGTTGGGTGTGTGTGGGTGCTTGTATGTATCTGAGTAGCCAGTCAGCAAAAACGCAGCACCCAAAGCAGCACTGGCTTCAGATATTTGCCCTAGAAAGTGAAAAGGGCAGGAGGGTGACGCAATTGGAATCAAAGTTAGCAATTGGTTCGCTACGGAAAAAAACACCATTTTGCAACTTGCCTCCTTTAAGTAATCCTGTTAGTGCAGGGCGTTATTTAGTTCACACGGCCTAAGGGGATGTTTTAAAGGTGGAGGATTGCCCTGGTGATGAACAAATATGAGAAATAAACTTCCAGTGGGGCTGGGTTGCCTGCTGACTGTGATTTCCTGATGATCTACAACAATGGTTATTCACTAACAGCTGGCGCATGTCTCCCTCAGACAAAGCCACTGGGAAGCGCAGGCACTCGGATTGGTGAACCAGAACCGTTTCCCTGGTAACAGTTAACTAGCACGTGTTTTATTGTTTCCAACTGCTTTTCCTGGGGTATTTGCAGGTGGTGGGAGATGCTTTTTTAAAGAGGGGTCATAACCTCATGAACTTTCAGATGTTGCAGCAAATTAGGGAACAAAACATTTTTTTCTTTCAAATATATTAAGTAAATCTTATTACATAGTATTTTCAAGACAGATGCAGCCCAACAGTTTTCTATTTTGCCATTGTTTCCAGATGTTATCAGTTTTAAAGTCAGAGCTCCATTTTATGATCGGGAAAAATGGTATAGTATAGGAAGGTAAAATTAGCGTGTATGGCAGTAAAAAAAATTTTTTTGCCTCTTGGGAGTGTATTCTAATTTTATATTTTGCTATGAAATATGAGATCAAACCATAAAGTGTGAGTGTATTTGTAATTGACCTTTTAATGGTTTGTATATTCTGTCTCTTCATTAATTTATTTAGCTCATTGTTTTTGCCTTTGCTGGTAGTATTTTTTATTGTTTTTAATTTACAGAAAATTTATAGTATTGCTATAAAATATTAGACCAAATAAGATAAGATTTGATCATATTAGGATTTCCTTCTATATTTATTTGACATGTTTTTGAAAGGATCAGTTAATTTCCAGATGGGTAGCTCCCTCTTCTGTCTGGTTTGCAGAACTCCCATTTTCTGAAGCCACAGTTGGAAGGTAAAGTATGTAATCACAGAATTCTCTAGCTTGGCTGAAGGTAGTTACCATCAGAATAGCAAATTCATGAATTGGGATATGGAGGATAGTTCCATTGTAATAATTTGGTTTAAAATAAATAATCAACCCTGTTAAAATTGCTGGCTGATAGTAAACAAAAACATTCTTTTAAGTTAATTTTGAACTTTATCTGCTGATAGCACTGAAAAAATGCAAGCGTGATCAATCATTTGTCTGAACTCTATTCGAAATACCTGGACATTGGTAAAATAAGCATTTGTCACTTAATTTGCATAGAATTCAAACAATACTGCAACTCAAGGCTTCTCTTTAGTCTGACTTGCAAGGGTTTTCCTGGTAAGGGGTCTTCATGGGTCCTCAAATGTGCACTCACTTGTACATTATTAGATTAGTAATATTCAGATGTTCTTCCCCAGGACCTTAGAATTTTTTTAAAAAACTTAAATTTGCCTTTGCTTCCTTGAGTACAATTCAGTCACTAAAGCAAGAATTCAGGCTAGGCTCTAAAAATGAAAATGAGTACAAAAAGATCTGTGACCTGAACTCATAACCACAGAAACAAAGAGCTGATAAAACTGCTTATAATGATGAGAGCACTTATATATAGTCTTTGTTTCTGGAGACACTATGGAATGATAAATTTTGACTGCAAAGAGGAAATCGTGGATTCATTCAGACTGACCCCTCTTCTTTTCTTCAGTGGCAGGTGTTTGGGGGACTATATGACCCTAATTATGTGAAAATATATTTATTGAGCACTGTTCACAATTCTCCACTTTACTTTTATGTTGGGTAGGCACACTTAGGGACCCTCTGAAAGAGAAAGCTCATCTTACCTTATATATTTCTGTTGTACTGTGTTGCTGTATTCTTACTTTATAGTTTTGTTAGTGGGTTACCAGTAACAATTTGAATATAGTGAAATGGGAATCAGAAGACTATTTATTATTAAATTTGGAGACTTAAGCATGCATTTAGAGATTTTTAATCATGTCTTTATCTCCAAGTAGGTGAAATAATACTCCAAGTAATAAAATATTAGATATTAAATCTCATTTGGAATGAGGGATTGTCAAAAATCACAGACCATAATAAACCCAATTCCACCTCCCCTTTTGTGGCACTGAGCAGGGAGAGAGAGGGTAATTGCTTGCTGAGGGTTCTGCAGCAAGATGGTTACAGAAATCTTTGGGTTTTTCTGGCTTCTGTCTAACTAGGCTTCTATTTGACTAGGTCATACCCTGCTCAGTGGTCAAGGAGTTCTTTACTACTTGTCTGTGGCTCTATAAAAATGAAGTCCATGATTTCTTCCTCTAAGTACAGAGACCCTCACCCCTATTTCTCAGATTTGCATCCCAGTGACTTAATAGCTGAGTGACTTTAGACTAGTTAACCAAACTCTCTGTGCTTTAGTTTCCACTTCTAGGAAGTGAAAACATTAATAGTGCATCTTTCACAGAGTTAATACCAGTGATGTGCATGGCACAGTGTCTGGCACAAAGTAAGCACTTGATCAACACTGGCTATTTTTTTTTATTATTGTCATTTTCTACCATTCTTCACACAATGTGTGCTGCGGTCTTTATTTACTCTATAGCATGAATAAGTAATCACATTCTAAAACAAATGAAGCTCGTATCCCCATGTTCGTAGCAGCATTATTCACAACAGCCAAAATGTGGAAGCAACTCAATTTGCTTTAAATTCCAATTTTGTCTATCCATGGATGAATGGATAAATAAGATGTGATAAATACATATATTGGAATGCTATTCAGCTTTAAAAAGGGAGGAAATTCTGACACATGCTACACATGGATGAATTTTGAGGACATTATATTAAGTGAAATAAGCCCGCCACTAAAATGCAAATAGTGTATAAGTCCGCTTACATGCATAATCTCAAGTAGTCAAATTAAAAAAGACAGAGAGTAGAGAGGCGATTGGTAGGGAGTGAGGAGAGGAAATAATGGAGAATTTTAAAAAATGAATATATAGTTTCAGTTTTGCAAGACAAAAAGAATTCTGGAAATTGATTGTACAACCATGTGAATGTATTTAACTACTAACTGAATATTTAAAAATGGTTAAGATGGTAAATTTTATGCTTATGCTGTGTGTATTTCACTACAATTTAAAACTGTTAAAGATTAAATAAAATTGAAGGGTCTAGTGTAGTTGGAGGATATTAGTTATATTAGTTAATCTCGAAGTTTTGACTTCTTGGTCCCAGAGTTTTGGCCCATGCTATGGGATGGGTTAGGTTTTTCTGAGTGGCTAAGTATGCAATAGCAGTTCTTGAACATCGTGTGTGTTTTAGTTCTGTTTCTTTCCTCTAAGATTGCTGATTGCCAGCCAAGGATGGTCTTAATTTCCAGGGACTTATAGTTTATGGACTCGGATGAAATTACAGAAGCACACTTTTCTCACAGACACATGACGAAACCCCACAGAGACTCTTCAAAAAAATGCAAACACATGAAAAGCAAATTTGATTCAGCAAGTTTGCCATTAACAAAACCTCCTTTGGGGGATGGTCTAGGCTGTTAGAAAGAAGCTTAGAAACTGCCTTATTGAACAAAGTTAAGAAAAAAGGTAGAGAGAGAAAAAGAGAAGAAAATTCACCTTGGGTTTGGAATTTTCTTTTCCAGATTTCTGTTTAATTACTATTGTCATCTACAGAGATATTAAAAACATCATAAGGATAGAAAAGCAAGTGCAACTGGAAAAGGGTTTATGCTAAATTGGCATTTGATAATTTCTTATAACAATCAGATGTATAAGTTGTTTCTTTTTTATTTCAATTCAAAGATTCCTTTCATTCAGTATTTAATATCCTTTTAAATTCCATTCAGTAACATTTAGTGAATATATGCTATGCAGTGTCTCAGAGAAGCGACTGCTGGTTTGGAGGTTTTTTTAAGTATTAGAAGAAGATAAATACTTCAAAACATTTTTTTTTTAATCTTTAAAGTAAATGTACTGGAAATAATAGCTATCCTTTCAGGTAACATTTTCATTATGACCAAGGGACTTATATAAACTAAATATTTGCTGAGGAAAATTCAACTATATTGTAGTAAGAAAGTCTTCTTTCAGATAGCTAGTAGGGAATAGTCACCACATGGGTGAATGTGTCTGCTTAAGCCAGTCATAAAAGAGACAAGATATCTACTTCTTTTGTCAGCTTGTCAAACATAGCAAAGACAATGCTTAGTAGTAGGACAAGACTAAAATGTGTCCAACTCTGTTACTTTCAAAAGGCCACATTTTAATTTTATTTTGTCCTTTTAAAATAACAATCAGAAGTTTTTACCTTAAATGTTATCAATTAAACATTGAAATACAAGTATTAGCTTACTTAGAGGCGCTACCACAATCCTCCTTTCAGTGTTATCTTAATAAAAATTTGGGATTTAGGAATCCACCAATAGGCCTTTTATTTGAATCCATAAGCTCAACAACAATCTTGAGATCACAAAATACACATAAAGAAAAACATGACTTACCAAGAAAAATAGTTGTAACAGCACAAGACAAAATAAACAATTTGATGACATTATTCAGCTCTCTTTCAGTACTAGAGACTTTCTCTGACTATCTGAAGGCTCTAGACAAAAGTGGGGGGAAATAGGGGGTGGTTTTAATATTAAGAGCTATGAAAGGTGAGAAATAGGCTCTGAAAAGCACATCTAAACACAGCAATGTATTTCATAACAGAAATGTTTTCCTTTTCATTCTCAATATTTCTAGTTGAACAAGTACCCACCACCTCAAGGATTCTCAATAAAAATATTTTTACCCTTTTAAGAGAGAGAGAGAGACATCATTAAGTTCATTTTGAAAGATTCACATTAAGCTTTTAGCCAAAAGGGAACCTTTGGTGGCTTTTGAATCCTTTTCAAGTCATGAAACCTGAGAGAGAAACTAAAGAGATCAAATCTTAGCCTACCTCTTTCAGCCCTTGAGAATTCCCTCTCCAAGTAGTTTCTTAAATAGTGAGGCTGCATCAGAATCCTCATTTCTTCTTGGAAGTTATTAAATCAGCAGAAAGATCAACAATAATGGCACATGAAATCTAAGTTTTGTATAGGAAACGACGGGCATTCTACACTTTGTTATTCACTTGATAGACACAGCCATTTTGACAGCCCTAACCTTGGAAACCACAGGTCCTGCTGAGCTCAGCAGGAGTCAAACGCTGAGCACCATCTGTCAAAGCTTTATTCCCTCCTCCTTCTTATCCACGCCTTTACTATAAGATGCTAAAAAGCGATGAATGAAAGTCGCTAGCTACAGTTAAACTTGTATGCATGGTAACACTAATGTTGGGGTAAGAAATTCACTCTGCAATCTACCAAATTTGAGTGAACTGAATTAGGTATCCTATGTTCTTTCTTAATGGTTAGCAGCAGAATAAAGTGTGTGTTGAGGAGCTCCAGAATTACACTCCAGCAACAAATGCTACAAAATAAGGAAATTGTATATCATTTGGTTTGGTTTTACCAACCCTGGTTCAAATGATAAATGGTTTAGAAAGTTCGTAACCCTCAGGATTCTTTGTTTTTCCTCAATGTCCTTTAATTAAACATATAAAAACACATTAGCTTCTTCTTTGCAAAAGTAAAGAGTTTGCTGAGTTAAACTTCATAAGAAGAAATCCCATTCAGAACACACTGTCTTCCCCTCTCTCTAGCATAACAAATTCTAAAAAATTAGCAAGCTTTATTATGGTATAATCAAGTAAACCAAACATGTTATTACAGTTCATGCCACACTCGTATAGAAGACAGAATATCTGTTGATAACATAAAGGAGTTAGAAATGACATTGCTTTTGATTAAGTGCTACCAAAATGCTACTTATTTTGAAGTACAGATTTATTTTTCATTGCACTTAAAGTTTTTGTATATTTAATAAATAATTTTACATATTTATTTAAAATCTTTAAATTTAGAATGACATTTCTAGCACACACAGTTCACTCAGCAATTTAGAAAAAGTTTCCATAAACACAGAATCATACTAGAAGTTTAGAAATTAAGAGTAGAAGAAAGTGAGGTCTTTAGTAGAATTATTCCAAGTTTTAATTTTTAGTTAAATTTTATGCTTTATTCTTTAAACTTATTCTTTGTTTTATCTAATTTTTTTCTAATCTTCCCAAATTCTAAAAAGTAGTTATTTAATATATTATGTCATGATAATCCTATATAAACTCTTTACTAGATGTAATATAATATAGCAAGTATTTATTCATTGCTTAATGTATACTTATATCATCAAGAAGACATTGTGAACATATACTTTAATTAATTGATGATTATATTTACACAAGTGTGTACTTTTACATTTTGCTCAATGTGTCATATATATTTTTTACAGAGATTTGGGAGCCCTTACATAAAATGCTTGAAATGCTCTATATGAAATATTTTAAATAAGTTGCATGCCTAGACGGTGTTAAAGTGATCAAGAAAATCTTGCAATGTCAAAACTAGTTAATAATAGTTTCTAACATTACAAGATTGAAGTTTTTGTGCATCAGTTTTGCAAGACACTTCAGCGGCATATATGATGGTGAGCATATACCCAAATGCATTTGAATAAAGTGTGAATAGGTGACATTTGATTGGGGCTTTCTTTGCCTCTTCTCTGAGCTTTCCTCACTTGTCCTACATTGAGGAGTTGATCTCATTCAGAGGCTGGGGAAGGAAGCTGCCTTTGCTGGTAGATTGAGTCCCTACTTGGTAAACACCTCTATAACCAGTGTCTTAGTCCCTGAAATCCTTTCTCTTGGGGCAAGAAACAACTTTCACCATACTGAGAGAGAAGATTCAAAGGCAAAGGCCCTGAGAGAGAGAGATGGCTTTAAATTATTCTTCCTGACAGTTATTCTAAGAGCAAAGAGAAGCAGAGGTGAGGAGGAAAGGAGACATCTCCCAATGAAGAAGGGATGTGGACAGGTGAGGCAAACCTGGGCCTCCTCAGGGTTTCACCTAGGCAGGGCTGGTCAGGCCACAGGGTAGCATAGCTTTGCATCATGCACATGTAGACTTTCTTGATTCTCACCGATATGTGCTTATTGTCTAATATCAGAATCTCAGAGTTTAAGGGATGTTAAGGAGCATGTAATGCAACCATGTATCACAGAGATGAAGAAACTGAGACCCAGACAGTTCTACCCTGTGGTTTATCCAAACCTTGTTTTTTTAAAAAAGCCATGTTTCAATGGGGTGTAACTGTGTGTTTAAATCCTTCCAGAGACTTTAACTTAATGATTTGCTCTATAGTCTGTCAGTAACAATTATAACCTGTATTTTATAGTTTATTGTATACATTTATACTGTGTGTGTATATATACACACACACAATATGTATGTATTTATACTGTAGCTGTTCCTAAAATGTATAGAGGCAAGAACTTATGTTTATACTGAAGTCTGTCTGCCTGTGTGCTAAGTTGCTACAGTCATGTCTGACTCTTTGATCCTATGGTGTGTAGCCCACCAGGCCGCTGTATTCATGGGATTCTCTAGGCAAAAGTACTGCAGTGGGTTGACATGCCCTCCTCCAGGGGATCTTCCCAACCCAGGGATCAAACCCACATGTTAAAGCCTCCTGCATTAGCAGACAGATTCTTTATCCTAGCATCACCTGGGAAGTCCCACAATGAAGTTTAGAGTTTGCGAAATGCTTTTTGCAATGACTTTCTGCAACCCACTCCAGTATTCTTGGAAAATTCCATGGACTGAGGTGCCTGGTGGGGTCGCCAAAGAGTCGGACACGACTGAGTGGCTTCACTTCACTCACTTCTTACTAGTTGATCTGGCATAGTAGCTTTTCTTTTCTTTTTTCGTTTCCTTTTATTTCACTTTTTTTGTGAAGGAGAGAAGTCTAGGTGTCCATGTATATTGCACAATATATTATATAATATATAATATAATAATATAAGAATATTACATGTATATTGTTATGTCTGTAGTCGTTTCACACCTACTGGATTTTTTTGGCATCAGCTAGGGTACACAGCTCTTTGATAATTTGTAGCAGAGGGAGACAGGGAAGATAGTATTCACTCAGTCATTCAACAAAGATTTCTCAAGGATCTGTTGTGTGCTAAGAGTAGGGGAGAAAAAAAAGGCCCTACATGCAGGGAAACTGTGTTTTAGCAGGTGAGGTGACAACAGGACAAACAGGGACATTAATTATAGAATCATGCAAATATTAAAAAATTATAAGTGCTCTAAATGGCAAGAGGGAAGGAGATGTGAAGCTATGAGTGAGTACCACAGGGTGAGCTTTTCCTGTCAGAGAAGCTCCCTGAGAAAACTGTGACTGAGCTGAGGTGCTCTGGGGAAGGGCAGAGGAGAAAGTTGCTCAAGCAAAGGGAACAGTGTGGGCAGAAGCAGAGGATGCATAAGCCAGTGAAAGGTTGCCCGTGTGAGGGCAGTGTCAGACACGACATGGAGGGTCCCAGGGTAGACCTGACCTCACAGGGCCACGAGGGCTGTGCCTGAGATGGTTGGGATTTGTTCTAAAAGCAGTGGAAGCAAGTGGATTGTTTGAAGCAGCATGGTAGTGTGGTAAGGCGATAAGATTTGGTTTTGTGATGACAACTTTGGTAGCCATGAGGGTGAAGAATTGACTGGGCAAGAGTGGAACCTTGACTGGAGGAGCTGACCAGTGAGCAAAACTTACTGAGTGAGCAAAACCAACACATGTTCCCATTGTACAGGTGGGGCAGCTGAGGCCTGGGAAATGACATGGCTAGGTTCAGAGTCCATTTTTCTGGATTCCTAGGTCAGATATTGCTGGCAAAGCTATCCCACCTTCAAATGCAACCTGGATATCTGCTGCTTGGCATGTGGGCATTGAAAATAATATTGCTTCAGGAGTGTTGGAGGATGCCACCTAAACCTGTGCCCTTCTGCAAAGCAGGCAGCCTTGTTGGTGACATATGTATAGGTCAGCACAATCAGAGAGTTATTTCTGTCCCCACCTTGACAGAAAAGTGGAGTGCTCCCCCATCCCCTACAACCATTTAGTTTCTACTCTCTTGATGACCTCTATACAAACCATACAGATTAGAAAGCCAATGTTTTTAATTCTCAAAAGAAAACTGCAAGGTGATTACTACTCTCTCTGTTTCACAGAAGAAATTGAGTTACAAAGAGGCTGAGTGCTGTGTGTTCTGGTTTTCTCATCTATAAAAGTGGAGATATTACTGACCTCGGAGGATTTCATGAGCAATCTGATGAGGCGTATAGCACAGGGCTGAGCACAAAGTGAGCGCTCAGTAATTGTTCCTTTTTGTTATTATTATTATCTATGGAATTCAGAGTCAGATTTAATGATAAGTTATTCCATGATAGCTCAGTTGGTAAAGACTGCCAGCAATGCAGGAGACCCCGATCGGATTCCTGGGTTGGGAAGATCCGCTGGAGAAAGGATAGGTTACCCATTTCAATGTTCTTGGGCTCCCCTTGTGGCTCAGCTGGTAAAGAATCCACCTGCAATGTGGGAGACCTGGCTTGGGAAGATCCCCTGGAGAAGGGAAAGACTACTCACTCCAGTATTCTGGCCTGGAGAATTCCATGGACTATATAGTCCATGGGGTCACAAAGAATTGGACATGACAGAATAACTTATACTTTCACTTTCCTAGTAACTGTTTGAGGGCTTGTGGTTACTATATTTGTTTTCATTCCCTTTTCATAATCTTTATTTTCTTTTAAAGAAATAATAAAAACAATTTAATAACTACTAAAATTTTGGAAAATTATCATCCATATCCTGTTTATCCTGTTAGAGTATGATAGCTTTCATATATGTTTTCCTTATTTTTTCCTAGAAGTGTACCTATCTATACTTAGTTGGAATCATCATGTATCACAATTTTATAACCTGCTTTTCCTCTTGATATTTTATCTGAATTTTTCATATTACTGCCAAGCCTTGGTGAATATAAATGAATAAATGTCCCACAATTTAATTAGCTATATCTTGATCATAGTGTATTTTTGTTGCTTTCAGTATTTTTCTATCATAAATAATAATCTAGTGGCCATTTTGTTACCTATAACATTTTCTTCTTTGAGAATATTTTCTTAGGATACATTTCAAAAGTTAGAACTTGAAAATTTTGTAATATTTGCTATTTATTTTTAAATCATCATGCCAATTTAAAATTTTTATTTTATTAATTTTATTTTAGAAATGCCCTTTGTTTTGTTGGGCTTCCAATCTTTTTTTTATTTTTAAAGAAATAATTTATTGAAGATCATGAGGATGAGCAATGGCAGAACCAAGATTTGGAATCTTCTTCCTACTATACCAATGATGCCAATGGGAAAAAAATTCTCAAGGCTCAGATGTTAAAGAGCCAATCATTCTTAGGGACCAGTTGAAGCAGCAAGAAGGCTGAAGTCTAGAATTTGGAAGTTTGGAATTCAAGTCCTGACCCCCAATCATATATTGGTTGAGTTTGGTCTCCTCAGCTCCAGATCCACTGGTTTTTGCCCCTGTTCTGTGGGGAGTCTGAGGCTGAGATAATGCATGCAGGTGCTCCTGGAGCCGTGTTAATCAAAGCCCTGGTGTAGGGTAGTGTCTTGCTCTGGATCCTGAACACTGAGCTGCTCTAAGAAGCTAGTACAGTGTGTCTCGGATTTGAATCTGCATGTGAATCATCTGGTAATCCTGTTACATTGTGTTTTAATAGGTCTGAGGTAGCCTGGGATTTTTACATTTCCTACAAGCTGCCAGGCAATGCCTAATGCTGCTGGCTGCTGCTGGGGCCATGGACCACATGGGCCACACCTGGAGAAGCTGACGATAGCACACAGATGATGGTCCCCATGGTGCAGAGCACTCTGCTCATGGAGCAGTTTATCAATAAGTGAAAAGGGTAAGAATTAATAGTAGCTAGCCAGATGCTCCTGAAGTGGGATCTACTATGCTATATAGTATGTGAATATTCCCTACCTATTAGTGGAAGCTGAAACTCCAACACTTTCGCCACATGATGTGAAGAACTGACTCATTGGAAAAAACCCTGATGCTGGGCAAGATTGAAGGCTGGGGGAGAAGGGGATGACAGAGTATGAGATGGTTGGATGGCATCACCGACTTGATGGACATGAGTTTGAGCAAGCTCTGGGAGTTGGTGACGGATAGGGAGGCTTGGTGTGCTGCATTCCATGGTGTTGCAAAGAGATGGACACGACTAAGTGACTGAACTGAACTGATTTGTGGAAGACATGTTATCTGCTATGTTTCCTCTTGAATGCTGGAGATCCCCTGTCCTTTGAACCTAGGAATGTCCCCTTTCCTGAGCTATGGTAGGAGGAACAAAGCAATAGCCTGAAATAATGGAGTAATAGGGAAAGTCCTAGCCTTTCATTCTTATCATTTCCTTACCTGATCATGAAAGGTAGGACCTTTTCCATCCTTGTTTTATATTGTTGGAGATTTCACCAAACTCCCCTTAAAAGCTGATCATGAAAATCTGCCAGCACCAACTTGGAAGCCATAAAGCATTGTTACAAATCTTTCCAAGCATCTGCTACATGAAAAGAAGTAAGATCCTGCAATGACTGAGGGCAAGAGGGCACCTCCAAAGTGGGATGTCCCAGCGCTGCTCTGCAGAGGCCCTTTCTCTGCACGTAGGCTGCCCCTGGAGGCTCCAGCACCTGTTCTTACACATCCCTGCTGGCTTCTGTTGTTTGCAATCACTGTCAAAAGCTTCCCAGGAGAGTGCTGGGACAAGCCTTGTCAGGAAACAAGAAAAGCCCGGAGTGTGGCAGTTGGCCTCACAAATGTGAGGATGTTCAGAGTCCCAGTAGGGACTCTCATTTCCCTTTTCACATCACCATGAGCCTCATGTCAAGAGGAAATCCTTTGAGTTTAGGTACTGTGGCAGAGAATTGTCCTATGAAATTCATGTGACATAGATAGCCGAGTTTAATTTTTCTAAAACTGAAATGTAATGAGCAGTACTTGGAGGTACACAGCCCTCAGGCCCTGTGGAGTTCTTGCCCAGAGAGTTGTGTGCTACATGATCAAGAAGAAAGAATCCTGGGTTGGGAATAGAGGAAAAATAGTCTGTGTCTTATACCTGAGCTTTGAAAGATTAGTGTAGCTTTCAAGGAAAGATTCCACAGTAGAATATGATAAATGTACTTTTATTTTTGCTCTGAAGACCTCCTTGGTAGAACTGTATAGTTACTTCCAGTTGATAGTGCAAGTGGCTCTGTCTTGATAACTATTAACCATATAACTGTTAATTATAAGCCTGCATTTTGGATGTGTGAATAGTGTTTGATATAAATAAAGACACAACTTTCATCATTTTTTGTATTTATCTTATTGTAAGCAGTGGGGAAATAGGATTCTTTTGTCTCAAATTAAAATTTTTTCTTCTTTTTCTTTGATCATTTAAAAATGTTTCAGTTTAAAATTTAAAATGTTGAAAATTGTTTTTGAAATACAGAGAAATACTTTTAAGGGGATGCTTAACCAGCAGATCTTATGTAATTAAACGTGAGCTTACTGCTGCTGCTGCTAAGTTGCTTCAGTTGTGTCCGACTCTGTGAGACCCCATAGACAGCTCCTCTGTCCCTGGGATTATCCAGGCAAGAACACTGGAGTGGGTTGTCATTTCCTTCTCCAAGTGAACTTACTAAAAGATACAATTTTGTTATGTCAAGAGATAGTATTTACACTTAAAGACTGCCTTCTTTTTCATGAACATCCTCCATCCTAGTAGTTTTAGATGAAATTTAGATGAAACAAAATGAAGTTACAGCCTGGGTTTCAGAATATAACTTGTTTATCAGAAGTATAATCACTGTTTAGGCCCTGAATTTTCTTCACTCAAACATTAATATGATTGACTTAACTGAGCTTTGATTGTGATAAAAGATGTCAGAGCTATTTAGGTTTTTGGAAACTTTTCAAATCTAAATAGCAGGAAAAATCAGCAATGCAAACTTATTTACTTTATTTAATGGAACACAATTTACATCTAGGAATTGCATTCACAGTGAATATGCCTAAAGCATGAAGCAAGAGGTCTGTCTTTGAAATTTCTTCCCTTCTTGTTCAGCTAAATAATCGAGTTTTGGGTAAACTGATATTTATTAATTCCTTTGGTTCATTTAAGGTTTTATATATATTTGAAAATAAAATATTATCTCCTGTAAATAATTATTAGAAAACTATAAAATGATGTCTTTGACATTAAAATCAGGGTCATTTGGCTACTGAATAAATCATCATTATTTTCCTTTGAGATTTTAAATTCTACTGTATTTTCAGAATTAAGGTCTTTTAATATAAATTAAAAATGTAATTTTATACTGGTTGTCAATTACTAATGAGTATCATATGAGTTTAAAAAGTGTTTTAAAAACTAGTATGATCCATGAGTAAGGAAATCTGATTTCCAAAATGGCTAGTTTGGGTTATTGTATGTGTAAAAGATCCATATAACGCAAAATTCAGAAAAAGGAAATCTGGTCATCTTACTTAAAAGAAAGAGATGAAAATGATTAGGATTAAAACTGTCAGCCTACAGGCAGGTATATTTTCACTGTTTCACAAATAGAGAACTATCTTCTGTCAGAGGAAATTCTAGTAATTTTCCAAGTCCTCTTATAGAGGACAATGTCCAGATTTGCTCCCACACTCCCCCACCGCCACCCAACTCCTCTATTCAGTGGGAGCTTCTTCCTTACCCTGACAATCTTCCTTAACAAAGAATGAAGGAGCTCTCCAAGATTAGGATAATTGGAGGCTTTGTTAAAGGGGAGGTGACATACTTCCAAGTCTTGCCTCTGCTTCTAAAGGGGGCATAAATCGCAAGTCTTTCTTTCATTCTTTCAAAGTCCCTCTTGCCATTTTTTAAAGTCAACAGTGGGATATTGACCCTAAAGAGGGACCCATCACTTCAGGGAAGGAACTGTGGCTGTGGGATTTGGAGCTGTCTTTCTACCATCCAGTTTATCCTGACATAGGAGGACCAGAGAGCCTGCTAGATAAAAGCCTGACTCTGGAGTAAGTTACCTTTGGGTGTGAAAGTGCCAGTAAAGGGACATCTCTGCTACATGGACATCCACACAACCTTTGAATTTTAAAATTCTGTTCTGGAATAAATCCTTCATTGCTCAAAAAAACGGGGGTGGGCAGTGGTGGGGATGAACTCTAGTGTGAACTGGTCAAACCAAATTTTAGTTTTTAGGTAAAAGTAATTATGACATTGTACTTCTTCATCTTGTACATTCTTGAAAAATCCTGAAATCATACATACTCATTTGTAAGCTCATATAGCAATTGACTTACAGAAAACTTTCAATATATTCTGTCAGAGCAAAATGCTGTTTCTTGCTGTTTATTCAGCCTACCGAATAAATTTCTCCCACACAATAGCCTTCCTGGCAATGTGTATATTGTCACTTACTTGTATATGGTTTATGGGGTTAGGCACTTATGGATAATTTTTCATGCTCGACAACCTAAAGAAGCTAAAAGAGGTATGGCTGACTTAGTGTATAGGTCATAAGCAAAATTTACATGCAGAGCCAAGTTTCCAGCTTTAAGCAAATGACTTATCTGTAATCTGATGCAAGTAAAATGACTGACCTTTCAAATGTTTGTTGGGCTTCAAGTGTCTGGAACAATCAATATGTACATTATTGTTTGTATTTTATGCTCCTGATCCCATTAATGTATGCCTACAGAGTGCCGGGACACCATTAGTTTCTGATACTTCTGAAGCTATTGGGTGGCATTTATCAAGCAGAAAGGCAGCCCTTATTGACTTGTGATAGTTTCTGCATTGCTCGAGCTCAGTATTTCATGAGCTGCTTATCTAGTTTTGGTAAGCAAGCCCTTTATTGCTCTGAAGCCTTCTCAATTAAATAATAATGAACCAATTTGTTTAAAAAGAATCTTTAACTTGCAGACTCATTAATTTCTCTATTGTGAATGTCAGAGGATATGTTCTCTTGGGCAGGGGAGACTAGAGAAGCTTGCTGAAGTGGACTGATTGCTGGGTGTGGGAGTCGGGAGGCTGACAGACTGTCTCTAAAGGGCTGTGTGACTTTGGACAGGTCTTCTCAATGTCCTGGAGCCTGTGGTATCCCAGTTATGAAGTGGGTAAGGTGCACCAGATAATCAATAAGATCCCTTCCAGTGTGGACATCCAATAAATAATAAAATATCCATATGCAAATATGTGGGCAGTGGTGCAACATTACCAGTAACTGCAAAACTGAGACATGGAGAAATCCTTTAATCACCCTACCTCCCCTCTGAATAAGGAAAGAAGGGAAAGCTACATTCCTTCCTGTTTGCCCAGAATATACTGGATTCATTGTAGGTATTGGGAGAGAGGTATCTGTGATGTATACACATGTATAACAAAATATAAAGAGATATATAAAAATGTTAAATATAGAAATACAAGTATAAATATTTCATAAATATACATGTACAATTATATAAACTTATATGTGCTGTGCTGTGCTTAGTTTTTCAGTCTTGTTGAACTCTTTGTGACCCCATGGACTGTAGCTGGCCAGGCTTCTCTGTTCAAGGGACTCTCCAGGAAAGAATACTGGAATGGGTTGCCATGCCTTTATTCAGGGGATCTTCATGTAGGCTTATAATTATGTAACTATACAAATAATAATATGTATTATATATAGACCCTATTCTTTTTTTTTTTTTTTTACTTTACTTTCTCCCATTCCACACACTTTAGCTCCACTGCCCCCAAAAGGACAGAAAGTGCAAAGTACCACCACCTGTTATGAGGCAGAACAGAAATTCTGAGTTGTCCATTGAAGAGACAGGGGACAGTTACCCATTTCTGTATTAATTAGCTCTCTCTTTGTAGGGTTTTGTTATTGCAGAGTCTAATGACTTAAAATTAAACATCCATGGTCCAATTAAAAATTATGAATTGATTAATTGGTTTCTAAATTCTCTGTGTTATCGACAAGTTTCTGCATCACTGAAGCTATAAGACATGTCATCCATTATTAACTTTGATGGCCTTAAAAAAGATAAATTATATAAGATAAATTATATCTTTGTCTTCTCACAAAGGCAACACTTTGAAAGTGAACATGGTCTCAATTTCCTCTGAATTTCAACCTGCTTATTTGTTTGAGTTTATTCTGATTTCATTTAGATTCTATTGATTGTTTAGTCAACACTAACAGACAATAGCAGAGAAGGAAATGGCAACCCACTCCAGTATTCTTGCCTGGAAAATTCCATGGACAGAAGAGTCTGGAAGGCTACAGTCCATGGGGTCTCAAAGAGTCAGATAGGACTAAGTGACTGGCCACAACAAACAACAGAGTTTTCTTAGTATGAGCAGATAATAGATAATGTATAATGCAGTTTAAATGATAAAATACTTTTGCCAGAAATGTAAGTTCTGCCATAAGGACTGAAAATGCTGTCATTAAAAAATTAATATTTACAATGAAAATTTCAGAAAGAAAAACCTATTTCTTCAAAGAACAAAATGTTAAATTTACCCTTAAGACAAGAGCAATAGATAAGAACATATGAATAAAACATGCTATTTCTAAGGTACATCTAAAATACAAGCATATACATTTTAGGAATAAATTAGTTTCCTTTGAACTCCTGTAGTTTGTGCTAGGATAAAGATTAAATGTTAATAATACAAACAACCTAAAATAACATTCAAGATTTGAGCTCAATCACCATAGTTGATTTATTGCAGAGGGAAAATGTTCTTACCTTGACTTTTGCAAAACTCCTTATTCCTACTATTATTTACTTCTTTAACCTAGAATAATCTTTTGCTTCATAGTCAGAATATTACTTTTCTAACGTTGTAGGTATGAATCTACTGTTAAGTTTCCAGTGTTGGCTGCGATGCAAAATGTGTTGGGGAAAAAAATGACTTAGGCAAGTTTTTAACACCTCAAAAGGACCGCCCTTTATCCCACAATCCCTTTTGTGTGCTTCATTATTGATCAGACTTATGCAGTTTTTTGAAGCCCTGAAATTACTAAGGCAGTGCTTTATTTGACTATTTATCTCCTTAGCAAAATTGTTGCCATCTCTGACCTTTCAAAAATGTTTATGACAAGGTGTTTGCTATTAATCCCACACAGGAAGGCGTGAGAAGCCTCTGTTGGGATCTCTTGTTGTCAGAAGATACGATTTTCTTGTAAAATCACAGTTTTAGAGGAGACAAGAGTTTGGTTGTTATTTTAAATTTTATATAATAATATAGCTTGAGAAGGTTAATATTTCCTAATTAACAGATCCATTAGTAGGATAAGTAAAGACAGGACAAGACTTTCTATAAAGTATGCAATACCCCTACCAGCCTAGATCTGTTTTCATATTTAATGCAAAGTCAAGAATGGAGATGTAAAATCACAGATTAGACAGAAATTTAGAGATCATCTAATTCAATCTATTTTATTTTGCAGATTGTGAAACAAAAGTATATGAGTTAAGTCACTTTTGTTACTTTACCAGTAAGGGCAAATTTTTCAGTTACTGACAAAACAGAGAGACATTCTCTGACTTATAAGGCCCCATTAGACTTAGCCCTGCTTACCACTTTTGACTTCATTTCTCCTCACTTTTCCCATCATCTACCATGTTCCCATCACTCTACCCTTTCTACTTTTCCTGGGAACTTCTCAAGCTACTCCCCAGCTTAGTTTTCCTTCAACTTGGAATGATCTTCCCCTGAATCTTTACTGCTAGTGTTTATTCATAATTTAGGTTTTAGCTCAGATGCTACTTCCTCAAATGGGCCTTTTATTGCCACCCAATATAATAATTGGAATAGTTATATAAGTAATGAATCAGTGGTTAACACTTACTGAGCTCTCAGTTCATGGCAGGCACTGTTCTATGCACTTTAGAAAGCACTTACCAATTCATTAACCCTCAAGAAAACCCCATAAGACATATAGTGTTTTTATTTTCACTTCATAGGCTAGGACATTGAGGCAAAGAAGCGATACAGCTCTAAGATCATATAGCTAATTAGTGGCAGAGCCAGGATATGAATTCAGGTGATCTGGTCCCAGTACCCAGAAGCTCCTTCATCTTTCATAGCCTACTCCTTTGTCACTCTCTAGCCTAGTACCCTGTTTGACTGTCTTTATAGATTTTTTTGCTAGCGATTACATCTTGTTCTTTATCTCCTTTCCACCCCATTAGACTCTAAGTTCCATGAGAGCTAGAAGCTTGCCTGTCTTTTCCATTGCTGTTTTCACCCAGGTATAGAATAATGCCTGCATCTAGTGGTATCTCAATAAATTCTGCATGAATGAATGAATTTGAAAAAAAAAAAAAGCATCAGGTACAGTGAGAATGAAAGGGGCCGCTGGGCTGCGAGTTGACTCCTTAGTGAATGTAGTATGAGAATCCTTCCAGTAGCAGAAGCAAGACTAATGAGAGTGGGAATAAGAGCAGGGACAGGGGGCATGGAGGCATTAAGAATGGGCTAGATTCTGAGAGAGCTTCCCTGGTAGCTCAGTGGTAAGTAGAGAATCTACTTGTGGGAGACGCAGGTTCAGTCCCTGGTCTGGGAAGATGCCCTGGAGGAGGAAATGGGAACCCACTCCAGTATTTTCGTGTGGGAAATTCCATGGACAGAGAAGCCTGGTGGGCTATAGTCCATGGGTTGCAAAGTGTTGGACAGAACTGAAAAACAACAACAAATTTTCAAAAGATTGATAGTAAAGGGAGCAGGGGATGATACATAGCAGTTGTGATTTTATGCTTTAGTCAGAAATCCTCGTGGAAAACTTGTACCCTTGCAATTTAGAAACTCCCCCTTGCAGCTCTTTAATGATTACAGGTACGTGAACACCCATTTCTGTCTCATTTCCCTGCCTATTTAACCTGCTGAAAAAGCAAAACAATGGTTTGGTCACAGAATTTTTGTCTGACTTCATGCATTTCACAAAGACTATACTCCTCGGCAGTCACTGCCAGGATCATCCCTGGGGGAGCAGACCTTCCCTCATCACTTTCTGTAGACTTGGGAACTCTGTATAAAGTATTCACAACTTGCCTTGGGATTTCAGGATACACATCATCCATCCTTTTCTACACACTTTTGGAAGTTGCATACAGTATTACAATCATAATTTCTCTAGAATTTGGACCTCCCTGGTGGCTCACACAATAGAGAATCTGTGTGCAATGCAAGAGACCTGGGTTTGATCCCCGAATCAGGGAGATCCCCTGGATAAGGGAATGGCTACCCACTCCAGTATTCTTGCCTGGAGAATTCCATGGACAGAGGAGCCTGGCAGGCTATGGTGCATGGGTCTCAAAGAGTTGGGCACAACTGAGCGACTAACACTTTTCTTGGAATTTGTAATGGGAGAGAGACCATAGAAATAGTGAGAGTTAACTTTAGTGGCTCTGAACCATCCCCATTGTGGTCAGTGTCCTGTGTGGCTAACCAGAAGTGTTTCCATGACATTGTTCTGATGTATGTGTCCAATAGGTAAGCCCTCATCCCCAGTACAACATTTGTTACCATCAAAAGGAGGGTGATGCCAGAAATCTCACATGTGAAAGCTAACCTCTCTAAAATGGTTTTGGTTAGCTTTCCTTCTGGCTTCTCTAATGAGGTGCTGGTATGAAGTCGCAGTGGGAAGGAACATCTTGGTTTTACAAAGACTCTCTTTGTTATGAAGCCAGATACTGCTGCTAGTTCTGGGAAGAAAATATTGCCCTCCTTTCAAATGTTGTCTCTTTCTCAGCATCAATTATAAACAAAGATTCTCTGTGGAATTCTTTTCTTTGTGTGTTTGTGTGAGTATGTGTGTGTGTGTGTGTGTGTGTTCTCATTGTCAGTCACTTAGAAAAGTTAATAATTCAAGTAGAGCCTGGCAATGATTATTAAAGTGTAAATGTTATAGCGTGACACGATCTGGCCCAAGGTCTCTCAAAGATGGGCATTTGGGATAGGCGTGTCTTCTGGGATAGGCGTGTCTTCCTTGTGAGCAAAGTCCCGGGCATTGCAGGATGTGGAACATTCCAGGTCCTGGGTCACAACTTCTAGTGGCACCTCCCAATTATTTTGACAGTCAAAAACTCTTCACATGTTAGCAATCAACCTGTAGGAGTAGGTAGTATGTCCCTGGTCTTGACCTAACTCAGGAGTCATACGCTCAAATGCCAGTGGTGCCAGAGGCTAGCCAGGTAACATAAATGTGATCCTCTGGCCCAGTGTTAGGCAATAGGGAATGGTATGTTCTGGGCTTGCTGGGAAATGTGCATCATTTACTTAGAGGTATTCAAAATCAAAGTCTAATAGAGTTTAAATTAACTCTTTGTAGCTACCTGAAGATGTCAGGATCACCCCTTTCCATCTCCTGACGTTTGCTTTTTCATCTACCCACTCATCAATTCCATCACCTTAACTCTTTCTTTAACCACCATCTACCCAGTACACTGTAATGTAGAGTATTACTGCCATGGTTTTCTGCTCTGTTGAGCTGTGAGCTCCAAAGGCAAGGATCCTTGCCTTATTTTGTTCTTATATCTCTAGTACCTAGTACAGTACTTGACACATAGTAGGCCTGTCTTAAACACTAGCTGAATGAATGAACAAATGAAAATTATTATAGATCTTGAACTGATTTCTGAGGAGTTTATAAGAGGGATGTTGAAGTTTTAAATTTTCTGTTAGGCAACATCTGCTGTGAGTCCTTAGAAGGCACCTCTGGGTTTCCTTTAGGTTCTCTCCTGGCACATAGAGCAAGGCTTACTTTCATGTCTCTGCACCCATTCTGTTTGTTCACTAGTGCATTGGTTTTGCTGCAGAGTTGGAATAATTTTAACCTGAAATTGTAAAAAGCTGCTTTATGAACTCTCACCACTGTGCTTTGCCCAGGATCACATGCTGCTTCCTCAGAGATGTCAGGGTGCAGCTGCTTGTGATTCTTCTGTACTGACAATAAGCTCCATTTCTTGTTCTGGTTCCTGGCAGGGAACCAGGGGATTGCCTTTGCCCCGTCTGGCCTCATTAGCATTGGGTAGTGATTTAGTGGAGCTAAAAACTCCTCCCATTTCAAAGTCAAGACTTCCCTAAGTGTCTCCTAGATTCCTCTTCCTCCCTCCCTCTTTCCTTCTTTTCTTTTTTCCTCTCTTACTCTGTCTCTTAATTTTAATCTATTAGCTTAAAAATGAAAAGTCAGTTTAGCTGGTTGTCCACCCTTTTCCTGACATTTTATTTGGCTGTAAAGCTGAATAAGAAATGTAGCATTCAAAGTAACAGAGCAAACTTCTCCTTTGTCCCCAGGAGCTTAAGCAAATGGGCCATAAGGATTTTATAAAGAAAATCTTTTCTGCTAACTAGTACATTAAGAAATCTGAATGCTTACAGCATACCTCATCTGTTTCCATTCATATTATTATTTCCTGGCAATATTATTAAACATAAAGAAATATTGTTAATGCACACATTTCTTTTTTTCTAATTTCCCTTCCTGTAGTCTGCCTTCTTTGGTTTGGTTGGCTTTTAAAGACAGTACATGCTTGACCAGCTGTTTGGTTTCCCATAGCCAACATACACATACCCATGGTGTTCCCCTGTGATTTTCAAGGCCTGGCTTTCTTTTGATAAGGTCGGAAGCATACACAGCTTATCCACATCTGCTGTGTTCCTTGAGGTCAATCAGAGTGTCCTTCCTTCTGGAACTGATGGGAATCTCCCAGAAAGAAACAATTACTGCACTTGAAAAATCTATTGATCTACATTGTGTGGTTCACCTGGTATTTGGGGTTCAGGGATACTTTCTGAAAATGGAAGATCAGTTCAGGGGATTCAGAATGTGAACATGGTAGTGAATACACTCATGCTATACATTTTCAAGTATTTGTTGCTGCTCCTATTAGAATAGCAGAATTCTGAATTCATTTGCTGTAAAATGTCAACAATGTAGGTCACCTGGCATTATTGACTTCACTGGTTGAATTGCAAGTCCATGATGGTAGTGTTGGGCACAGTCACAGATGATAAATAATCACTGTACTTGTGATTGTTCCGGGTAAGTATGCTTTCCCATTTCCCTTTTATCTTTGTGTAAATCTGAGGCCCTGTTTTTAATGTCTCCTGATGATAATCTATATGGATATATGAGGGCATGTTGCGGAAAACAAGAGCCTGGGGCTATCAACTTAAAATTTACTTCCCACGTGATCCATGTTGTGGGATCAAAAGAAGCTTGGGAGCAGGTCAACACTCTATGTATTGCTATCCAGATCCAGTAACTGGATAAATAATTAAAACCCTTCAATAAGCTTTCTTTAGTTTGACTTTTTGTTTCAGTTTATTTTTGTTGTGAAATAATTCTCCCTCACAGTTGCAGGCCTGAGTCCAGTCGCTTACCCTCCTTTAGGAATTAGAAGACCCAGACCTAAATCCCAGTCACAAGCTTACCATCTATTTGTACCTTTGCTCCAGGTTTACATCTGCAGAATATGAAAGATACTCTTTCACAGTTTCCCATAGCACACAGTAGACCCTTTAAACATTACCTGGATTTCTATCTTTATATTCTGAAAAAACTAAGAACAGTGAAATGACCTGAACACTGAAGAAGATACTGAATAAGTCTGAGGGTAATATAATTGAAGTTTTCTGGGGAAATATTTGAATGTAAACTTTTGTTCCTTATGATGATACTTCCTGAGGACATCAGAGGTGGAGACTTGAAAGTTATTGTTTCATTAAGGAATAAAGTAATTTTCTGAAGATTTTGTGTAGGGGCATTTATTTATTGCTCTTAAACTTTCATGTCTACCTAAGAAGTCCACTGAGTGTTCACTGATTAGTAGTCTCAGTCTTATCATCTGTGAAATGGAGTTAGTAATTGTGACAATCTAATAGAATTTAGTGAGAATATAATTAGATAAAGTATATAAAGAGCTTTGCATACCACCTGGCACATAGTAAGTAAGTATTCAATAAATGTTTGATTACTATTATTTTCTTTACTAATAAATATCCTACCACAGAGGTTGCTACATTTTCAAAGGGAGTTTAAAAAGGATGGAACATATTTCCTCTAACCTCATCCCAGCTATAAAATGTACTTGCATGCCCATTCAGTCATGTCTGACTCCTTGTGATCTCATGGACTGTAGCCCACCTGGCTCCTCTGTCCATGGGATTTTTCAGGCAAGAATACTGGAATGGGTTGCCATTTTCTCTTCCAGGGGATCTTTTCAACTCAAGGATCGAACCCACACCTGTGTCTCCTGCATTGGCAGGTGGATTCTTTACCATTGAGCCACTGGGAAGCCCATAAAATGTACATTTTTGTAATTTTGATAAATCTAAGGTTCCAGGAAATTTTTAAAGGCTCCATCTTTTTGGACTTGGAAAATTCTAAAAGATGTCTCTCATATATGAAAACCCACATTTTAAAATCTCAAAATGTTAAAGATCCCCAAGACAAGCACTGAGTAGTATCTAGGCATTTCTTCCTTTCAAATGGGTATAATTTAATGATAACTTATCCTTTTCACTTGCAGAGATTCTCAGGTTATTCTCTATTGTTTCGAGAAATATAACTTAAAAAATAGGGGAAATATACCAATCTGTATGAATATTTTTCTCCTGATTAGACAACATGATCACTTTAGTTGTTTGTACTCCAAAAGTGCTGATGCAGGAAGCCTTAATTGATTACAACAATATATGGACTGGCTTAATGCTTTGGGTCATATCCTTGGGAAATTTACATTCCTTATGCAAAATTAAATGTGTTGCAAGCATCTTTCCTGTCAAAGGCCATTTGTTTTCTTTTGCTCATTTGGCTCCAAGTTTGACTTCTGGAGATGAATTCTGGGTATCATTGGCACATAGATTCAGATGCTGTTTGTAGATAGCTGTTAAGTTCTGACTATTATTCTTGCTATTTTAGTTTTTATCAATGTCTCCTTTTGCCATTTCTCCTTCTATTTGTAATCTGCAGGTTGTGATTGGGTCCTACTTTGGGATAGGTTTCTTTTTTTTGGTTCTCGCTGAGTGATTCAAACTATCATCATGTGCTTTGAATTTCCTGTAGATGAGGAGTTATACCCAACCTGCTGTTAGAGTATCAGGGCCCTCAGGTTACCACTGCTCTCACTCAAACTGGCAGGTCTCTCATCACTACTGCTTTTCCCTGTGGTTACCTGTCCTTACAGCTGAGTATACTTCTCTGAGCTGTTTAGATGCGAGCAGCTGACCAGCAGGCCTTTTGTTCTCTCCTTCAGTTTTGCAACTCTCAGAGCCCAGGCCAGTTCATTGCTGATGGGCCTTTTCTGATCTAGAGTTGACTGGACATGACAAGTGGATATGAGCAGGAGGGAGTAGGAGAAATTGAAACTCACTATCAGGTTTATAGTTTAGAGCTACTGATGGAAACAGTGCTTGTAGTGCTATGATAAGGAATAAGAAAATAGCTTTGGTTGGAAAAATATTAATAATAATGTCGATTGGTTTTGGATATGAACTTTCTCTGCCTTCAGATCAGCCTTCAGGTGGAGAAGCACAGAGGCCACTGGAAAGAATATCTGTAGCTCAGATAAGTAGGAGGTTGGCTGCTCAAAGGGATGATCTGTATCTTAAAGTCACTTTTAGGAAAAAATGAACATATTCTTCAATTATGTGAAATCAGCCATGGGTTACCTGGAATGTGTGGGCATCCCCTTTATAAGAATTTCCTGACTCCCAGATGTTTCTTTTAACTGAAAAAAATTTATACCTACACTGTTTCTTTTTTTTTTTCCTTTTTACTATGGAAAATTTCAAACATATACAAAAGAGAGAATAATGTAAAGAACTACCAGTTACTACTGCCTCACTTTACCAATTTTCAACTCATGTCCAAATTTGCCACACTTAAACCAGTCCCACACATTTCTTCTCTTCTGGGGGACTAGATATTAGTCTATTTAGCCAAATCTCAGATGTTATATTGCTAAATCCATAAACATTGTGGCATGTATCTCTAAAAGATAAAACATTATTTTAAAAACATAAGCACAATATGATTATCCCAGAAGGGGAACACATGTATATCCATGGCAAATTCATGTCAATGTATGGCAAAACCAACATGATGATGTAAAAATAAATAAATAAACTTAATTATAAAAATAAAAATTAACAATAATTCCTTAATAATATTAAACATCCAGTCAACATTTAAATTTCCTTATCTCATAATTTTTCAAGATGATAATTTATTGAGATTAGTATGGAAATTAGACTTCTACATTGTGTGATATGTTTATGAAAATTTTTTTTCTTAAGATATTGGTTTCCTTTCTCCTTTCTCTTTTTTTCCTCTCAATATGTTTGTTGAAGAATCCAAGACAAAGTATTTTAAGTTTCAGCACTGAATATATTTGGTTATCAAAAACTACTGGTGCTGTTGAATAAGCCAGAATTTCAGAGCAGAAGTCAAAGAAATCCATTCTTAAACTCAGCAGCACAATCTCACTTTATAATTTTGTGGCTAGAGGGAGGTGCCAGCAGCATGGGGGAGTTTCCAAATGCAAAACAGTATAGATGGACTAGGGTGGGTCCTTACATAGCAGCTTCTGTAATTTCCCTCAACAGCTTTCACTCAAATCAAGGTTAAATACAACCTGCTATGTTAATATTGGGGCTTCCCAGGTGAGATATCTCAGTGGTAAAGAATCTGTGGGCAATGCAAGAGATGTAGGAGACATTGGTCCCATCTCTGGGTCTGAAGACCCCCTGGAGGAGGAAATGGCAACCCATGCCAGTATTCTTGCCTGGAGAATTCCATGGACAAAGGAGCCTGGCGGGCTACCGTCCATGGAGTCACAAAGAGTCAGACACGATTTAGTGATGGAACATGCAGGCATACATATTAATATTAATTAAACTTTAAAGCTAATTATCCTAAGCACCATCTTCATATACTTATTAAGATTCTACTACTTTTGGATACTCAGGTTTGTCACTATACTTGGTTACCATAGAGGTTTTTAGTTGTGAAGTTTTAAGAGTGATTTCTCTGAAAATCTCATTTCCTTACCTCAAGAAAGACTGAGTAACTATATATTTTGGTGTGGGCTGGTGTGTTAACAAAAAAAAAAAGTTAATAATTTTTAAAAATCAATTTTATGCTCATGTCTTTATCATTCACCTTTATCTTTAGGTTGGGCTTCTCCAGTGGCTCTGCTGGTAGAGAATCCACCTGCAATTCAGGAGACCTGGGTTCGATCTCTGGGTTGGGAAGATCAACTGGAGAAGGGAATGGCTACCCACTCCAGTATTCTGGCCTGGAAAATTCCATGGATTGTATAGTCCATGGGGTCACAAAGAGTTGGACACGACTGAGCAACTTTCACTTTCATTTTATCTTTAGGTTAAAGGTCATGGACCTTAGACTTTTATGTTCTCTGTAGAATTTTCTAACTATTCTTCTGGTTGAAAAAAATGAAAAAGTGTTAATTGCTCATTTGTGTCCAAAATTTTGCGACCTCACAGACTGTAGCCTGCCAGGCTCCTCTGTCCAAGGAATTATCCAGGCAAGAATACTGGAGTGGGTAACGATTCCCTTCTCCAGGGGATATTCCCAACCCAGGGATCAAACCCTGGTCTCCCACACTGTAGGCCGATTCTTAACCATCTGAACCAACTTCACCTTTATCTTTTAAGTTAGAGGTCATGGCTTTGGGGGAATTTTATATTCTCTGTAGCATGTCTACCATTCCTCTGGTTAAAAACGGGCAAATCTGAAACTTACAGATCAGAAATGATTACTGTTTGGGATATGGGCTCTTGAATGTGTGGGGATCTGTAGGAACCTGAGAATCGGCACATTGCAGTGAACTCTCTGGGGCATTAACGAGTAACAGAAGGATGAAGCAAAAGTGGGCAATGCTGGCATTAGTCTTAGGATGGTCTTCTTGACACCTCCCTTCTTCAGCAGCTAGAACAGTATTGTTCCCATTATACAGATGAAGAATGAAATCCTAGAGAGTTTCAGAGAACTCCAGTGACCCAGCCTGTGTCACACAGCTCAGAAACGGCAATGAAGAACAAACAGATGTGGATATATTGGTACATTGCTCTCATCACCATCTCACTCTGCCACCCATAAAATACCATGGTCTGGAACAGGGAACATGGGCTTCTTTAGCTCTCCCTGTAGATTTTTTAGCTCCTGGAAGGTTGAGTACATACAACATTTCAGCAGGACTTATTCTTCTCTCTTCTGCCTTCATTTCAAGCCCAGGAAGAGAGACAACACTGGATGGTGGTTGAGAACTCAGCCATGTGAGCTCTGCCTTTTACCAGTTTTATGACCTTGGGCAAGTTACTTAATGTCTCTAACCCTCAGTTTCCTTATCTGAAAAGTGGGGGAAAAATAATAACTACTTGATTTTGTTGTCAGGATTAAGTGTACGATAATCCCTGTAAAGCACATAGCATGGAGCTAGACATAGTGATGCCCAGAAACATTGTCTGCTGTGGTTGTCATCAGCCTTTGTTTTTTTTACCTTCTACCTCTGCCTTCTCTGCTCTTTTTCAGAGAGGTTTGAAGTTATGGGGGGATCACACGCCTAGGTCTCTTGCACCAACCTCTCTGCCCAATCCAGGCTCTTACTCCCTAGACCCTTTTCTTCTGTTTCAACAATCAAAATTTATCCTTACATGCCTTTCACTTAGAGGAAGTAGGATTCTGATCTACAGGTTGGATCTAGTCTGAGAAGTATTTTCTTTAGCTGGTACAGTGTTTAATTTTTTGGAAAAAATCGTTAGTTACTGCAGTTACTGAGTTTTAACAATTAGGAAATTTCACATACAAGCTAGAAATTGTATGTGTCTTTGGCCCCACCCTTCCTAATTGCAGCGACCAGCTGTTCTCTTCAGACAGGTAGGTGCTACTCAAGTTTGCCACAGTCTCTACTCATCCCTGGAGTTTTATACCTAGCCTGCCTTATTATTTGTATTCCTGCCTGATTCCTATAGTCATTTACTACCTTACTCAAAGGTAGTAATTGATAGAGTGAATTAATGAAATATACAACTTCCCCATGTTCCTATATATTAAAAGTCAGTATACATGAACTGCATTTTTCATGGTGAATTAAGATGATAAATATTTCAAGCCAATATACTGCCAGTTTAAACTTTATCACTTTATTTTCTTTTATCAGTATTTGAGTGATACATAAATCTTTGTCTAACTTTGACTTTTTGTATTTAGATTGTTATGGAGATAATGAAAATGCTAATGTTGATATTTAAGGTTTGAAGTTACTCATTGTAATAGTTGTTAGGTTGATTCAGCCACTCATTGATGTTTAGGCTGGAAACTTCAAGATCATGTGTCAAATGTAGAAAAGATATCAATTACCGAGGTCTAAAAGAAGAGATGTATCTTTTAATATTTTAGCTTTCTGAGAATGGAATTATCCTTAGAACATATAAGTTTATTGTTCCACTTTTCCTTTTTCAAACCTGGTAGAAGTTTTCTGGGACATAATATGCATGTAATATATACTACCTGTATTTGTTTGTTTGTTTTTGAGTACTGTTACAGATGCCAAGTATTACCCAAAGGGAACAAAATTTATTGGTCGGTTTCTTTAGGGTCTGACATAGGTCTTGAGGAAAGATCTGAGGGGAAACACTTAAGCATCTAGGAAGTGCCAGGCCCTCTTGAATTGTCACAGAAGTCCTGGAAGTAGGAACAGTCCCTGTTTAGTAAGGAAGTACTGCAGGTCTCAATCTGCCAGGGTCTATTTCCCAGCTCCTGGGCTTTGGGCAAGCAACATAACTTTTCTAAGTCTCAGTTTTATATCTATAATCTGCTTTGTTGTGAGTGTTATATGAGGTAATGTGTGTTAGTGCAGTTGGTGCAATTCCTGGCACAAAATAAGCCCTCAGTAAATGTTAACTGTTGCTGTTATTTAGGGTACGGCCTTGAAACGCTCCCATTTTGAACAGTTTCCTACTCTGTTCTTCCTCCAGGTGGGCTGTGCTTGGCTTCTTAAAGGCAGAGGAAGATACTTCCTGTGTTGGGTGACCTCCTCCCTGCTGCACAGACCATTTGAGGAAATTGCTTGGAACTAGAGATTTTGTCACTCTAGTTCCATCTCTGGTCCCTCCATTCTCACCCTGACCTTCTGCATAGCTTGACTTCCAGTCTATTGATGGCTTCCTTGCTTAAAATGAAATTAATTTCTCCCTCTGGCATCATTCTCCTAGGCTTCCTGCCTGCTATTTCCCCATAAAGTTCAAATAATTTCAGTGTTTCAGGGAGCTTAAGGTGAGAAGCATGGAAAGCAGGGGAACTGATAGTTCTCAGCCCAGCCAGCAGTTTTAATTAGAGAGACTGTGTAGTGTGCACTTAATTAAAATGGGAGTTATTTTTAGATGTGTGTGTTCATTAGTCCTTCTGAGCACCTCTTCCTTCAGATTTGTAAAAAACAGGTTAATTTATGGCCTGGTTAGAAGTCATTAACTCTTTATCTTCACCTTGTTCAGCAAAATCACTCATGGGGCTTCTGTGTTGCTAGAAAATCTGAGTGAAGGCAGGCTGGACACTGCACTTGGAAAGCAAAGCTGCCTTTTTCCTCTAGCACATTCTCTCCAGTGATACCTTCCAAAGACAGAGCTCTAGGCTATGGAGATTTGCTCCAAATATTCCTGTATTACGTGCTTTGGCACTTCATCATAGAATCCAGCTCTCAGAGCGATTGAGCCATTGTAAGAGCATAAGGCTCTATTCTTTGTCCTGGGATGATTCACCCTTCAGTCCACCCTGAAGCGTTGTCTCTAATGTCTTGTTATAGATTGTATCATGTTGAATTTAAAAAACACTCTTACAAAATTTAAAGCAAGATTATACAAAGTAAACATAGGTATGTGATTGTGTATGTGTGTGTGCGTGTGTGTATGAGCCATATATGTACTTTAAAAATAGATGAATCTTCAAACAAAGATCATCTGTATAATTCCATTTATGTAACACTCTCAAACTGACAACACTATAGAAATAGAGACAAGATCAGCAGTTGCCATGTATTAGGGACAGGGTGACTATAAACGGGACACCTTGTGGTGATGGATCATTTCCAGATCTTGATTGTGGTGCTAGTTATCCAAATTTTTTGTTGTTGTTTAGTTGCTAAGTCATGTCTGACTCTTTGTGACACCATGGACCATAACCCTACCAGGCTCCTCTGTCCATGGGATTCTCCAGGCAAGAATACTGGAGTGGGTTGCCATTTCCTTCTCCAGGGGATCTTCCTGACCCAGGGATCGAACCCTTGTCTCCTGAGTCTCCTGCATTGCAGGTTGATTCTTTACCACTGGGCCACCTGGGGAAATAAATTTTTTATATGTGACAAAGATTCATAGAACTAAACACACACACACTAAGAAAAAATAGAAAAATAATCCCAGAAAGATGATTATGTATTATAACATGTAGTAAGTCAAATATATGTAAATACACAAAATAAAATAGAAAACAAAATATGTATTGTTAAGATTTGGGGTAGACTTGTTATTAATAGCTGTCGCTGAAATGAAAATTATTATTATCATTTAATCAAGTCCTATTTACATGCAGTGTCAGTTGAAAAAGGTTTATTGAAGTCTTCTGCTTTGATATGGTGTTTAGGGTTTATTAATGAATAATAATGCTTTTGAATTCCCTACAACTATGTTATGATTTTAGTGGCTTGCATTTTGCTTCAGGCTTTGACAATAATTTCATGTGGTTCTTTCTATGATCAAGGCATTAAGAATCTTAAGTTAACAGAGGGTTATTTTTTTGTATTAGAACAGGACAGCACTTTAATGCATGGGTTTATAAGTGCTCATTATTGTTGTGGACATTAGCTTCTGTGTGGTCAGTCATCAATAACGCAGAATTTATGGGAAATCACTTTTTTCTCTTTCCCCTTTCTCACCATCATCCCATTCAATATGACTATTGACTCTGATTTCAGAAGTGTGGGGGTAACTAAGAAGACCACGTTTCTCTTAGTTTCTGAGTCTTGATTTTCTTGGAAACATTAACTCCTTATAGACTATTAGTCTTGATAGATCATAAGGAGCTTAGTTTGTAGGATCCCTCCTTTTGTGTATATTGTCTCCTTTTTAATTATCCTTTGCCCAAAGTTCCCTGTGCCTTCATAGGGCTGAGGTCCTGTTTCTTATAGTGGAGAGTGATCTGATAAGTAACATGACAATACGTTAAGTCATCTAAGGGCATTTTCATCTTAAGTGAGATCATTAGAAAAAATAAAGGCAATCTATTGTGGTAATTTATTTAAACAGTTCTTATATTTAAAACACCAGTACTTAAAAATACCTAGGAAAAATCTAAATAATAGCTCACTGGTACTGGAAGGAAATTAACCTAAAGGAATAAATTTCTAAACTGTCGTAGAATTTTAGTCACTATGGCACTTGGGAAGGAAAGAAACTTTCAAGGGATACATGCAAGTTGGCTTTTTTATACTGTTCAAGTTATAATGCTTAATTCATCATTCAACTTAAGTATGAAGATTTTCTTACCTCTCTGTATGTTCAATTTATTGAAATTTTTTGAAGTCAAATAGAATTTGGGGAATCTGTGGATCTTGGCATCTCTACCAGATTTTAAGTTCTTTGATAGCAAGGCCATGTCTTTTATAGCTTTGTGTCTTAGAACTATTTCAGTTCAGTTCAGTCACTCAGTCGTGTCTGACTCCTTGAGACCCCACGAACCACAGCACGCCAGGCCTCCCTGTCCATCACCAATTCCCAGAGTCCACCCAAACACATGTCCATTGAGTCAAATCATGTAGTAGATACTTAATTACCTAATATATTTTATAGTAGATATTTAATAAAGATGAGTATGTTTAATGAGTATATTGATACCATCAAAAATTTAGATGCAAATACACTGCTGCACAGGTGAGGGCAATCATTTATTTTTTTAAAGATTTTTTAAAAAATGTAGACCCTTTTTTAAGGGGCTTCCCAGCTGACTCAGTGGTAAAGAATCCACCTGCCAAGCAAGAGACCTGGGTTCAATCCTTGGGTCGAGAAGATCTCCTGGAGAAGGAAATGGCAACCCACTCCAGTACTCTAGCCTGGGAAATCCCATGGACAGAGGAGCCCAGTGGACTACAGTCCATGGGGTCGCAAACACTTGGACACAACTAAGCAGCTAAACAGCAGCAGCAGTGGAGAAAGATAATGTTACAGAGGAGATTCACCTGGAAACACTACTGGGATCTCGAAACATTGGCAGTAACAAATGTTTAGGAGAAAATTAGTAATAAACTGTGGAATCTGCAGTTACTGACACACAGAGTTGGCACTGGCTTTAGACAGAATAGTCAGGTGCTCTGGTGCCCAGGTGAAAGGAGAATAACCTCGTTTAGTGATATCAGTTGGTAAACATCCATTGGCGCTCTCCCAGGGTGATGTGTATTGACCAGATGGTTAAGTGCAAGCACAAAACCAAAGGCTGAGAAGTTTATTTTTGATAAGTTGCTCGTTGCCACCTCTTTGACACTAAAATGAGTATCAAGTGAATATGAAAATGGGTACCATAGGCACTCAATTTCTATATTAGATAAAGGAAAAAATAGCAATCTATTGCTCTTCCATTTAGACCAATCTAAATTGATTATCCTCCTCATCTTCCATTTACTCTGCTACATGTCTCTCTTAAACCATAATTTCAGGAGTAAAAGTATTTATACATTTTTGCTGAGATCAGGGATTTTAATATGCTGAGCAACATATCATTCAAGGAGCTGACCTGCAGCTTTCTGATTGATAATGGAAATGTTAATGTATTGTTAGGCTTCTTATTTTTGGCCTAAAGTGAGCTAATAACTAGAATCATTATGTTGTGCCTGTAAAGTGTGTAGGCAAAAGGGAAGGTGAAGTCTATTTTTCAAGTTAATTATAATATTGGAAAAATGAATTAGCCAGACGGAAAAATCCAATTTTACACCCTTTTGCTGGTAAAAGGGTGGGGGAGGGGGTGGAATAACCAATTTCTAAATTCCGTAACGCTATTCTTTGGATAAGTTTGTTGCAAAAAGTTTTCCCATTAATCTATGTCTTGTAGTTATTAGTACAACACTTGTTACTGTGGAACCTAAGATTGTACTGCGTGAAACACACCATTGCTCCAGATTTGTTGTCAGTCTCTCTGCTCTGATGCCTTCATGCTGCCATGACATTCCAAAGAGCAGTCACCCAGTCACCTTGAGTCACCTTCTAGCTCTGTGCCTGCAAGGCTCATACTGAGTCAGAAGGAAAGTGAGAGAAAAGATGAAAACGAAATGCCAGGAGTGGTGCCTGGCAAGTTTCCAAATGCCTCTCTACTCTGGGGTAGGTCTGTGACTTGCATTCCTAAGGGGTTGGGTATCCCATCCAGTGGGAGGGATCAGTGTTTGAAGGATACAGAAATCTGAGGCATTACAGTGGCTTGTCGCCTTCTAAGGGCCATGGTACACAGATCAGCAGTATATCAGTGGCATTAAGATGTCAAGGAGGTGCAGTTAGGAAAAAAACTAAGAAGATTGATTAGAGGCGATATAATTAAAAAAAAAGTTTAAGACACATGGCTTTGTGGGGAAGAAATTGGGTCCTTTTGCCTTTTTTCTCAAACTTTCGAAAGCACTTGATTTGACCAAGTGGACTCTGGATACCCATCTGC
The DNA here is from genome assembly GCA_007570785.1 of Antilocapra americana. Lineage (NCBI taxonomy): Eukaryota > Metazoa > Chordata > Mammalia > Artiodactyla > Antilocapridae > Antilocapra > Antilocapra americana. The sequence goes on from ML664199.1 coordinate 18,681,597, forward strand.
TGGTGGATGGTGTCTAAGTCCCCCAGGTGCCCCAAGTTTGCCTCGATGTGGGCAGAGGGAGAGGCCTAATCCCCAAAGCATTGGTCCTTACATATTATTCTCTGGTTCTAGTTCTCCAGCTCCATGAGATGGGGGCTGAAAAACCAGTCGACTACTAGTTGCAGTGTTATGCGCTACTATATAGAATGGCGTATATAGAGTTAATTGTGATGAGCAACTCCGAAAGACTTGAAAATCTTGGGGGCATTTTTATGCTGGCCAGTTTTACTGTGTTTAGAGGAGAGGACTAGGTTTTTCTTTTTCACCAGAACAATTTAAACTTAAACTCTTTGTAAATGTCAGCATTCTAAATAACCATCCCGCTTCTCTAGCATGTTACTATGGTTGGGGGTGGAGGGGTGGGAAATGGTGAAGGAAACACACTAGCTGCTCTTTCCTTGGTCCCATCCTCTCCCTCTGTAAGTACAAAGAATCTCAGTGAAAACTAAGTGCCCTGGAAGACAGAGGACATTTTCCTAATCTGGCTCCTTTGGTTACATCATCTCTGGTTCTCTGTTTCTGGGATAAAACCGCGGCTGTGCAGTGTAGACCTTGAGCAGCTGAAGGTCCAGTTAACAGAGTCTTGGGCTGACATGTTCACATCCAGAAACCTCTTTGGTTACAGCCTCCATGGAAGTTTTTTGAAAGCTCTCACCTCTGAGGCTGAGCTCTGTCAGTCAGGAAATAACAAAAAAAGCAATCAGTAACATTTGGAAATGACATTGGAATCTAATGATCATTCTTCTTTGCCATATATTTTTGCAGAGTGAATCATTCTACAGAATGAGAGACTGGTCAAGCAGTTATTTATCAAGTGCCAGACACTGCTGCCAGCATTGCCAGGAAGTAAAAAGCAGCCTGAGTGTGACGAAGATAAGAAAGTATAAACCCAACTGCAATAAAAAAGCAGAATCTGAGCACGTCATAAGAGCACACAAGAATGGATGATCAAAGAAGAATAGATTACACCTGACTGGAAGGGCTAGGAGAAGCTTCCTGCGGAAGTGACATGTGAGGTAGGCTTGCAAACAAGGAAAGTATTTGAAGGCAAGATGGTGGGAAGCATGTTCCAGGGGGAGGGTGGAGGTGAGCAGAAGCTTGTCACTGGGAAAGCACCAGGTGTGTTAAGGGAACAAGCAGCTGCTTCTTGGACTAGGAAGTTAGATGTGATATTTGAGAGCACAGTGTCCTCTGTGGAGGGCAGAGCTACCTTGTAAATGTGGAGGAAGGAGGAGCAGAGCTAACAGAGGCTACAAGCTTAAACAGCTCTTTAGAAGGCCTGGCGTGGAATTCAAAGTCAGAACAGCTTACTCTGCAGCAACACCACATGCATCTCAATTTTGCAGGCTTGTGTGAGTTCACCCCCCTTGATTGCAGGTCCAGACATCTTGGTATCTGTGTGAGAGACCCAACACTGAAGGCAGAGTTTCAGAGAGACAGGCTCTTTTCTCCGTACTACTCAGAATTCAGTGGGTCTGTCTGAATCCAAGATGAAGTCCTAGAGGAAATGTGTGTCACAGGTTGAATGGAGGCCCCTGATCGTGCTAAGGCAGTAGGACTCCTCCCCTGGTTTTCTTGGGTACCATAATCAAGTCCTGACCTCTCTGGTCTTCCTTTTCCTGGCCTCATGGATGGTGTTGTTGCCTTCTATATGTCAAGATCCAGTTAGGATCTAAGAGGATCATACATATGAAAGCACTTTGAAAATTTTTAGTTCTAATGTAGTATGAACTGATAGTTTTAATTAATAACATTTTTTTTCATGAGCTATTTGCTCCAGTTGGCCTAAATACAGAATCTGAGCCTTTAGGAGTCATTTTAAACTCATAGATCAATTGAATGTAAACATTAGAAGGGACTTTAGTACTATCTAGTTCTCCTCATCTGTTGAAAGGCAGCTCATCATAGAGATTAAGAGTACAGAAGCTGGAAATAGACTGAAGATATACAAATCTCATCTCTGCCTCTTAGTTACCTGATTTTGAGCAAGATTATTTTAACCATCCCGTGCCTCAGTTTCCTGATCTGTAAAGTGGTGATGAAAAAAACGTTCCCTATCTCATAGAGTTGTTGTGAGGTGCTGGTGCATGTGTGAAGTGCCCTGAGGATCTGCACACAGTCGATGCTGTGTGCACTGGTACAGTTAGTTCAATGGGCTTGCTTTTGCAGATAAGGATACTGAGGTCTGGAGAGGTGAAGTGACTTGCTCCAGGCATTCACTCGCTCCGCAGCTGAGCCAGGACTAGAACGTGTTTACTGCCCTCTGTTTATTCAGTCAGCAGGATTTGCTTCTGATGAACATTTTAAAATGAAGAAAAATCTTCAGAATCTCTCAGGGATCAGGTGGGAGAAAGTCAGGTATCTTCAGGGAGAAGGAAGAGCCTCTCAGAAAGAACTGTGGAAAATGTGTCCTTACATGTAGATTAAAGTGGGTAAATTCTCTGAGAGCTATTTACACCAAATCCACCCTCATGGCTGCCTTTTCTCATCATCCTGAGGCATTTACATCACACTTGCTGGACGGGGTCTCTTGACACATTGGATGAAAATCATGCAAAGTTCTCCCTTGGCTATAGGAAGAAATAAATTGTAACCTGTTGCCTTGAGAGTAGAGTTTACATTTCTCCATACTTGTATTCCAGCACAGCATCTAGGGTACTCAGTAGCCGACATAGAACAAAATGTTGTTTAGCTTTTGACAGTGGAGAAAAGTTCTGCCTATGCAGCCTCATTGTTGTCTACTAGAGACATTCATTTTCTGTTGTTTCTACACAGTTCAGGGACTCACACAGGAGACAATGAGGGGCTCCTTCCTGGTCCTTGGGAGGGAGCCTCCAGACTTCTCAGGGCCTTGGTTTATGTACCCATGAATCCATGAAAAGGGAATTGTAATCAGGAAAACGTCTTGCAGATGAATGAGCATAGATCTGCAGAATGCTTATCCAGCTGAGGGGAGAGATGTCAGGAGACTGGGGGATGCTGGGAAATAATAAAAGGGCAGGGAAGTATCCCCTGGCAGCCTGCATGTGGGAGCCTGGCTGGACAAGGAGGTCAGCCTCAGAGAGGATGTGAGGACAGTACACACCTAGAAAGGGGCCCAGTGGGGCCTTCCATCCTCTTTTGTTCCTTGGAGGCTCAGGAAAGACAGGGGGCCCAGGGCTTCAGGACCTGGGAGAGGTGAGTCCCTGTCCTGCTTGTCTGTGCCAAGGAACAGTATGGTGGCACTCTAGTATGTAGGTGAGGTCAGCTGCTAGACAGTCAGCATCCCACTCACATTTGTGGACCACTTAGCATTCCATACCAGGCATTTGTGTTCCAGGCACTGTGTCTAAGTTCTTTATATGCATTCTATTATTCAAATATTATCAAAACTCTATGTGGTATATATGTATTATTATATTATTCCCACTTTGCAGAAAAGTACATTGAAGCTTGCTGTGCTTAGTCACTCAGTCATGTCCGACTCTTTGAGACTCTATAGACTGTAGCCCACTAGGCTCCTCTGTCCATGGGGATTCCCTAGGCAAGAATACTGGAGTGGGTTGCCATGCCCTCTTCCAGGGGATCTTCCCAACCCAGGGACTGAAACCAGGTCTCCCACATTGCAGGTGGATTATTTACTGTCTGAGCCACCAGGGAGCCCAAATTGAGGCTTAGAAAGGCTAAATTATTTGTCTGAGGTCACAGCTTATAAAAGGCATAGTTGGGGCCTGAACCAACCTGTCTCTCTGGCACTTGGGCCCATGCACTTCACCACTAGACTAAGTAGTCAACCAACAGTGCAAGCTTCCTGGGAAAGGGATTATGTCTACTTGGATGTCTTGGCAATCCCTTAGCTTATCTAAGATCAGAGAGGGGAAGGACCACCTAAGTGCTAGCAGATAGCTGAGGATTTGGAATGTGTGGATCTATAGCCAGATCTCTGGTTATAGAGGATGGTGATGAAGGGCAAGATATTTTCCTCCTTAATAGCAGGAAACTGGAGTTGACTTGTAATGAATAAAATAGGAAAAGGGCTATTCTTAAGGGCCCATAGAGTCCATACAAACTAGAAGGCTTTGTCAAAATGAAGTGAGAATCAGAGCAGAGAACAGGAAGATGAAAGTGTGTCTGGAAATCATAAGCATTTATGAACACACGAGAAACCCTTTGCCTAGTGGAAAAGTGGTGGTACATTTTAGAGGTACAAGGAGTGAAATCCTGAGAAGGGAAGTCTACCTCAGTACTCCTCTAGGTGGGGCCATAGCTGGAGAACATCTTTATCACCTGGCCTCTTATTAGAAATGCAGATCTGGGGGCCTACTGAATCAGTTTCTCAAGAAGTGAGATCCAGAAATCCGTGCTTCCTATGCATATTACAATTTGAGTAGCACTGTGTTACAGTCTATTCCCCAGATCCCATCTCATATCAGCCCTGGCAGTGCTCCAAGCTTTAGGACAGCACATCACCCTGCGCTGCCAGGCAGTCAGTGCTGGACCTCAGAGCACTCATCACTCAGGCACTGAGGGTGATGCTCTGGACCATAGCACATTCCTATCACTCTCTGTTACTACTCAACAACTGCTAGAGACATTTCTACAGCAGGTTCTGTAGGAGACATCCTTACATCCCACATCTGAAGATATCAGTAAGAGGAGACGACAAGTCACATCTATTTCTGGCATATGAGGAACAACTGATTGTGACTGTGAGCAATCATCTATGTTTATCCTTTTAGTAACACTTTCTCTACAAAGTGGGAAAGAGAGACACCCACTATAAGGCAGAGAACCCAGTGGCTCTGTATTTCTAGAAAAAATTAAAGAGCTTTTAAAAATATTGCCTAAAGAGGGAGAATGTTCACATCTATTTTGGAATAGTGAAAGTGAGTGACTTGTTGTGTTACTGGAAGATTTGATCTAATGTGTCCCAGGTGCTTTCAATTTGTCACTGGCCCAGAGAACACTCAAAGGGTTGCCTTAGCATCTTGGAAGGTGATACTGCCACATATCTCCCTCATTAAAATTCAAAATGCCTGAAACGTCATCATTAGAGATGCCTTGTGTATGGCTAAATATTCCACCCAGGTATCTTTCTTAGATAGATCTGGAGAAAATATGGCCTCCTGATGTTAAAACTCCCATAAGTGAGTTGGGATTCCAGGGATCAAGGGCATCTGGGGACGATGCAGAAGGAATGAGAAAGGAGAGAAATGATGCAGAAAGGGAAAGAGCAACTTTCCTAAAGTTTACCTTGTGTGAAGCCATCACTCTCCCCAACACTTATTTGAGCTAACCGGCTAACCTGCCTAGAGCCAGCTTTAGAAGTTCCCAGTTTAGGCTGCGTCAAATGCTCCTGGTCAGGGATCCCTGACCAGAGAATATAGCTGGTCCTTTTGGCTTTGGTCAGTAACTGAGGAAAGGGCAGTTTCTTGACCAGTGAGGGGCACTGCTGTAAGCTCAGGCTGTGTTGTCAGTGAGGGCAGTGCTGGATATTCCCCTCCCTCCTTTCATCTGGTTACAGGCATGCAGGTCACATGCCAGGCCCTGATGCATGCTTCCTTAGGTTTTCTATGTCCTTTACCAAATATTATCTCTACTGCTGACCATTCCACATGGAGAACTATGTTCTATGGGTCTTGAGGACTTCAGGAGTCCCTTCTAAAATAAAATATCCTTGGGTTGGGTGTGGTTAGACTTTGTTTTACTTTCTGTTATCCCCTTAATAATAGCGGATTTCAGTTATGCTCTTTGACAATAAGGAGATTATTTGGGGAGATTGTGATATAATACCAAAATGTTTCACTCTCCAGAATGACAGGACTTTGTAGAGATGTAGAAAGGACAATAGAAAATAAAGCGAAAAAAATAGAACTTGCCTAGATAAATACAGCAAGTATGATGATAAATTGTCTCATGTAAAACAGTAATGTTGTAAGAGACCCAAGTATTTGTAATGATGGTTATTTAAGGCTTTTGGTTTTTAAAAGTTGCTATTTAATAAGATTTGATATTTAGATGCATTTTCTATGGCTTTATTATATAATTATGTGTATGATATGTTATATATAGTATATATATAACATTTTTAATGTATTTATTTAGTTATAGCAGGGGATAAAATATGGAGGATTCCTGAAGGAACTAAATTTTAAGCCAGTGTTTCAAAGAAGCAGAAACTGAAGAGAGAAAGGGAAAAAGCGTAAAAGGATGGTGTAAGCCCAGAGAGGGTAGAGTCGCCCACAAGAGGCTACAGGCTGCTTGACTAAGGTAGAGTGGCCAAGGGGAGGAGGCCAACTGGAGGGGTCAGCTGATGAAGCACCAGGATGGCACCCGCAGGAGATGGGTCTGGAGGTTGCTATGGAGCTCCTGAACAGGGTGACTCAATATGAAGAGGATGAGGGAGGGGCTGGAGAGGCAGTTAGGCCAGTGCCGATAGGAGAGACAAAGGACTACAGGGTATGAAGTGGCTGGTTACTCTCAGATCACACGAGGGTGAATCTGAGAAACAGACAAGAAACAGTATTTCTACTTTCCTCTTAAGGTGGGAATGGGGGTGTCTACTCTCAGATCCCTTTGTGCTCTCTTATCAAGGCTAGTCCTTGGACAAAGGTGATGAAACCTGGGGGATGGTTACCTCTGGTTAAGGCTACAAATGGGCCAAGTGACTGTTTCAGGTGATCTTAGCTTGATCCTATGAAGGAGCTCAGGCTCTCTTCTGTGGTCTGTTGAGATGAACAATTAACAGAGCCATCTTGTCCAGGGAGCCAAAAGTCCCTTTGCCTTGTGGTGGAACCAGGGCAAATGCATCCAGCAGGCTGGTGGCTGGCTCTGTTTTTGGAGCCCTCGAAATGATAATAATCATTTTAAAAAAATTCCGGGTTGAAACAACAAGCCAAAATCTCAAAGTGGCTCTTCAAATAAGTGGGAAAACTGTTAATTACTCATTTTCAAAAGATCTTCCCCCATAACCCTGCAAATTAATTTAGAGACTGTCTTTATGTGGGAAGTAAAGAGAGAAAATTCATTTCAGTCTGACTTACTCTTAGTCAGTTTGGAGAGACAAAGTCACAATTGGTGTTTGAGGGGGAAAAATTGAGCCCCAGATGCTTCATGGAATGAGGAAAGCTTCCATTTACCTCTCAGCCTTAAAGAACACACCTTCAGGAAAATGACTGAAGCCTGGGAAATTATGAATATCAAATTAAGTAAATAAGGAAACCAGTGAACAGCTGCAATTTTCTGCCAGAGGTTTTTTTGTTTTCCTATTTAAGGGATAGGAAACCTTTTATGCATTGGGTTTTCCAATTGATTCCAAGAGTATATTATGCTAATAGTAGCTTTACAAAATAAAAAGACATTTTGGCTTTCTATTCTGAATTTCAGGCATGGGGGTGCATACCACTGTTCTATCACTCTTATTCACGCTGATGAAAGCAAAGAAGATTGAGCATTAAAAGCTGAAGGTCATCCATACAGTGGTCCCAATAGCAATCTATGTACCTTTAACCCTGCGGAGGAAAAGTAATTACCCTTTGACTTCTGGTGACCTCAACTAACCTTTGTTGAAGGGCCAGAGAAAATAAAGGCTGACCATCAGCCTGCCCTCACTGCCCTGGGCTTAACCTGCTGTGTGAATGAAGAACAGCCCAACAATAGGATGAGAGGATGTTGCCATGGAAATAGCCCTGGACGAAGGAGCAAAAATCAGAAATTTATCACAATTAATTGTTTTATTAAGAACCTCCCATCTTTTGGATTATTCCCTGGAGTGTGGGGAGGATGTGCTCTCATTTAGATCTTACAAGAGGAAAATTCTGCTCGAGTGAATCAAACAGCCCATACAGTAAAACCATAAGTTGTGGCTAGAACTAGACAGTTTTCTGAGAGGATCTACATGTTCACATAATTTACACAGATGCAAATGCAAATAGTCAGGATGAGGGCCTCAAAACCTCACACTACCAGACAAATCGGTTGAGGTACAGGTTTGGGCATCTGTCTTTGAATATGCTCAGCAGATGTTGCCTGTACTTCTATGCCTGGGCAAGGTCTGGAAGATATAGGAGATCATATTTAATACTCTATCAGGGAGCAGAATTGCAATGTCTCATTTTGTCATCCTTACTTAACCTTCGTGTTAAATAGACTCTAAATTCTGTGTGTTTTTAAGGTGAATTCATTTAGATTAGAAAATAGAAACTTGCCAACCAATTATGTTCAGATTAAACTAGATGAGCCCAAGACACTCTGGCTGATATGGGCTAACTGAAGGAAAAAGAAGCCAAGTCAGTCAGAGACAGTTCTTTTAAGGAGAGCCTGCGAGTTATCTCTCAGGTATTATCAGACTTATTTAGAAGCAATAATATTGATTTTTCACATTATAATATTTTCATTTATTTTTCATTTTTATTTTATGTTAATACAAGGATTAAATTAGACTTCAGAAAGCAAAAATGTGGATTTTTATTAGTTCTTTCATATATTTTTATTAAGTAGATTAGTGCATTGTTAAGTAGATAAGAATAAGATATTACCTTTTCTTTTTCCTTTTTGTTTGTAGAGGCTAGAATAGCAATGTGAAACACTCATTTGTTGTATTTCCTAAATAGTGAGTTATTTATGTTAATCAGTTTTAAAAATAATTTGAGGTACTAAAACAAAGCAGGCGGTTAAGCTCAGATATTGATTTTCTTTTTAATGGATATTTCATCAGTGAAATTTTAACCACCGATAAAGGAGAAAAACTGTAGCAGGTGTTTACTGAAGACTCCTTTCACAATGAGATCTGCTTTTTTTTGGTCATGGCACGAGATGGCAATATGAGTTTCATTTATGCATTTTAACTCCAGATGTTTATAGGAAATTAATCTCATATTGGAGAGAAGGCTTATTTGGCTTTCATTAGAACTTGGAAAGTTATGTTTAATACACATAAACTTTTAAAACAAAAGAATGCTGTTGGCACTCTGTTAACTAACAATGAAATTCAATGCTTGAGCTTCCTGTTTACTTATCTCCTGCCTGCACTTAGTTTATCACTCATTCTGTGTGTTCCTCCTATTGTTAGGGCCAGAATTCTCTGTTTGCTGACACTCCAGGACCTGAGACCGGAAGGCCCATCTCAAATAATACAGCAGACGTGGCTAGACTGGTTAAACAAACTCTGGCCTTTGGCAGATTTTTAATCTTTTTCTTTGCTATAGATAACAGTTTTTCTTAAGTGGCAGCAACACATCTCTAAAAATAAACCTGCAACACAGTCTTGCTTGTGCTTACCTTACAGTTCAGCAGCACTTTTCTTGTGATCATGCTTCTTCATTCCCACTTCCTTTAGTTTTGGGGGGAGCCCATACCTGCTTGTAGGGCACTAAGTACGTTTCTTCTGGCTATGGTTCCTACAGCATTGAGCTTGGTCTTCATGGCCCTTACTATATTTGGACCATCTCCAGATTTTCTGTGTTTATTAACCCGCGGCTGGATGGCTTGACTGAGGCAGTGGAACCAAATGTGAAGATGGTAAGGAGTTTCTGTTGTTTTACCTGTTTGGGCCAACAGAAGAGTGAGATAGAGAATGATGATACTGATCAAAATGTAAAAATTAAGGCTCATCTGTCCTTATGGGGAAACAGCAGATATTCGCTCAGTCTTAGTCTCCTCCATTCAGAGTGATTATGTGTAGTTTCTGCTGATTTGGGTAATCACTTCTATATTAAAATTACTGAGAGCTATTTTGCTATATATCGTTTACTTGTAGAGTACATTTTTATTGCTCTAATTTTGTTTAAAGGAAATACATCATATATACTTATTTAATTTACATGAAAATCGTCCCAGAATAATTTTGCAAACATCAGGGTAAATCAAATTTCTCAATGACTAGGTATTTAAATGAAGAGATGAGAGTATTTACTGGTTTATAACTAATAGTGCATCAACTTAACTGCTCTTCAATATCAGCCATAAAAATGATATTCAAGTATGAAGTGTCTTTTAAAAGATGAGGACTACAGAGAATAGTCCTATATATTTTTCTAGTTATCGACTCTTTGCTTCCAATTCTTAATCCTATGTATGCACACAACTACTAAATAAATGTACAGGCTATGCAGTGTAAATGAGGGACTAAAATCTATTCCAGAAACAAAAAGTTAAATATGCAATAAATGAAAGAAAAAATTAGATATAAAATATATATGAAAAAATTCTAAAAATTTCCATTCAAAGCACTTTGAATATACATGTTTAAAAAACAACATGGAGTTTTGTTATGAGAGTTTGAGATAATTTTTAGAGAACATATATATTTAAAAAAAACAACATGACATTTTGTCAGCAGAGTTTACAATAATTTTGGGGTGGATGGATGGTTTCAACTGAAGGGGGAAAAAAAACAATTTTAACAGGATATGGGTGTTAATACTACCAGCTCCAAATTAAGCATACATTAATGGCATGACATTATTCTGCTCCGTTCAGTATTTAAAATATCCTTCCAAGAACTATGTGCAGTGTAATGGGTTGTATATAAATATAGGGGGTTGCCCAACTGTGATTTTAACACTGGATTTGGGTTAAAGAATGCAAAAAAACATTGTTAAAAATTATATGGCATCAGTGTTCCTTATAAAAGGACATAATTCAGCCTTTTTCAACAGACTGATGGAAATATAATGCTGTTAAGCTCTCCATAGTTTCAAGCACAATGTAGAAGGAAAGTAACTTACAAAAAAAAAATTTAGATCTATTTAAATGCATCTCAAAAAACAAAGATATTCCCAAGAAATGGTCATATATGCCTCTAACAAAGTCTTACACAGTTCACCCTAAGTTTGAAGCAGGGAGTAGGATTTTAGTAAAACATGTATTTAAACCTATGTATTATATCATTCTAAAACAAATTATTAACCCAGCTGAAAGTCCCAACCACCAGAATTCCATATACAATAGTACTATGTATCTATCTGGGAAGTCGCTGGATTCAGTGCCATCTATTTGCACCTTCACACCATAAGCATATAAGTACAGTTAATGCCTAAGCCTTGAGCAACAGTATCAGTTACCCTAAAAGTTACCTTCAAGATTAAATACCTTTAAATGCTGCGGCACCCTGGATTTCCAGTTAACCAAACTATATTTCCAGCAGAAACTCCTGGAGTGTAGAGTAGTTCTCCTCTGTAAGCCCTTCTTGCTGGTCTTCTTAGAAAGCCATGCTGGAACATTTTTTTTTTTTAATCCTGTTGATAATTTGACTCTCTGTCAACTAGTGCTTGTCGACCCATCACTAGCCTTTCTTAGGGTGGAGTTGACTGGAAGGTTGAAGGGCTGAAGATACATACATCATCTTCCCCTTCTCAGTGCACCTTAGTATGAACAAGGCATCGAGGCTACGAGGAAAGGAGGGAGGGCTGAGCTGTCATATAGTCCACAGATAGCAGGCTTTCCCTCTGTCCCGCAGTGCTGGAGAGGGGATTATTGCTGCAGGAAAAAAAAAAAAAAATCTGGCCACACTGTAGAAATAATCACCTCAGTTCAGATCTCCCCCACCTCCCTCTGTTCTTTCTCTCTCTCTTTCTTTCTGTCTCTCTCTCTCTTTCTGGCTCTCTGTGCGGGGCCCCAGCTGATTCAGGCTGCATCCATCCATACATAAATCATTCCCCTTATTCTATTGGTTACATGGTACATGGCAAGTATTGATTTTTTCCGTTGCCTCATTGCTGGAGAACACTTGGTTTTTGTGAGACAGAAAAAGAAAAAGAAAAAAAAAAAGACCAAACCAAATAAAACAAAATCCTCACTGGAGTTCAGTCTAGATAAAAAATAATCAAAACAAAAAATTGTTAGGTTTGTACCATCCTAACAATAAATGTGTTCCAAAAAGAGGATACTTTGGGGAAGGCCCTTTCCTATCTGTTTGCCTGTTCTTCCAACATACTCTGTCTCAAAATAAAAAAAAGAATTGTTCCCAGTTGTGAAGCGCTCTGCAGGAATTAAGAGCAGCATACAGAAAGGGAGATGCTCTCTCATTGTGCAGGACAAGAAGACATCTAATGGATCACTGCTAAACCAGGAAAAACAGAAAGTTTAGTTAAAACACAACTTGTTCTAACAACAAGAATAAGGAGACAAGAATAATGCCTCATGGCCAAGTGACATGAATGGGACGGGAAGAAAGATGTTTTTCTAGGTTTATTTTGTGTGGTAATAAAATGTGTAAGGGTGCCTTGTTTGTGTGAAGTATAAATATAGAATGTACCTCAGCTGTCAAAATATTATGTCTTTTCATATTCAGAGACAGGACAGAGCCAAAAAAGTGAATTGGTATTAGTTTAGGATTCTGACCAGTTGAGTAACAGAGATAGAGTGTTCTTCAGAACCTAAGTTAAAACACCCAAGAGTCTTAATACGTGACTTGTCACAAAAACCAATTTGTTTTAAAGTGATAGTGACTCTTGGACCCAGTCCAAAGGGCTGTTATTTCTGAAATATCAAAATGACTTCTTTATGAGGTTATCTGATCTAAAGGATCATTCCAACATACAGGAGGTTGTTGCAATGAGGAAATCATTATCGGAAGGTTCCAGGGAAAGTATAAAGCGTGAAAAGACTGTAAAAAGCCCAATTTCAATGTTTTAAACTTATATGACAATTGATTATCAAGCTAACAAAGGGTGAAGCTTAGGAGCACACAATTCAGCATATTCCACAGGTGACAGGAAACTTTCTTTTGGATTTCACTTAGAGCCATCAACTAACAAACATACCATGCACAAATTTCAGATGAGAAGTAGTAAGGGCTTCTTTAACTTACTTTAAGGTTTAAAAGAATTCCTCCTAACCCAAAATATTTACTCTGCACAATAAAAAGAGTCTATTAAGTTAAGCTGTCAGTAACCTCAGAAGTTAGCTCAGGATTTCTCCTCTCTACCCTCACAAAAGCTGTGCTGGGGAGTTCTTTTTGTTCTTTGTGTTTGTCAGTTTACTCTGTGGTCCTTGGTACTTGGTTCATGTTTATGATAGGGTCTGCCCAAGAGAAGATTGTGTGGAGCAAAGCTGCAAGGGACATGTCCATGGGAGTTGGGGCCAGCCCATCTAGGTGGGGGGCCTTTCCGTGCACAGAATAATATATCTCTTTCTTCTTATTGTTAAGTTCCTTTTATTGAAGGACTCTAAACATCTCTTTTTGCATAGAAGTACTGGTTTATCTAACTTGCCATTTCAAGAGAACCTCTTTGAATAAAGATGTGGAAGGAGGGAGGCCTGCATGAAATTTTGTCTAAATTAATATTTTGTTGTATTGTTTTGTTTATGTGGCTGTTATTATTTTGAGCTCCAATTTAGATGTGTGTTCTCTCAGCAGTCTCTCTGAGGAGAGTAAGATGCCTGTCTACCTACCTACATGGTGAAAGAATCCATAAAGGACTTTTAGATGTAGAAGAGTATTTTAGATTTAAAAGGAAAACAGACAAGAAGATAACCAAAGTGATAGGAAATGCTTTGAACCTGACTTTTTTTCTCTCTCATCCTTTCCCAATCCAGCAACTTGAACAAATAGTTATTGAACACTTCTTGGGGACCAGGATTTATTGGAGCGAGGGGAGGCTTCCAAGGTATATGCTGGTGCTATAACCCAGCACAAAGACCTCGCCCGGTAAACACCCAGATGTTCAGGCTGCTGCCCAGCAGAAGCGGGTCCCTTCCTTCTCTCCCTTGATGAGGCTTTGGCTGTGTCTTTTGCATTCTCTGTAGGTTGCTTCTCTAGAAAAGTCATATATTCACATTAAGTCGTTAATACCCTTTTATCCTCATTAGCTGTAACAAGATTTAAGTGACCAGCATAGAGCCTTGCCTATGCACTTTATGATAATTTGAGACCTATGGACCCAAATGGAGAGATAATTAATCAAAACTAAGGATTATCAGGTCGTGAGGGGTTTAAATGCACTGTCATATAATTTTTACAATAACCCTGTTTCTAAATAACTTTATTTTATGCCCATTTTAAAGATGAGGAAATTGTGGTGGGGAGAGGTCAAGTGAATTGCCTGAGGCTGACCAGTTACTAGACTGGGGAATCAGGTTTCAGACTCCTGCTGCTCTTAACCACAGCTCCTGTAGTGGGGCAGAGACGCCAGGGTGGCTGGCTGAGACCCATAAATTCCAGCTGGGAGTCTTGAGAGAGGTTATGACCAGGAAATGGCTTCTGTGCTGGCCCTGAAGCGTGTTACATTCCACAGCTTTTGTACCTTATGGGTATACTTTGGGTCACCATGAAAAAAAAAGGAAACATTTTAATCTGCTAGTGGAGATTATTACCATTAGAAGGAATTTGTGTGTGTGTGTGTGTGTGTGTGTGCGCGCGCGCGCGCGCGCGCATGCAAGAGCCCTTTTGAACATGAATGTAACTTCAGGTGTGAAAGTGTTTACCTATTAAATTACCTGTAAGGACAGAGCTGGACATTCCTGGATCGGGTTTACATAAGATAAGGCTCACCCAGAGAAGTGAAAGAGGCAGGCCCCAGCAAATGGGAATCCAAGGCAGAATTCAAACACTGCCTCTGAGCAATAGTGACTCTCCATGACTCTCCATTTTTCTTTTTTAAAAAATTTATTATTATTAAAAAGTTTATTTTGTCCTTTCCTTTTTAAAAATTATAGTTTATTTACAATATTACATTGTAAATCGTATGGTATACACCTTAGTCTCAGGTGTACGACATAGTGATGCAATATTTTTATAGATTATTTTACATTTAAAGTTATTATAAAATATTGGGTATATTTCCCATGCTGTGCAATGCATCCCTGAGCCTATCTTACACCAATAGTTAGTTTGTACTTCTCACCTCCCAACCTCTATATAGCCTCTCCCTACCCCACTGGTGACCCCTAGCTTGTTCTCTATATCTGTCTGCTTCTTTTGGTTATATTCACTAGTTGTGTATTTTAGATTCCACAATAAGAGATATCATACAGTATTTATCTTTCTCTATCTGACTTATTTCACTTAGCATGATATCCTCTAAACCCATTCATGTTGTTGCAAATGGCAGACTTTCTTTTTTATGGTTGAGTAGTATTCCAGTGTGAGTGTACAGGGGCACATCTTCTTTACCCATTCATCTCTGATAGACACTTAGATTATTTCTTTGTTTTGGCAATTATAAATAATGCTGCTATGAAAATTGATGTGTATGTACTTTTTCGAAGTAGTACTTTTAGTTTATTTGGAGATAGGCCTAGGAATGGAATTGCTGGGTCAGATGGTAGTTCTATTTTTAGTTTTTGAAGACTCCTCATAGTGTTTTCCCTAGTGGTTGCATCAATTTACATTCCTACCATTAGTGTACAAGGGAACTCTTTTCTCTACATCCTTGCCAACATTTGTTATTTACAGACTTTTCTGAAGAGAACCAAAACACAACTCTTTCTTAATTCTCTTCTAATCAAACATTGCCAGGTGAGACTAAAAAATAGTGAGTGAATATTCATTTGTAACATCATTTCCTGATCTTTTCAAAAATTTTGAAGTAGGAAAAAGTATAGTCATGAAGTGGATTGACTAGCTTGTTTGTCAGTCAGCCCCTTAAAGGAGGAAGCTGGTTTAAACTTGTCCTACAGGAACTGAGTGCTTCCCTGGTGACTCAGTGGCAAAGAGTGAAGAATCCACCTGAAATGCAGGAGACACAGGAGTCACAGGTTTGATCCCTGGTTCAGAAAGATCCCCTGGAGAAGGAAATGGCAACCTGCTCCAATATTCTTGCCTGGAGAATCTCATGGACAGAGGAGCCTGGTGGGCTACACTTCATAGGGTTGCAAAGAGTGGAACACAACTGAGCAACTTAGGACACATGTACAGGAACTGAATTCATATTTTCCTGCTTGAGTTCCTTCCTTCCCAATGTTCTTGGTCTCTGTAACACAGTGTTATTTACTTAAAAAGCATTTATGCAAGTATTGAAGGCAAAGAAATATTTTAAGATGTAACAAATAATAATGTTGATAATAGTTAACAGAGTTGATACTAATGTAGACAAACCATCATCAGGCATGCATTCTCCTTCCTTTCCATTAAATCCCTGTGATTGTTTTTGGTCTTCTTTGTGTCCATCTGACTGATAGATTGACCAGTCCCAAAACAGAGATCCAGAAGGTACATTATGATAGTGGAAATGTAAGATTATGCCCAAATAAAGCCTGTTCCCCAGTCATTTATTTGGCCTCTATCCTGTGTCAGCAGCAGACAAGTCCCCAAAATCAAGAGCTGTCCAAATTATCAGCACACATTTCATGGCTTGGATGGATAAACAAAAGAGATGTGGGGGAGCAACCCAACCTATACCTGTGTTATAAACTGAACTGATAAGAACCAGAGAACAGTTATTTTACCTGAATTTATTGCTTAGTGACAAAGCCTCTACCTAGAGAGAATGCTATTCTATGGGTTACCAAGTAACTGACTGTGACAATTACTAAACAGCTGGCCAAGTAATCTACATACCCTTTAACCCCTGCCAGCTGAACAAGGGACTGTGGACAGCTCCCAAACAATAGACGCACATCTAATATTTTATTGAAGGGTTGACAGAAGCCACAGCTGTATTGGTCTGGCACCCACATGGATTTAATTATTTTAATTTGGACATCCAACTCTAGGATCTGTTGTGCTCAAAGGGTTATTGAAGCAGGGGAGACACCAAAAACAGTTCCTACCAGAAGGCTACCTGTAGAGCTTTGGGAGACAATTTTTCCTAAACACAAACTTTTGCTGAGAAGGAAGGCTTCTCAAAGATAGTTGTTTGGAGAAAGGCAAAGCAAAATCTGGCACATCACAATTTCTTTCTTTCTTTTTAATCTTTTATAGGAGCATAGTTGCTTTACAATATTGTATTATTTTCTGCTGTACAGTAATGTGAGTCTGTCATACGTATACATATATCCCCTCTTCTTTTGGATTTCCTTTCCATTTAGGTCACCACAGAGCATTGAGTTTTCTGAACTCTACAGTAGGTTCTCATTGTCTATTTCATATGTAGTATCAATAGTATATATACATATGTCAATCTCAATCTCTCACTTTATCCCACCTACCCTTTACCCCCTTGGTGTCCATATGCTTGTTCTCTATGTCTGGGTCTCTGTTTCTGCTTTGCAAGTAGGCTCATCTATACCATTTTTATAGATTCCACATATATGCTTTAATATATGTTTTTCTCTTTCTGACTTACAGTATTCTATTGATAAATGCTGAATTGCCTAGACTATAGAATATAATCCATACACAGTAGATTAGAACTTTCCAGTACTCTTAGATGTAGACAAGTATTTTGTTGTTCAGTCACTCAGTCATGTCTGACTCTTTGCGGCCACATGGACTGTAGCATGCCAGGCTTCCCTGTCCTTCACTATCTCCCTGAGTTTGCTCAAACTCATGTCCATTGAGTTGGTGATACCATCCAACCATCTCATCCTCTGCAGCTACTCTTCTTCTCCTTCCTTCATCAGGGTCTTTTTCAGTGAGTCAACTGTTTGCATCAGGTGGCCAAAGTATTGGAGCTTCAGCTTTAGCATCAGTACTTCCAATGAATATTCAGGACTGGTTTCCTTTAGAATTGACTGGTGTGATCTCCTTGCAGTCCAAAGGACTCTCAAGAGTGTTCCCCAGCACCACAGTTTGAAAGTATCAGTTCTTTGATGCTCAGACTTCTTTATGGTCCAACTCTCACATCTGTGCATGACTACTGGAAAAACCATAGCTTTGACTATGCAGACCTTTGTTGGCAAAGTGATGTCTCTGCTTTTTAATATGCTATCTAGATTTGTGATAGCTTTTCTTCCAAGGAGCAAGTGTCTTTAAATTTTATGGCTGCAGCTACCATCCACAGTGATCTTGAAGCCCAAGAAAATAAAATCTGCCATTGTTTCCTTTTCATCCCAATCTATTTGCCTTGAAGTGAATATTACCATTTTAACACCAGAAAAATTGGATTTAGATATCCTGGTTCTAAAGGACCCTATTAAAAACCCAGATTACATACCAAGTAATTTCTATTCTGGACTCTGAGGAGGAAAAAAAAATCTCAGGATATATTTATTTTCAGTATTTGAATGTATGTCTTTAGTTTTACTTACATCTAAAAATAAGTTTCCCTATACCAGTGAACACTCCCCACAAACACCTATGCTTCAGATTGCCAGCTTATGCATTTTCCACCCACAAATAGCTGTGGAAGGTGAGTCTGTTTTATATTGGGGTGTCCTGAATAATTTAGAGAAAACCTCACTACAACCCTCCTACCTCCACAAGACCCACTGTGGGCATCCAAGTGAACCTATTTTCAGGAAGTGGAATCATGAATGAAACTTATCTTTTAAAAACAAATGTGCAAGAACCTCCATATCCAAGTCACTAGTGGTCATCTTTAAAAGCTTTGCTTCTGTTTCAGTTGTCATGCTATTGTGAACGATATCTTTGGAATCTTCAGAATTAGTTTACCATTACATACTAAAGTCCATCATCTTACTCAGTAGTCACATTTCATTTGAGACCAACTGGATAATTTAGTACCTAGAACATTGTCTGGCACACAATTGCCCTTGATCCTTATTTGTGAATGAGTGAATGACTTCAGCTTCATCCACTCGTCTTATTAACTAGAAAATGCTAAGTGAATTTGGCCAATTCAAAAATTCAAATTCATATCCACTAGATGATAATTCAGTCACTTTTTAAAATATTTAAAGGAATCTAGTGTTCATTCTTTCATTTTATTTTTACTCGCTGAACAAATTTTATAATGTTATAAATGTTTGTAAGGTGTAGATAATATTCTAAGTATTAGGATATAATGATTAACTAGGCAGAAGTAATCTTGACTTTCAGCAATGGGAGACAGAAAATAAACAAATATATAATAAAATGTCAAGTGATAATATATACCACAGAAAAATAAATAAAGCAGAGAGGAGGGGAGTGATGTAATGGGAGAATAAGTATCTCTAATCAGTCCTAAAGGAAATCAGTCCTGAATATTCATTGGAAGGACTGATGCTGAAGCTGAAATTCCAATCCTTTGGCTACCTGATGCAAAGAACTGAATCATTTGAAAAGACCCTGATGCTGGGAAAGATTGAAGGCAGGAGAAGGGGACGACAGAGGATGAGATGCTTGGATGGCATCGCCAACTCAATGGGCATGAGTTTGAGTAAACGCCAGGAGTTGGTGGATAGTGAAGCCTGGCATGCTGCAATCTATGGGGTCACAAATGGTCACACATGGGGTCAGACATGACTGAGCAGCTGAACTGACTGAATTGAAGAAGATGGCATTTGAGCAGAGACCTGAATGGATGAGGGAGCAGGACATGGGAAATCTAGGAGAGATCTTTAAGGGGAAGGAATGGCAAGAATAAGGGGCTTCCCTTGTAGCTCAGATGGTAAAGAATCTGCCTGCAATGTGGGAGACCTGGATTTGATCCTTAGGTTGGGAAGATCCCTTGGAGAAAGGTATGGCAACCCATTCCAGTATTCTTGCCTGGTGAACCTGGTGAGCTGCAGTCCGTGGGTTCGCAAAGGGTCGGACACAACTGAACGACTAAGCACAGCACGTGACAAGAGTAAAGACCCCAAGGAGGGGAGTTATGTAACTATTATAATAAAAAATCACTAATATAGACAAAGTAATGAATAGCATTTTTGAGGTAATTGCAGAGACCTTTAAATGCACCTGCTTTGTAGGAGGAAAATATTTACTGCCTGTTTAGGTTTCAGGAAGCATTTGCTGTAAAAATCTTATTAATCTAATCTTAAGACTGCTGTGCTTGTTACTGAATAGCTTTCTAGTAAGCATTCTGAAGGGCTTCCCTGATAGCCCAGTTGGTAAAGAATCTGCCTGCAATGCAGGAGACCCCAGTTTGATTCCTGGGTTGGGAAGATCTGTTGGAGAAGAGAAAGGCTACCCACTCCAGTACTCTGGCCTGGAGAATTCCATGAACTGTAGAGTCCATGGGATTGCAAAGAGTTGGATATGACTGAGTGATTCGCTTTCAACTGTTCTGAACCCTTTTTTTATATGATTATCTTTAAGATGCCAACAGTCCTTTGAAACCATGTGATATTTGCAGGGCACTTAGGATACACATATTGTGACAGGTATCCTGCATGGCCTGGTGTTGGAGTTGTTTGTGGGTTTGTCCATGTTTCCCTGGTAGAGTGGATACTCCCTAGGGGCATGTATCCACTAGGGGCATGATACACCTTTGTCTTTACCTTTGCATCCTGCCCACCCCCACCCCTACATGTGGGGTCTTCCATACAGTGGGTGCTAAATAAATATGTATTTTAAATATACATAAACATAATAAAACATTAATTTTATCACACAACCAAGCTGACTCCATGGCCCCACTCTTATTCCCGCTCATGTGTACCCATAGCAAGTGCTGCCCATCATGGCCATGCTTTTGGGAGGATTCCATTTGAGCCAGAATCAGAATTTCTTATTTTGTGACTCTCCTCAGCACATCATACACTGGACCAGGAGAGGAATTTCTCTGCCTTCTATGGCCTGGCTTGTTCTTTCACCTCAGAATGCTTTTATGGATAAGTATCCCATTGTGTTTTACACTTGTCATAGCTAATAATAAGGAGAAGGCAATGGCACCCCACTCCAGTACTCTTGCCTGAAAAATCCCATGGACGGAGGAGTCTGGTGGGCTGCAGTCCATGGGGTGGCTAAGAGTCAGACACGACTGAGTGAGTTCACTTTCCCTTTTCACTTTCATGCATTGGAGAAGGAAATGGCAACCCACTCCAGTGTTCTTGCCTGGAGAATCCCAGGGACGAGGGAGCCTGGTGGGCTGCCGTCTATGGGGTTGCACAGAGTTGGACACGACTGAAGCGACTTAGCAGCAGCAGCAGCCCATTGTGTTTTACTCTTGTCATAGCTAATAATAAAGAAAAAAATCTGACCCTACTTACCAGAACACTGCAATAGCAGTTTGACAACCTGAGGTTTGTTTAAAATAATGTGCTTTAATGGATTAATGGCCTTTCAGCTGAAAAAGATTACCATCAGCTGAAACGGAGGGTTGAATGCTAAAATCAGACAGCCCCAGTAAATCTTAATATTTTTATAATTTCACATAAAAATTTCTAGCCTGTACATTCTATAAGTACTGGTTTTTCTGGATGTTTATAAATACACTGATTATTTCTGGAGATGAAATCTTTCTTAATGTTTTGAAGTATAACTAAAATAGCATGCATTTTCCATGAGTACACAACTTTCTGAGTATTTTCTACCTATTTTGTCAACCAAGTCAATAAATCCTGTGTAAATAATGGCTACTATTATTAAACGCCTACTATATTCCAGACATTTTATGCATTTCACCTTTAATCCCTGAATAAATTCTGCATGAAAGGTATTGTCAATCTAACTTTCAAGATGAGGAAACTGAAGCTCAGAAAAGTTTAATAGTTTACTCAGCTAGTGAGTAACAGACATAGGATTCAAAACTTGTCTGCTAGGCTCTAAAAAAAATTTTTTTTTTTTGTAGTATGTCACAAACATCTTGTACTTTTTCTTTGTAAAAATTTTTTTGGAATGAGAACAATCTGCAGTCTCTGACCCAAATACAGAAATAAGTCCTTAAACTTTCAACATTTATTCAGCAAGATATTCATTAAGAAACTACTCTTGCTTATGTCCTGTGTTAGTGCTGCTGAAGCAGCATTCATAACACATCTCTAAGAGAAATTGTAAGTGTATCTAGCACAGTAGAGACGTGTACAGTTGATGAAACACAGTTGGGATGAGGATTCTAGTAGAGCTACAAACTCAGGGCTAAAAGACACAGGTTAGAAGGAATTTTGGTGGGACAATGGCAGTTGTGGAAGGCTCACTGTTTCATCCATACCTTGAGGGAGGAGGAGCTTTCGCTGGGCAGAGAAAACTTGGAAGAATTTTCTAATTGACATGACCACAAGAATGGCACAGTTGATGAAGGTGGGTCTTCAGGGAAGTGTCTGTCACTTACTGTGGCTGGATGTGTAGTAGTGAATGTGGAGGGCAGTGGTGGGATTGTAAATTGGGACATGTCAGTCAGCAAAAGTGGCTTGATAATTCAACCTAAATTGAATACATGAATACTTAGTTTCACTTTTGGCTTTTCATCGTTTAGTCTTTTATCTCTCTCCTAATTATTAAATTTATGCAAATGTGTAATAGAAACTTTAGGAAGTATAAACTAGTATAACAAATCAGAAAAGCTAAAAGTGATCCTTGTCTTGTACTGCTCGCCTAGCCATGTTTTTGTTATTCACATATTGAAGAGAATTTTGACTATAAAACTTTTCACTAGGCTTTTCTTGCTTAACTTCTTATTATCTCCATCACAATGCCATCAACTGTGTAGTAGATGTGTTTGGTGCCTGCCCATTTCATGTCCCTGTCTTTAAACAATTATCTTTTACCCGGAGCTGCTGAGAAACATGTAGGTCTCACAAGTTCAATGTCAATGGGACATGTTTTTGTCCACTAGCCATAGCTGACTGAACTATATATAGATAACATGACCAAGTTGGGCTTATTATATCTTCTTCCCAGAAGTTTGGGACAAATGCACTGAAAGACTGAGTCAGTACAATGGCACTGGGTTCTGAAGCCAAATTTGGCATCAAGGTCAGTTAAAACCACATGCAAACTAAAGTTATAAAGGAGGAATAGGCATAGTTCCCTTCAGAAGAGAGCAGAGGGGACATGTGGAGGGCCAGAGGAAGACTATGTGGACGGAGAGATGGAGACAGAGAGAGGAGAGGGGAACTGCTCAATCATTTTCCTGTTCTTCTGAGGTCCAGCTCTACTCCTTGTACTTCATTCCAGTTAGATTCCCCACAGGAATCTGTGCATTTTTCACAGAAAGTCATGTGAATGGATACTCAATCCCTCAACCAAAACATTCCTAGCTAAGCAATTTACTTAACTTCTTTTTAAACCTAAAGTTTTTTTTTCCACAATTTTTCCTTGTGATGCTTTTAAATATATGCATGCTTTAAAATTTTTGATAGTTATATCTTTGATCTTTTCCTCTGTCATTACTTCCATTGAATTTAAACTTAAATAATCTTTCCCT
The DNA here is from genome assembly GCA_007570785.1 of Antilocapra americana. Lineage (NCBI taxonomy): Eukaryota > Metazoa > Chordata > Mammalia > Artiodactyla > Antilocapridae > Antilocapra > Antilocapra americana. The sequence continues at coordinate 18,704,750 of ML664199.1, forward strand.
AATCAGAGATCAGGTAAAAATTTACCTTTATCTTTTTCTGTAGGTTTGAAACAAACAATGTAACTCTTCATATTTAAATCAAAATTTGTATGAAACTTGGTGTATGTGTTTTTGGTGAGATGAGGATATAATTGAAACATTTTTTAAAATGCAATAGTTATTTGCCCCAGATTCATCCTCCCTTTCCGCCTATCTCCTAGATCATATGTTAAGTTTATACAAATTACGCACAGGTCTCTTACTAGGCTATCCTTTTATAAGAAAGTATTTCTAGTCTACGGGCAGTAATGACCCCTGGAGACACTCAATTTAGAGAAGGAAAGTGTTAAGTTAGAGGACTTAGGTTACCAAGTCATTTGATTCCCGTGATTTTACTCTCCAGAACTCTGAATGACAAGCTGATATTTATATTGAAGCACTTTGATCTTCTTTCTGGGGTAGCTTGAGTAACTCTGACAATTTTGGTAATTTCTGAAGACTCAGTATAGGTTTTGTATGATAGAATTTCAACTTAAGAAATTGTGTTTTTATTTAAAAAAACACAAAACTATTCAGAGTTTTACAATGTGCTAGGTTTGAGCACCTGACAGAGGTGACAACCATATATAGTCATGTTCTTCTTTTGTTTCCATCATAAACATGTTAATTGATTAGAGTCTTTCTCACCACTGAACTTGGATACATCAGAATCCTTCTTAACACAGTGCTTCAAGCACTAGCTGCCCTAGTGGCTCTGACAGTAAAGAATCTGCTCCAATGCAAACCAGGATTTGATCCCTGGGTCAAGAAGATCCCCTGGAGAAGAGAATGGCTAATCACTCCAGTATTCTTGCCTGGAGAATTCCATGGGCTAAGGAACCTGGTGAGCCACAGTCCATGGGGTCACAAAGAGCTGGATACAACAAAGTGACTAACGCTTTCACTTTTCTTTTTTTCAGACTAATTCTAGAAAGAAATAGAAATGCCTAGATTAAAGGTATACCAGAGGAGTTGTATTATGGAAATGGTATAGATTTGGGCAATATTCTTAAAAATTTTGACTGCAATCAATAATAATTAAGGCATTTTCTGTTTCACATTTAACCATATAAAGAGGATTACTTGGGATAAAAATGTGCATTTTAGAAAAAAAAGATATTTGATGCTAATTCTTCAATATTAGAATGAATATGGGTTAGCCTTTTAAAAAATCTGTATTATTTAAAAATAAAACATTTTAGTGTTTAATATTCTCAAAGATTGATATAATCAGATGGAATGATTTTTGTCCTGGACTCTGTGATTTATCAGAACTAAAAAATTCAAACTTTTATTTCCCTGAACTGGAGTATCCCCTCAAGTCTTAGACTAAACCATAGTAGAAATTTGCCAATATGTAGAAAAAAAGTGTACCATCATCAATTTTCAAGTCAGGTGATATTCATTAAGTTTGTTGTAGACTTATATGTTTGAGGATTATCTTCTCCCATTATGCCTAATCATTACTTGGTTTAAAAGAAAAATTCTGGGCTAGATTCTACTATTTGCAAGCTGTGTGACCTTAGCCACCTTAAACTTTTTAACTTGAAACCCTATAATAGGTTTGACTAGAATCTTAAAATCTTTGTGCTTTTTAAAAATCAATGCCAAACCTGAATATCTCATCTTTTAAGTTTTGATCATTTCAGCTTCCATTTTGTTCTTCTGTCAGTATTATATCCTGTGTTAAACCAAATAAGATAAGTGATGCCAAGACATGCTCATCTGAGCAAAGTGAGGTGATATAAGAGGTATGTTAAACCAAGCAAGGTCAAGAGAAGTTAGGGGTATGCTTAGAGGCTGGATGAAGATGGTGTGTGGAGGAAAAGTGTGATAACTTTTTGTCTCCCAAAAGCAGGTTTCGTGGCATTAAATTACATCCTCTGGTTTAGGATTTGGCTTTGGCATTTAAAGTAGGCAGAGGAAATATTTCTAGGATTTAATGATAATGTTTTCATCCTGCAATTAGGATCCAGAAGTTCCTAAAGATTTCAAGTGCTCTAGAAGTTTAATCAATACCCTCTGCTGGAGCTCAAGGGCTTCCCTGGTAGCTCAGACAGTAAAGAATCTGCCTGCAATGTGGGAGAGTAGGGTTTGATCCCCAGGTTGGAAAGATCCCCTGGAGGAGGGCATGACAACCCACTCCAGTATTCTTGCCTGGAGAATCCCCATGGACATGGTGGGCTACGGTCCATGGGGTCGCAAAGAGGTGGACACAACTGAGCGACTAAGCACAGCACAGGATAGAACTCAAAGTTGAAATGTCTTACTGTCAGGATTTCAGTCTGGCAACCTTCTTTTTTTCCAGTAGTTCAGAAGTGAGGAATCCCTGGGCTTAATCAACATACATTACTAAAGAGACGTATTGAGAGATTTATGATGTTTAGTTGTAAGATAAGATGACATTCATGGAAAACTGGTGTTCCTGGCAGGAAGACATTGGAGACAGTTCAGAAGTATCTGCTTCTTCAGTCCAGAAGATAATATATTTCAGACAGAGAGTTTCAGTGAGTTGGTTACTGACTTTTTTGAAGACCATGGAAATTTAACCTGTTGTCAAGTTTTGATCATTGTATGGAGTCATTACCTTGTTGATGGTTAGAACATTGAAAGGTGGAAAGCTTGGGATGTTATACTTCAGTGTACTAATGAGAACTTTAAAAGTACATCCTCATGGGAAAAAAATTTTGATAAAAAAGTAAGAGTGCCAGAAGAAAAATGTGTCTCCTTTAGTTATCTAAAGCCCTATTCCCAAAAGGCTACCACCCATGATATTGTCTGCTTTTAAAACTCTTCCAATGGTGATCACCATAGCTCTAAATATCTATTTTCTATAGAACTTTAAATATCTACTTCTTGGCTTGTAAGTTCAAGCTTCTCTTTTAACTTCTTGTTGTCTTGTTGTGAAAAAGGACTAATTTCACCTCACATCTGCCACCCCTCTTCCTTTTGCCTTATACTTACACCCAATTTTTATTTTTATTTTTTTGCTTTTGGCCCTCTATTTGTTATACTTCAAATAGTATGTTTGGCTTCTATTTCTTGTTCTGTCAACATCAGATGTACGGGGTAACTTCTCCTGGTATAAGATGTGGTGGAGCTGGTCACTTCTACACTTACTCCTACCTCTCCTCGTCACCTCCAACACCTACTGTTGGTCAATTCTACCCTTATTTTTACATTTCCAAGGTTTAAAGCATTTTCATCCTGAATGATAACTTACTAACTGTCTTTTATGCTTTATCTTTATATTGATCCTGAAAACCAAGTAGAAATAAAAATTAGTTACAATATTATGATATTGCTCAGTTTTATTCATTGTAGACCCAGAGTGTAAAAGTAGAGGAGATGAAATTTATGTTCTTACATCAAGTCTGCTTTAAGTAGGATACTTCAAGTTCCAATTTCAAGATTCTTTTTTTAGACTCAATAAATTTCTTATTATCATACTTTCTGTTTTTGCCATGGTTTTTGTATAGCATTTTATTTTCCTGGAATTACTACATTCATTTAATATTTTTGTTGTTGTTGACTTCAGAAACATAAGCCTTCTTCATTATGCACAGACCACATATTCTTCAGTCAGCTGCATTATTGTCTGTTCCCTTCCAGGTTCCTAGTTCCAAGGGTCTTTTCATAGTGTAACAGCTCCTACCTTTATTAGGGCTTCTCTTGTGCCTCCTCTCCTACTCTGTGTAGTGCCTTTGTCTCTTTTCTGTTTAATCCATTAGTGTAAACTCATATACCATTCATCTTTAAGATGGTGATTAGCAAAATTATGTTTCCTCTCAGGTTAAAAGTTTACAGTTTGAAAATTTAAACATATATTATTTTAATCTAAGTATCCAAGAAATTTTTATTGACTACCCAGAATTTTTCAGATAGACTTTGTGGGCAATGTAAAGATGAATCAAACATATACCATTCCGCTTTAACTAAAATAATAAGAGAGATCTAGCTCTGTAAATAATTACACAATATAAAGCAAAAAGTAACAAGTTTCATGAGAGAGATGCAGACAGGTAATCCATATAATGTGAATGCTTTTCTTCTTTTCAGAGGAAAGATAGTATTGATGAACTTGAATGGAGTGAGAAAGAAAAATGGATTTGGCTCAGAAGATTTGGGGTATGTCCTGGTTCTTACTAAATATACGACCTTGGGCAAGCTACCTAACGTTTCCCACCCAGGATTACTGTTTATCAAGTGGAGACAATAGTACTTTTGCTGATTATAATACATAACTATTGGGAAGTTTATAAGAGATGTTACATACGGTATTTTTATGAACAATTTATTCAAAATAGACATGGTTTGTTTCAGAGACAGTCAAATCAGTTCAGTTCAGTTGCTCAGTCGTGTCTGACTCTTTGTGACCCCATGGACTGCAGCACGCCAGGACTCCCTGTCCATCCCCAACTCCTAGTGTTAACTCAAACTCATGTCCATTGAGTCAGTGTTGCCATCCAACCATCTCATCCTCTGTCATCCCCTTCTTCTCCCACCTTCAATCTTTCCCAGCATCAGGGTCTTTTCAAATGAGTCAGTTCTTCACATCAGGTGGCCAAAGTATTAGAGTTTCAGCTTCAGCATCAGTCCTTCCAGTGAATACTCAGGACTGATTTCCTTTAGGATGGACCGGTTGGAGCTCCTTGCTCTCCAAAGGACTGTCCAGAGTCTTCTCCAACACCACAGTTCAAAAGCATCAATTCTTCGGTGCTCAGCTTTCTTTACACTCCAACTCTCACATCCATACATGACTACTGGAAACACCATAGCTCTGACTAGATGGATCATTGTTGGCAAAGTAATGTCTCTGCTTTTTAATATGCTGTGTAGGTTGGTCATAACTTTTCTTCCTAGGAGCAAGCGTCTTTTAATTTCATGGCTTCAGTCACCATCTGCAGTGATTTTGAAGCCCCCCAAAATAAAGTCTATTACTGTTTCCATTGTTTCCCCATCTATTTGCCATGAAGTGATGGGACTGGATGCCATGATCTTGGTTTTCTGAATGTTGAGTTTTAAGCCAACTTTTTCACTCTTTTCTTTCACTTTCAGCAAGAAGCTCTTTACTTCTTCACTTTCTGCCATAAGGGGGGGTGTCATCTGCATATCTGAGATTACTGATATTTCTACTGGCAATCTTGATTCCAGCTTGTGCTTCATCCAGTCCAGCATTTCTCATGATGTACTCTACACAAAAGTTAAATAAGCAGGGTGACAATATCACACCTTGACGTACTCTTTTTTCTATTTGGAACCAGTCTATTGTTCCATGTCCAGTTCTAACTGTTGCTTCCTTACCTGCATACAGATTTCTCAAGAAGCAGGTGAGGTGTTCTGGTATTCCCATCTCTTTCAGAATTTTCCACAGTTTATTTTGAGCCACACAGTCAAAGGCTTTGGCATAGTCAATAAAGCAGAACTTTTTCTAGAACTCTCTTTCGTTTTTGATGATCCAGCAGATGTTGACAATTTGATCTCTGGTTCCTCTGCCTTTTCTAAATCCGTCTTGAACATCTGGAAGTTCACGGTTCACGTACTATTGTAGCCTGGCTTAGTGAATTTTGAGCATTAATTTGCTAGTGTGTGAGATGAGTGCAATTATGCGGTAGTTTGAACATTTTTTGGCATTGCCTTTCTTTGGGATTGGAATGAAAACTGACCTTTTCCAGCCCTGTGGCCACTGCTGAGTTTTCCAAATTTGCTGGCATATTGAGTGCAGCACTTTCTCAGCATCATCTTTTAGGATTTGAAATAGCTCAACTGGAATTTCATTACCTCTGCTAGCTTTGTTTGTAGTGATGCTTCCTGAGCCCCACTTAACTTCACATTCTAGGATGTCTGGCTCTAGGTGAGTGATCACATCATCATGATTGTCTGGGTAATGAAGATCTTTTTTTGTATAGTTCTTCTGTGTATTCTTGCCACCTTTTCTTAATATCTTCTGCTTCTGTTAGGTCCATATATTTCTGTCCTTTTTTGAGCCCGTCTTTGCATGAAAAGTTCCCTTGGTATTTCTAATTTTCTTGAAAAGATGTCTATTTCTATTGAAATAGAGGAAAACAATAGAATGGGAAAGACAGTCAAGTATTAGTTCTTTAAAACAAGGGATTAACTTATCCTCCTCTAATTCCAAGGAGGGATGCCATGAGTCAGTCCTAGGAATAGTGACATGAATTCCATTTAATTAATAATAATTAATTAATAATAAGCAACATGTAAAGTAGCAAAGAGCTTCCCTTTGATGCCTCCGTCCAATGTTGCTTTTTTACTGGCTTGGTTAGAGCCAGTCATTCTGATGTAGTCTGTCTTGGAAATCATGCTGTGAGGCAGTTTGCCCAGATTTCAGCTTTCCCACAGACCCCCACATTTGCCTTTTGTTTTGCTTGGGTTTCTTCAGTTCTTTATTGGTGCCCACTGAATGTAGCTGATATAGCATATTGTGAGTGAGCTAAAAAGACATCTGGCTAATGCAGTGGTTCTCAGCCCTCACTGCTCAGGTTTTCCTTCTGACTGAGGAGCTTTAAAGATATGCTGATGACCATGCCCATCCCAGAGATTCTGATTTTTCCGTCTGGGCTGAGTCAGGTATTTTCAGTTAACAAAATCTCCCCAGGCAATTCTAAGGCATAGACAACTACTGAAAACCCCCAGTACGCTGATGCTCTAATTCTGAAGTACATGCTCACCTGGAGAGTCTAAGGAGATGCACGCTCTGGGGCCTCACTCCCAGAGATGCTGAATCGAGAGGTGTGGGGTAGGGCCTGTGCATTTGCTTTCAAATGTTAACACATATAACTCTGAAGCAGGTGACCTGGTGACCACTCTTTAAGAAACTCTGTGTCTTAGACACATCTGGTATCAATATGGTATCAGCCACTTGGGGCCCCTTCATTACATGGATTACAGTGGCCACCTGAGAGACACAGTTTTCAATACATGGATATTTATTTTTTGTCCATTCATTCAAAGCAGTTTGTCTAACCACTTTCATTTTAAGGCATTGTTTTGGGGCTTCAGGGGATTCAAAGGATGAACCAAGCATAGATGTTATTCACTAAGAACCTATAGGCAGGTGCATGCGTGTGCGCTAAGTTGTGTCAGTCATGTCTAACTCTGTGCGACCCCATGGACTATAGCCCTCCAGGCTCTCCTGTCCATGGAATTCTGCAGGCAAGAATACTGGAGTGGGTTGCCTTGCCTTTCTCCAGAGGATCTTCCCAACCCAGGGATCCAACCCGAGTCTCTTGTATCTCTTGCATTGGCAGGTGGGTTCTTTACTGTTAGCGCCACCTGGGGCTAAACACAAAACTGTAATTCATAGCTTACCTAAAGCTTCACTTCTAAAGTTGGTTTATAAGATGAGAATGGTAACTAGTCAAATCACTAAGAAGGTCCATACTTTGAAGACAAACACCTTGCCTTCAGAAGTTTTTTCCTCAAACTTGGGGACAGAATGCTATACCTGCAGTTGAGTCTCACATGTAATTGGCTTGCATTTAGGGATAATGTTTGAAAAAGGTATGTCTTCAGATACTGAAATCATATCCAGTGCACAGGACTTGGCAGACTCAAACCTCCCAGCCCTGGCTCACTTAAGCATGTTGTCTTTGTGTGGGGTCCAGTTGGCAATACTGTTGGGGGAGGAGTGCCTGCGCTATTTAAATAGGATTCCCTTCTTGCTCATGCTGTCACTGTCTTAAAATTTTGTTTATTTAAATTTTCTTAAGATCAATGAATACCTGATAATACAAAAATATCTTCTAGAATGTGAAATGTATTTAAAGTGTGAAGACACAGACAACTCCAGTATCAAATGAGAGAAATTTTAGCCAGCTTCAAAATAACTGTGTAAAAATTGCCAGAGAGAAAATCTACCAGACTTTTATGAGGAATAAGGTAAAAATTCAACAGTAAGCTTGTTCTGGGAGATTGACTGAAGTCAAGAAAACATATAAAAAATTTCACAAAAGGTAAGACATTAATGTATAAATGACAGATCAGTGCATGCCTCTCCAAGGATGCTCATTGTGTGAATGTTAGTTGCTCAGTTGTGTCTGACTCTTTGCAACCCCATGAAGTGTCCCAGTCTGCCAGGCTCCTCTGTCCATGGGATTCTCCAGGCAAGAATACTGGAGTGGGTTGCCATTTCCTTTTCCAGGGGATCTTCCTGATCCAGGGACTGAACCCAGGTCTACTACATTGCAGGCAGAGTCTTTACTATCTGAGCCACCAATGAAAACTAAAGCTAGAATAATCCTATTTTATTGTAGCCTTTCTTAGACCATTGTGAACACATTGCAATGACCCAGACCCATAGAGATCATCCAGTTGTGGCCAAGCAGGGAATTTGCGGGGCTAATCACTTTCCAGTCCCATCCTAATCGGGAAATGGCAGTTACTGTCAGAGCTCCCCAACCTGAAAAGCCCCTTTGTTACTTTTGTATTCTTTGTACATTGTGGAGCCCTTAGACACAGGTGCATACTACATCCATCCAAACAGAGCAGTCATCCCAAGAACATTTGGCAAAACCAAATCGGTCTTTCTCTGATACTGGTTCCATAGTCAGAAGCACTGGGAGTATCCATAGACTTATGCACCTATGGGGTTCCATCCAAGACTGAGACTGTTCAAGGGGAAAAAAGTCTCACTTTAAGAAAAGGGAAAAGGTTTATTTTTCTACTGTTGTCTTACCTTTGGCCTTCATTCATTTTGCATTAATTTTTAGTAGCTCATACACTGGCCACCCCTAACATTTCAGCTCCTGAGATGAGAGGACAAATGGAAGCACATAAACCATATGTCTACAGATATAAAAGTTCCAAATCAAGCTGACAAATTGCTAAATGAAATGTATTGTTTTTTTTTAACTTTGACAGCTATACCTCCATAATGACAAAATAAAACTAATGTGAGTGATGCCATGTATTTATAAAACAGAAAACTGGCAATAAAAATAAAGAGAATTTGTATATATACAATCAAAAGTATACAATTTAATTATATTTTGGAAAAAATATAGAGTAAATAGAAACATTTTTAAATTAAAATTGTTTATCATATAAGCTTTAAGTTACATTTATCCTAAAATATTCAAGATTTATCAAAATTAAGGGGTAAAATACAAATTATAATTAGTGAGTCTAATAATTTGTAAGTTTTTCCCTGGTGGCTCAGTGGTAAAGAATCCTCCTGTCAATGAAGGAGACATGGGTTCAATCCCTGATCTCGAAAGATCCCCTGAAGAAGCAAACGGCAATCCACTCCAGAATTCTTGCCTGGAAAATTTTCTGGATGGAGGAGCCTGGTGTGCAACAGTCCATGAGGTTGCAAACAGCTGGATATGACTTAGCAACTGAAAAACAACAACAACAAATAATTTTTAAATAAAGCCAGCATTTAAAATTTATTTTTAAAATTTGACTATTTTTATGAATATAAAGGACTTCTCAGGTGGCACTAGTGGTAAAGAACTTCCCTGCCAATGCAGGAGATGTAAGAGATGCAAATTCAATCCCTGGTTTGGGACAATCCCCTGGAGGAAGGCATGGCAACTCATTCCTATATTCTTGCCTGGAGAATCCCATAGACAGAGGAGCTGGGCAGGCTACAGTCCATAGCGTTGCAGAGTCAGACATGACTGAAAGCAACTAAGCACAGCACAGCATGACTATAAAACTGTTGCACAGTTCTAATGTTGAAAGTTCATCTGGTTGCCAACATAAAGAATTTGTATTCTTCATATATATTACATTTTTATTTTTCAGTCACTAAATCATGTTCAACTCTTAGCAATCCTATGGACTATAGCCCTCCAGACTCCTCTGTCCATGGGATTTCCACTCAAGAATACTGGAGTAGGTTGCCATTTCTTTTTCCAGCGTATCTTCCTGGACCAGAGATTAAACCAATGTCTCCTGCGTTGGCAGGTAGATTCTTTACCACTGATCCACCAGGGAAGCCTGTATTATATCTAGATCTGCTGCTGCTACTGCTGCTAAGTCGCTTCAGTCATGTCTGACTCTGTGCGACCCCATAGACGGCAGCCCATTAGGCTCCCCCATCGCTGGGATTCTCCAGGCAAGAACACTGGAGTGGGTTGCCATTTCCTCCTCCAATGCATGAAAGTGAAAAGTGAAGTCGCTCAGTCGTGTCTGACTCATGGACTGCAGCCTACCAGGCTCCTCCATCCATGGGATTTTCCAGGCAAGAGTACTGGAGTGGGTTGCCATTGCCTTCTATGATATCTAGCTCTATGAAAAGATAAATTTAAGAGTAATATGAATTACTTCACATTGTAAAATATTCAACCTATATCTACAACTATTGAAAACATAGAGCTAATTGCGAGTACTTCTAGAATCACAGATTGGTACCTGAAGAGAAGCTATAACTCTCAGTTATGTGAGAATGTATCCCTTTCATTCTGAGAAGGACGGTTCAATAAGGGAATTAATTTGCCCTTTCTCTTCCCTAAGCACTTCTACTGTTCAAATCCCCCTCTGCTCTGAAGCAGTGTCCATTTTGGTCTTTGCATTTGGTATAATCCATAAACCTTCACGGAATTTGATCACAGTCGCCTTTTGTTTTGAGGAAGGATATAGGACAAGACATACAGAGAATCCTAAAGGGTGTTAATCATGGGCCGAGGGGGTTCTGGGTGCCCATACTTAGTTGTGACAGAGACACTCCTGTTTCCTACATTTAGTGGGCGAGTGTGTGTGCTGGGGGGCATATCCTAGGCCCCCTGATGAGTTCCTGGTGGGAGATGTCACAGACGTGAGCATCTTGAGAGCAGGAAAGGACGCTTTCATTCATCTTTGCAGCATTAGTACCCAGCTCCTTCCTTGGTATTTAATACCTGCTCAGTGGGGGTTTGATGAGTTATTGGATGAAGCACCCCCTGCTGAAAGCTTTAGGAAGTGTTACCTTTCCCCACTTTTTCCTAAAGAGAAAGAAAGTGAAAGTCACTCAGTTGTATCCCACTCTTTGCGACCCCATGGACTATATGGTCCATGGGATTTTCCAGGCCAGAATACTAGAATGGGTAGCCTTTTCCTTCTCCAGGGGATCTTCCCAACCCAGGGATCAAACCCAGGTCTCCCACATTGCAGACAGATTCTTTACCAGCTGAGCCAAAAGGGAAGCCCTAAGGTCATGGGCTATGCACATTCCAAGTCCATTTCAAGGATATCAATTCTGATCAAGGCAGGCCCAGCAGCTCTATTCTGGAACACATGTACTTCAGACAGTCTGACCGGAGAGCAGCCCTCAATTATAACCTTAAGACTGTCCTACTCTTAAGGCTACATATATATATATATATAGCCTTATATCTCCTTATATCTTTATATAAGGATATAAGGAGCTCCTTATATCTCATCAGCTGCATATTATATAGATTTCTATCATTTCTTCTTTTTCTTATTCCTTGCAGTAAGACAGCCTTCTGACCAGTGTTTACACATCCAGGGAAGAAAAAGAGAGCATCTGGTAGAGGTTTTCTCCCTCTTTCTGAATCCGACTCAACTGCCGAGCCTTCCACAGACCTTTCCATGAATTGCTCAAGAAATGGAACTTAAATAAGCAGAATCCAGATCATGAACTGGTAAACCAAGTACCAGGCAGGAAGCAGGGATACAGGATTCTAGTTTCTCTCTGCCATTCAGTTTTAGCTGAATGATATCGCTGTCACAATTGTTCAAAACTTATGTAGTTTTACATTAATAAATTAATCACAGTATTTTCTTGGTTTTGCATATAGTGATGAACTATGGCAAGAAACTTTTAGGTCTGTTAGGTGCACACACAGCAGATTAAATAGATATTTCTAATGTTTATATGGCTTGCAGCATCTGGCTGAATGATACTTGTTACCTGACTCATTAAGAGCAAAGAAAATCTACTTGAAAACCATTTATTCACCACCACCCATGGTAGGTATTAAGGTTTTAAAGGTGAAGCAGCCAGAGTGCCTGTTCTTAAAAAGCATGCACACAAACAATTTTAGTAGAAAGTGATCATTTGTATCACTGAGAGTTCTTCAAATTGCAGAGGTAGTCTCAAAGAACAAAGGGACTCCTTGCTGAAGAAAAAGGGTGGGAATGTTAGGAAGGCCCCCATGTAGTAGGATTACTTTACTCTCTAAGCTCCCTAGTAGTGCAAGAGCTGTCTGGGTGGGTGGTAGCTTTTGATGAGTATCTTCTTTTTGGCAAAGTAATGAGATACCACTGATTGGAGTTACTACAAATAGTGAGCATCAGACTTTAGTGTGAGCATTGGATTCATGTGCTTTTCTATGGCAGTGAATGGTTCAGGTTTCAAATGGTGCATGTTTTCCTGCAATGAGCCTAAGGGAGGACATATTGCTGAGCAGAGCCTTAGAGATGGATTTACGGGCATGTTACTTAAGCTTTTAGATTTCTTGTCTTATTAGCAGTGGTGGGAATGGCTAAGGGGAGAAGAAGGAAGAGGCCAGATTCGCTTGGTATGAAAATGATTTCATATTCATAGACTCAGAGCTCTGATAGCAAAATATTCCCATGTCTGCCTGTGAATCATCTCAGCCAGGGAACTTAGTACTGAGTCTGTTTATAGCAAATTCTCAAGAAATATTCTCTGCATCAATAAAGAGCTGTTAAGTCCTCACTATGTAACAGGGACTGTATTCAGCACTTAAATATTTGTAGAAAAAATTATTACAATATAATTAATTAAATGCCGAAGAAAAACCAAATGGCCTATGTGAGCATTTGGTTGCCATAAAAGGAATGAAATATTGATTAACCTCTAACCACATGTCATACAAATGCACACTTCCCTAAATATGTAGCTTGCCAATGTCATCCAAGGGAACAATAATTTTTGTCTTTGTAAAATGTTTACTTGTCAAGTAAAAGAGGAAATTAAGAGATTTGTTTGGCTTTGTGTTTATACTGGGTACTCTTCTAGCAGTGTTTCTCTACCACTTTTCTCTTCTATCAGACACATGTATTTGGGATCACCTATGCAAGAATGCAGCACTGAAGACCAAAAGTTGACATTGTAAAGTTAACGGAAACTCCTCTCAACATTTATGCTTTTGGAGGGGTAGAGGAGAGTATGGACCAGGTATACTTGAATCATTTCAAGGCTATACAGGGGCAAAAACAAATATAGAAGTTTTTAAAAACATATGTTTTTGGAAGATTGGGAAAGGACAAAGAAAGAATTAAGGAACTTTGATGTGTTGTTCGTCTGATAATCTTTTGTTATTAGGATGTAGTATTCCCAGTACATGACATTTGAGAACTTTCAGTTTTTATTATGAATTCTCTACTTTTTTGTCACAAGTGAATAAAGAGTTCATCAGCCTAGTTTTTAGCTACCTAATGTATAATGGCATCACTGACACAATGGACATGAGTTTGAGTTTGCTCCGGGAGTTGGTGATGGACAGGGAAGCCTGGTGTGCTACAGTCCATGGGGTTGCAAAGAGTCAGACATGACTGAGACTGAACTGAACTGAATTGAATGTACAGTTGGCATTTGAAAATCACAACCAGTAAAGGTAGAAAAGCTCCATTTGTTGTGTCAGAGAAAATGGTTTCTTCAGTCATCACCCATACCAAAACATTACAGTTATGTGTCCAAGTTCTCCAAATAAGTCCAAACTCCTCCTTTTGGACAAGCCCTTTTTCTTTTGAAGCCTTCATAGAAAATTTGGTCAGGACCCCATAGAACAATATCTCTATCTGAAAATGGCCAAAAGAATTCTCAAAAATATATTGGAAAAAGATAAGAGTTACCTGGAAGGTGAGAAATAGAGGGAAGGAAAGCTATTAGCTTCTGGAGTCTCTGCTCATGATCATCTGGAGAAGGAAAATAAGTTGAATTGGAATAGAGTTCTTGGCAGGTAGGCTCATCTTCAGCTCACCTAAGCAATGATGCTGATTCAGTTCATTGAGCTTAAGGGCTACATCTGGACCCAGATTTCGTTGCAGAAGGCTCATGATTTTCTTTGAGTTCTGTCTTATTCTTCCTTACCTTCCAGAATTTGAATTTTCCTCATCCTCTCTTAGTTCTGTTTTCATCATCTTTTCCACTTGGCCTCTCTTCACTATTGGACAACATTGTGGACTTTCAATGTTTGCTGGTGTTTGTGGGCATCAGACAGTTTGCTGGCTGAGAGATTTGGTCACAAGTCAGAAGCAAGGTATGGAAAGGTAGAGGGAAGGAAATGACAGTAAGTAAGTAAAACAGACTTTGGGCTTCCCAGGTGGCGCTAGTGGTAAAGAATCTGCCTGCCAGTACAGGAGACAAAAGAGACATGGGTCCAATCCCTGAGTCGGGAGGAGGTGGGCATGGCCAGACACTCCAGAATTCTTGCGTGGAGAATCCCACGGACTAAGGAGCCTGGCGGGCTATAGTCCATAGCATCTCAAAGAGTCGTGCACAAATGAAGCAAATTAGCACACACACATGCCCAAAACAGACTTTACTGGTCAGATTCTTAACTATTCAAATAATATTTGGAAGAATAAATGAATTTCTAAAATTGTGCGATTTTAATTAGTTGTGTCATGGTGGTAGATATGCCAAAGTCAAGGTCGAGGGTCATTTGTTCACCTGGGATCCAAACAGAGGTTAAATAATGATTACTTAATTTATTAAAATAATATATTTGTGATCAGTCTAAGCTAATCTATATTTTATCTTCAAAAGCTATGGTGTGAGACTTGTTATTGTAGTCTTATGGCCTATTCTTTTGTATACATATATGTGTGTGTGTGTATGTATATATATATATATATGTAAATCCATAAACAGGGAATAAAATCCTGTTCCCAGTGCCTTGAAGGAAATCAACCCTGAATATTTACTGGAAGGACTGATGCTGAATCTGAAGCTTCAATACTTTGGCCACCTGATGTGAAGAGCCGACTCATTGGAAAAGACCCTGATGCTGGGACAGATTGAAGCAGGAGGAGAAGGGGATGACAGAGGATAAGTTGGTTGGATGACATCACCAATTCAATGGACATGAATTTGAGCAAGCTCCAGGAGATAGTGAAGGACAGGGAAGCCTGGCATGCTGCAGTCCATGGGATTGCAAAGAGTCAGACATGACGGAGCAACTGAACAACAATCCAGTGCCCTGTGCCCTGAATATAAACCTTTATATTATTTCTCACCTGTAGGTCCCAGAGTTCCCCAAAGAGTAGACAGTGCCTAGATTTGGTTAGGAAGAGAGGACTGTCAACCGGTGGAGTTAGCTGTAGCATGAAGAGGGGGAAAGCATGAAAAGTGCCTTTAAGCAGTACTTTTCAAATGTTAGTGGGCCTTAGAACCACCTGGAGGGCTCCGCTGGGGCCGTGTCTCAGAGGTTCTTATCCAGTGGGTCTGAGATGAGACCAGGAAATTGTGTCTCAGCAAGTCCCCAGGAGAGACTGAGCTGCTGGCCTGGAGAATTGCTCTAAAGTCCAGGGGCATTTGAAAGGAGGAAAAGAGGAGCAATACAGTCTAACACCTCAATGGGTGAGGTTGGTTAGGTTAGCATACCAGCAACTTAATACCAGAGAAAGTCCCCATTTTTATACTTTTATAGTGCTTTGTCTCAAGATTCAGACGGTTTCCTTTGAATATCAGGTACATTGTACTTCCTTGATGTTCATTTTCTGGGAAAAATTTGGTTTATTTGCTTTTGGGCTGCTTGTATGCTTAAGTCCACAAGATACCATCAGGGGGTCTTCACTAGTAACTTGGATTCTGCAAGACTGAGAATATCTATGCCCAACCAGGGCTTGGGAAAATGAAGAGTCCATATTTTAGTATTCCCACACCATTAGCAAAGACATGTGCTTTGTTTAAAATTTTGTCTAATTGTAGTCCTCTCCTTTGGAGCTCAGAGTCAGTTGGTGGGATAATTTATGTGGGGGATAATTTATAAAAAAAAAAATCTGGTAATATAGGAAAGAAAAAGAGTTTGGTTTGAGAAAACTTAGGGGATATGATGACTATCTGCTCTACTTGAGAGAGGAAAAGAATGCATGTGGCTGGAGGAGTTTGATTTAGGGTGATAATGTTTGTAACATCAGAGAAATTGGGTCTATACAGCAGAAAAAGGCTATTTGAGGAAAAAAGAGCAAGTCTGAAATTTTGCTGTGTGTGTGTGTGTGTGTGTGTGCAGGTATGTTTAGAGTCTAAACATTCTTACTGTAATATCACAGTTGGAATGTCAGTACTAATGTTGAGTTCACCAACTCAGGGATATGATCTTTTGTGAATTCTTGAGGTTACCTAGAGATCCAAGGCAACTGGATATTGGATACTACATCATTACCCTCTTTCCAAGATGGGTGATTTATTTGCTAGCTCCCCAGTCACCTGAAATGTTTGAATACCTCGGGTTGTGTTTGGAGGCTTCAAGCTCTCCTGAGTCCGGCCATGTGAAATTCCCACTGCCTCCCAAGCTTCAGGTTTCACTCTTTGTACCCAAAGGGGCACTGTTGTCCCTTCTTCCTTAGCCAACCCTGGCACTGACCTGAGCAATTGGAACATTATAAAGAAAGAGTCATTGTTCCTAGAAGATCTGTAATAGAAGAATCTAGTGTAGTCTAGACTGCGAGGGAACATTGCTTTAAACCCAGTGACCCATGTTCCATACATCAAAGTCATTTGAGTGAGCAAGTGCATCTTTCTAATGTAAATGCATGTTGAAGTATTTGGAGCTGTGAGCCAGTTATTTTAATACTGTTTGCTTTAATCAGATCCACACTTAGCTAAGGTAATTAAGACATTGGAGTTTCAAATTGGATTGGGAGAGGAAGGAAAAAGAAAAGAGACATACATAAGCTTTTGAAATTAGTCACATTCTCAGGCCTTCCATCACAAAATCTAAGACAAAAAACAAAACAATTAATATACTTGCTTCCACTGATAAATTCATTTCTTATGGTTCTTTGGGAGGGATATTTGAACTTCTGGTTCAAGTTGAGAGACTAATCTTCAAATACTATCAGTATTCAAATACATCATGATTTATTTTCCATTCAATCTTTGCATGTGTGTATGCTAAGCTGCTTCAGTTGTGTCTGACTCTGTGTAACCCCATGGACTGTAGCTGGCAAGGCTCCTCTGTCCATGGGATTCTCCAGGCAAGAATACTGAAGTGGATTGCTGTGTCCTCCTCCAGGGGATCTTCCTGACCCAGGGATTGAACCTGTGTTTCTTACGTCTCGTGCGTTGGCCGGCGGGTTCTTTACAACTAGCACCACCTGGGAAACCTGAATCAATCTTTATAAAATACAAAAATTATATTTTATCCCTGTAATTCAAAATGTTCAAGTCTGCAAAATCTGAGGCATAAAAAACAGCCCTTGAAATACTGCTTACTTTGGTTTTCCTAGAAAGTGATAGTATGGTGCTTATTCAAAACAGCAGAAATGGATCCAATGCCCTCAAAACACAGAAGGGTATTTTAAAAGTTACTAATAGATACAAAGAAAATTGTTACTTACCAGGATTCTTGGCCTCCTTAATGAATAGAAATTGATAAAAGGCCAGACAAGAAATTTAGGCAAGGCTTTACTGGGGCCCCTGATATAGCATGAAGGAGCAAGAATACCTAACAGGTTCCCTTGCTTGCTTACTCAAGGCAGGGATGAGCTGATTGCTTACATAGGGTGAGGGTAGGGGTGGGTTCAGGGGTCAGGTTGGAGAAGTGGCTTAGGTGGTTTGTGCTCCCCTTTGGTAGTCTGTTCAGGGACCATGAGCAGTACCCTGCTTTTGCTCTCAGCTCTTCAGAAGTGACAGGCGGGTTTTTGGTCTTTTTGTATCTCGTTGTCCATAATTTGCCTCAACTGTACATGTAGAGTTATTTTTAGTCCCTTGTAATTTCTTTGTATTTTGTTGTTCGAGGAGACATTTATCCAAGTACAAGCACTGCAGCAAAGGGTCCCAGGTCCCACCCTGTCTCAAAATCTCAATAATAAATTCCTAGGGAAAATGCAGAAGGTAAAGTGTTTTTATAGTTGTTATTTACTGTACTCTAAAACTTCTGAGACATATGTATGTATATATACATGTGCTGATACTGTATTTTGACTACTTAAGTTTTGTATCTTAGTTCTTTTGATTGGTTCCAAATTCAGAGCAGATTTAAGATGATGAACAATCACCACCCTATAACTCTCTAAGAGATAGTGCTGCAGAGATTACCTAAAGAAGGTTATTTTAGGAATTTCCTTTTTTTGAAAAAGCTTTAATGTTTTCCTTACTCTTTAGCTCGGTCCATGAGTAAAGAGCTGAAGGGGTGGAAGAACTTGCGTTACTTACTTCTGTCCTACTCCACCATGACCGCACATACCCCCTTACAGTTACTTACGTGCCAACTGCCTTTCCCCCTCTCTCTTCCTTCCCCAACTCTGCACCACCAGGTACTGTGCTTTCTTTTTCACTGTCTTTGCCCTTTTCGTAAATTCTTCCTTTCTGTCTTACCCTACACAACTTCTCTGGCTCGTAAGGCTTTACTTTGTACTAAGAGTGTCACTACTTCACCCCTCCAGTGAAACTGAAAGTGAAAGTTGCTTAATCATGTCCAACTCCTTGCCACCCCATGGAATAGTCCATGGAATTCTCCAGGCCAGAATACTGTGGGTAGCCATTCCCTTCTCCGGGGATTTTTCCAACCCAGCGATTGAACCCAGGGCTCCTGTATTGCAGACGGATTCTTTACCTACTGAGTCACCAGGGAAGCCCCAGAATACTGGAGTAGGTAGCTTATCCTTTCTCCAGCACATCTTCCCAACCCAGGAATTGAACAGAGGTCTCCTGCATTGCAGGTGGATTCTTTAGTAGCTGAGGGATTAATCACATACTGCATTGTAAAGTCACCTACATTGGATTATCTCTTGTGTTGTTGTGATTAGGTATCATTCTATTTTGGGTTTCCCTGGTAGGTCAGTGGTAAAGAATCTGCCTGCAATGTAGTAGTTGCAGGATATGCAGGATCAATGCCTGGGTTGGAAGATCCCCTGGAGGAGGGAATGGCAGCTCACGCCAGTGTTCTTGCCTGGAGAATCCCATGGACAGAGGAACCTGATGGGCTATAGTCAATAGTGTCCAAAGAGTGTGACATGACTGAAGTGACTTAGCATGTACATGTCATTCTGTTTATATAACAAGGTCTGAAAATTCTTTGAGGGCAGCCCTTAAATTTATACCTGCTGGTATATCTTGAAATTCTTTGCAAATATTAGATGTTTCATAAATAATGGTTGGTCAATGTACCTCGGACAGTCTTTGCATTATTGTTTTCAGGTAAATATTAAAATGTTTAAAAAAGATGGGATCTTTTTAATATTAAGATGTTAAAAAAGATGGGATCTCGAGGTGGGTGATTTGTTTAGCCATAGTTTTAAAATTTGTAATTAGTTGTACTCCAATTAAGTTGCTAATGGAAGCTGACAGGAAGGACTAGTTGCTTCTATTTCAGCTTAATACAAATAGTAGTAACATTCTTGAGTTTCTGCAACACAACAGTCAAGCTAAGCTTACTTTAGGTATTGCATTTAATCATTAAAAAGCTGTGATGCTGCTGCTGTCATTATCTTGTTTCACTAGAGAAGCTGAGCCTCCATATATTGCCAGGTTCTAGATGTCTGAGTTGGGATTTGCACTTGAGGCTTCTTGATACCAGAGCCCAAACTTTTAGCCATAATGCCATGCTACCATAAAGCTTTCCCATGTTCATTCTAACGGGGTGACTCAGGCACTCAACAGATATTCTTTGTGCTCGTCAGCTGTGGAGCTAACCCGACGGACTACGTCGGTTGCTAGACTAGCGGTGGAGAGTATCACTCTGGAATCAGCTGGTCTGGAGCTTGAATCTAATGCTTGTTACATAGAAGCTAGGTGGTCAGAAAGAGTTAACCTTTCTGATCCTCAGTTCCATCATCTAAAATATCAAGATTGTCATTCTGTTAACTGAGATAATGCCAACAACATTCTTACCACAGGGCCTGTAAGTGCTCAAGAAATGTGAACTATTGTTAATTACAATCTCCATTCAAACTACCAAAAATCACTTTAAGAAGGTAAGTGAGGCAATAAGCCACTGGAGTCTGTGCAAAAGGGATGCTTGAAAGGACAGAACTGCAGTCTCCCAGGGGCTTAGAAATAGATAGCATATCAATATTTTCTAAAAACTATTCTTTTCTTTAAATATAACAGTAATTGCGTGGCACCCATGAGGCTGCAAGCAGATCAATGAAGTCATGGAAGGATCTGGGGACCAAGGTCCTCATGAGCAAGTTCCTGTGTGACACATGCAGCCTCCCCCACACAACACTCCACTTCCTCTCTGCAGGGCTCTAGCTGAGCCTTGTGCATGGCATGGGTGGAACTCAGGCACGTGGGTGGAATGCTGTCATCAGAGAAGGTCTGGGGCAAAATTAGGAGTAAGATTTCCTTTCATAGAACCGAGAAAGTTGGAGAGTTTTTTTTTTATTTGACCCTTTTCTGTTTTTCTTCAAGTTCTCTGCTTTGTTTGGTAAAAGAACCTAGAACCGTGATAGTTTTATATCTGAAATACTGTGGTGCTAGAAAGAGCATCCTCTTTTGGGGAAAATGATCTTCCCATTCACTAGTCTAATGACTTTGGAGAAATCCTTGATGTGGTATGTAAAGTAGGGACCATGGTCATGCTACTTCTCCTTAACTTTCTGTTGTCGTGAGGCTCAAGGAAGGTACAGGTGTGAGGTCTCAAGCTACACAAATATTTTATAGAAAGGGCTGTCATACAGCTGCTTTGTACCTTTGTCCCTCCTTCAGTTCTTTTTTCCTTGCATACTAATGAACTTATGGGGTATGTTCTCTTGCTTCCTGTACCATTTCCTCCCAATCTTCCCCCTCCTAAAGTCTGTGAAAAAGAAAAGGAAAGTTTAAAAAACAACTAACCAGTATGTTTATGTCATTGGCCTTCATCTGACAAGGGTGAACATCTTGGTCCAGCCATGAACCAGTTACCCTTCCCTGCCCACAGTCCTTCTGAAGGCTGGTTGGAAAGGTAGCCCCATTGGGAACACTGCTCTGGTTGTTTAGGGCTCAGGCCTCTTCCATGTTCCTCAGCTCCAACCCAAGTGTCTGCTCAGGTATTTATTGAAGTCCTATCATCAGGCAAGAGACAATGTGTTATAGATGAAGCAGTGAGGCCTGGAAAGAGAAGCCCCTCACTTTGAGCTAAGTGAGGAGGCAGGAAATGCACCTCTTCATGACATCATGCTGTGCTTCCTTCAGTCTACTGAACAACCAAAGAAAGAGAGAGCCAGGGCTTGAGGGGAGAGTTAGAGGGGCAGACATAGAATGAAAAAAAATGGAAGGGCTACTTATTTCCTTTTCTGACAATAAAAACATTTATACAAACATGCATATATACGATAATATATGCATAAATATGTGAGTACTCGGGGCTTCCCTTATAGCTCAGTTGGTAAAGAATCTGCCTGAAATGCAGGAGACCCAGGTTCGATTCCCAGGTTGGGAAGATCCCCTGGAGAAGGAAATGGCAGCCCACTCCAGTATTCTTGCCTGGAGAATCCCATGGACAGAGGAGCCTTCCTGACCCAGAGATAGAACCCTTGTCTCCTGCAAGTCTCCTCTATTGGCAGGCAGATTCTTTACCACTGAGCCACGGGGGAAGCCCCAGTATATGCATAGGTAGTAGATAAATAGCTACATAAGTTTCCCAGTAGCTTAAGATAAAAATTCTTTGTTTTTCCACACTGGAGGGCATGTGGGATCCTACTTCTCTGACCAGGGATCAAACCCATGCCCCTTGCAGTGGAATCATGGGTTCTTAACCACTAGACCTCCAGGGAAAGTCTAAGATAAAAATTCTTCAAAACTCTATCTAGAATGGGGAGAATCTGAAAAAAACTCTTATCATATACTTCTGGTCCAGCTCTAATTTGTGCTTCAATTTTTTTAATTTAAAAAATTACAGAAAAGAGCAAAGATGAACTTATAATCTTTCTATCACTCAAAATGAGCCATTTTTAACATCTGACATATTTTCAGTCTTTTTAAAAATAAAAGTAGTTTACCATTATGTTTATAAAATTATAAATGTTATTTTGAAATAAGAAAACATTACATTTAATATTAGTTGAACTTAGAAGTAAGACTAGAGGAACTACTGAATTTCACGTCTATTTCTTCATCTCATCTCATGTTTCCTCTTTTATTTCATAAAAAGTTTGTCTAAAGTTAAGAAAACATGAAAAATATTAATATTGGAATCAAGATTTTTAAAGTTACATTTTTAAATTTTCAACATTTTAAATTTTTCTCTACTGTGATAGAATAAGGCCATAATACTATCATCTATCTTCACATCTTCTCTCTCTTAGCCTTCAATTTTTGTATGTTTTGTTATTACTGTCACCTACTTTGGGTTTATTCTGTAACTTCAATTTACATATGCTTAATATTTAAATGAATTGACTGGTCATCATTAGTCTTTTTAAAAAAAACCTCTTTTTCTCTAAGTTTTAAATTTTGACTAAAAATAAATTGGCCGTCTTTTTATAATTGAGTTTTTCTCAGATAGGCTTATGGGTAGACTGCTTTCCTTGGTCCTTTTATGGCTCATAACACTTTTATACTTGATTGCCATTTTGTACACAACATTTTAGAACCATGCTATTTTCACCTCAGAATGGTGGGTTCGTTGTCTTACAGCATTGATTTCTCTAAGGCAGCCTGATTTTAAGTCCTTGCATGTTATTTGTTCTTTCTGTCAGATGCCTGAAATTGTTTTATTTCTGAAATTTAGGAAATTAACTAGAATATGCCTTGGTGTAGACTCCTGTATTAGTTTTCTCAGATCACACGCTCTTTCCAACTATAGATAATTTTTAAAAATATTTATTTATTTATTTGGCTGAGCTGGGTCTTAGTTGTGGCATGCAAAATGTTAAGCTGCAGCATGTGAACTCTTAGTTGCAGCATGTTGGGATCTAGTTCCCTGATCAGGATTAAACTTGGGTCACCTACATTGGGTGCACAAGAGTCTTAGCCACTGAACCACTAGGGAAGTGCCCAACTACAGATAATTTTTTAAAATTTCTATTGATTCAGATAAATTTTCCTATAGTATAATTTTTAATATGTAACTACTTCATATATGAAGGTTTCTCAAGAATATCAGTTATCCTATGTCTTTTATATCAATTGTCTTTTTTCCCACTGCTATAATTAGTCTTTGTATACATGCAAGTATCCTAATTATCTTAAGCCTTTATTCTATGCCAGGAATTTAATTATCAGTGGCACTTATTCTGCTACTCGCTTTTCTAATTTATTTATCTCTTTAATGATACTACTTCGGTTTTTCAATTTGTTTCCAGAGGTCTTCAATTTTCTTTCTCATAACATCCTTGCTTTATCATTTTATCTCTGGCCTGTTATTGGATTGGTATTCTTGTTAAGATGTTCGGTGTCAAGAAGCATTTGTGAGAAAAGTTCTTTGAGACATATTTCTTTAACGTTTTTTGTGTGTATGTGTGTGTTTGTTTTGTGAACAGTATTCATCTTACTTTCCTGATGGTGAAAAAAAAAATCTCCCAATTAAATTTAAACAAAAAGCCCAGAATTATGTGGAGACACCTGCATATTTAGATTATGAGTTCCTAACCAAAACCTCCTGATAGCTCAGTTGTTATACAATTCGCCTGCAATGCTGGAGACCCCTGGGTTCGATTCCTGGGTCAGGCAGATCTGCTGGAGAAGCGATAGGCTACCCACTCCAGTATTCTTGGGCTTCCTTGGTGGCTCAGCTGGTAAGGAATCTGCCTGCAATGTGGGAGACATGAGTTCAATTCTTGGGTTGGGAAGATCCCTTGGAGAAAAAAAATGCTACCCACTCCAGAGTTCTGGCCTGGAGAATTCCATGGACTGTATTCCATGGGATCACAAAGAGTCAGACAGGACTGAGTGACTTTCACTTTCACTTTCAACCAAAACCTCAGGTAGAAACCAGCAGAACAGAAGGGATTTGTGCCCGAGAAAGGTGAACATGAGCATCTGCACAGAAAGCTGACATGAGGCCAAGTGTTTCCATATCACGACTCGTTTTGTGTTCCCACTCTGTTCAATTCCCAGGCCTCTTGTAGAGTTTGTGTGCTTTTTGTTGTCAGAGAACATTTCTAATTTTAGCTTGCTGGCTTGCTTAAGCACAAGTACTTCCATAGAGATAGATTAAGAAACTTCCCTTTAAAACACATTTTTGTTAGTATGTTGACTAGAAAATGGATACATTAGAAGCTTCTATATTAAAGCTCAAATTGTCACATGCTGGAAATCTTCTTTATAGAGTAAGCAACATACCACAATCCAACAATATTTCTTTTGGCATCAAAAGCTAAAAGATATCTAATTGGCTTAGAAGAATAGATATGAACAAATAAATGCAGAGTTAATAAATCCTTCTAAAGGAAACACTGAAATATTCATAGGGAAGATTCAAAGACTTAACACTTGTATTTAAACTGTATTCAAGTAATGGCAAGATAATTGGTAAGAAAATTAACCAGTCTTATTTTTGAGAACTCAATTTATCACAACACCAGTGTTTTTATGGTTTCTCCTCAATGCTCTCACAATTAGAAGGAGGCAATCCATTTCGATTACATGTGCTAAATTTTGTGGTCTTCTGAAATGATACACCATAATGGGCTATTTCAGCAAATATAATCAAATTGTTTCATTTACTTTAGCATGCAAATTCAAGCTCCCTAGTGCAGTTTAAAACAGAAAAAAAGTTGCTGGCATGGCATATGCTGATGGCTTTGATTCTCCTTAGGCTGAGAGCAGGTAAATAGCTAGCAAATTTTTGTAATTTTATATGGAAAACATTACAACAGTATGCAAAATGTTTAATAGTGTAGTAATTTTTGTTTGAAGTACTTGTTCACCAGCATCATCTTTATAAATGACTACCCTCTGGAAATATTTTACAAACTCAAACTTTAAATTTTGTTAAACCTTGTCTAGAGGTCAATTCTATACACACAAGAAGGGGGAAACAATGCAGCATCCTTTCAGTTAACATGGGAGAAATATAAAATACAGAAAATAATTGGATATCATTAAGTAATGCTTCTCTCCTTTGATGGCTCATGATTCCTGAATCGACTCTTGAGAAGAATCATTGTGGAAATCTGGGCCCCCTAGGGATGTAACCACAGGATAAAAGATGCGCCCGTCTCTTCTCTTGCCCTCCCTTGTGTTTATCAAAGTTTATATTTCCTTTCATTTGATGTCATAATCATGGTTATATGTAATGCCTAAAATATATTTGTTTTAAAAAGCCTGAAGTAATAGCAAATTTAGCCACCCAAAGGTTGTGGTACCAATCAAAGAGGCTTTTACAGATAGGAATGGTCATTTGTGTTTACTTTCAAAACCAGAAGAAGTTTTTGCTTGAGTACCTACCGAGATGGCCATTTTTCCAAAAGGCGCCTGTAGTAAACTTGCAATGAGCCTTGGGAGAAAACTATATGGGCCCTGAGCAGTGCTCCTAAGAATTGAATGGGAGGATGTGGCTCCACAGAAATAGCAGTGACTACTGGGTCTCTAAACTCCGGGAGGAACAGGCAAATTTGGCCTTGGAGTACAGAATGAAGCAGGCCAAAGGCTAATAGAGTTTTGCCAAGAGAACACACTGGTCATAGCAAACACCTTCTTCCAACAATACAAGAGAAGACTCTACACATGGACATCACCAGATGGTCAATACCAAAATCAGATTGATTATATTCTTTGTAGCCAAAGGTGGAGAAGCTCTAGACAGTCGGCAAAAACAAGACTGGGAGCTGACTGTGACTCATATCATGAACTCCTTATTGCCAAATTCAGACTTAAACTGAAGAAAGTAGGAAAAACAATTAGACCATTCAGGTATGACCTAAATCAAATCCCTATGATTATACAGTGGAAGTGAGAAATAGATTCAAGGGACTAGATCTGATAGACAGAGTGCCTGAACTATGGACAGAAGTTTGTGACACTGTACAGAAGACAGGGATCAAGACCATCCCCAAGAAAAAGAAATGCAAAAAAGTAAAATGGCTGTCTGGGGAGGCCTTACAAATAGTTGTAGAAAGAAGAGAACCAAAAAGCAAAGGAGAAAAGGAAAGATATACCCATTTGAATGCAGAGTTCCAAAGAATAGCAAGAAGAGTTAAGAAAGCCTTTCTCAGTGATCAGTGCAAAGAAATAGAAGAAAACAATAGAATGGGAAAGACTAGAGATCTCTTCAAGAAAACTAGAGATACCAAGCAAAAATTTCATGCAGAGATGGGCTCAATAAAGGACAGAAATGGTATGGACCTAACAGAAGCAGAAGATATTAAGAAGAGGTGGCAAGAATACACAGAACTATACAATAAATATCTTCATGACCCAGATAATCACAATGGTGTGATCACTAACCTAGAGCCAGCCATCCTGGAATATGAAGTCAAGTGGGCCTTAGGAAGCATCACTACCAACAAAGCTAGTGGAGGTAATGGAATTCCAATTGAGCTATTTCAAATTCTAAAAGATGATGCTGTGAAAGTGCTACACTCAATATGTAAGCATATTTGGAAAACTCATCAATGGCCACAGGGCTGGAAAAGGTCGGTTTTCATTCCAATCCCAAAGAAAGGCAATGCCAAAGAATGTTCAAACTACCGCATAATTGCACTCATCTCACTAGCAAAGTAACACTCAAAATTCTCCAAGCCAGGCTTCAACAGTACATGAACTGTGAACTTCTAGATATTCAAGCTGGTTTTAGAAAAGGCAGAGGAACCAGAGATCAAATTGCCAAAATCCGCTGGATCATCGAAAAAACAAGAGAGTTCTAGAAAAACATCTATTTCTGTTTTTTTGACAATGTCAAAGCCTTTGACTGTGTGGATCACCACAAACTGTGGAAAATTCTGAAAGAGATGGGAATACCAGACCACCTCACCTGCCTCTTGAGAAATCTGTATGCAGGTA
The DNA here is from genome assembly GCA_007570785.1 of Antilocapra americana. NCBI lineage: Eukaryota > Metazoa > Chordata > Mammalia > Artiodactyla > Antilocapridae > Antilocapra > Antilocapra americana. Next base: position 18,731,799 of record ML664199.1, read on the forward strand.
AGGAAGTAACAATTAGAACTGGACATGGAACAACACACTGGTTCCAAATAGGAAAAGGAGTACGTCAAGGCTATATATTGTCACCCTGCTTATTTAACTTCTACACAGAGTGCATCATGAGAAATGCTGGGCTGGATGAAACACAAGCTGAAATCAAGATTTCTGGGAGAAATGTCAATAACCTCATATGTACAGATGACACCACCGTTATGGCAGAAAGTGAAGAAGAACTAAAGAGCCTCTTGATGAAAGTGAAAGAGGAGAGTGAAAAAGTTGGCTTGAAGTTCAACATTCAGAAAACTAAGATCATGGCATCCAGTCCCATCACTTCATGGCAAATAGATTGGGAAACAGTGGAAACAATGGCAGACTTTATTTTTCTGGGCTCCCAAAAAATGCAGATGGTGACTGCAGCCATGAAATTAAAAGATGCTTAGTCCTTGGAAGAAAAGTTATGACCAACCTACATAGCATATTAAAAAGCAGAGGTGTTATTTTGCCAGCAAAGGTCTGTCTAGTCAAAGCTATGGTTTTTCCAGGAGTCATGTATGGATGTGAGAGTTGGAGTGTAAAGAAAGCTGAGCACCGAAGAATTGATGCTTTTGAACTGTAGTGTTGGAGAGGACTCTTGAGAGTCTGTTGAATAGCCCAGAGATCTGACCAGTCCGTCCTAAAGGAAATCAGTCCTGAATATTCATTGGAAGGACTAATGTTGAAACTGAAACTCTAATACTTTGGCCACCTGATGTGAAGAACTGACTTATTTGAAAATATCTTGATTCTGGGAAAGATTAATGGCAGGAGGAGAAGGGGACAATGGAAGATGAGATGGTTGGATGGCATCACTGACTCAATGGACATGAGTTTGAGTTAATTCTGGGAGTTGGTGATGGAGAGGGAGGCCTGTTGTGCTGCAGTCCATGGGGTTGCCAAGAGTCGGACACGACTGAGTGAATGAACTGAACTGAACTGAACCTCATCTCTGGATTTTTTTCTCCTGGTACTCTCTGGTCCATCCTGGAAATCTGTGGGCCCAGCCTTACTGGCTGCTTAACAAAGAAAATAGCACTGGATTGTGACCCTGGAAGAGAAACTTAAAGCTTGGCAGGAAGGAGATGAATGGATTGACTGCTGAGGATTACAGGTCATCTTTATGCTATGACATCTAAATTCAGGTATGGTTGTGTTGATGAGCTCCAGGCTCACAAACCCATCCACATTTTTAACACATCATACCATGCAGACATCAAAAAATTAATGTGTGCCTGAAACAGGGCACTTATTCTCTATCTGTTGCTTTATATCTTCCATATCTCATTAATGATACCTTTGTACCTTGATCCAGCTACTCCACAGAGAATCATTCTTTGTAATACTTTTCCTCACCCTACTGTGCACATCAAATCTATCACCAAGTCCTTCTAATTTTCTTCTCCAGTTTGTAAATGTGCTCAGAATCAATCTACCTTTTTCCACTGGTCCTGACCACCATCTCTCCTTGAGATTAAGACAGCAGTCTCCGAATTTACAATCTGTTTTCTTCTCAAACTTAACCCATGTTCCACTCGATGGCAAAGCTAATCTTCAAAACACACATCAGATTATGTTACTTCCATGGCTAAACCCTTTCAACAATGTCTTACCAAATTTAAAGTGAAGTTTAGGCTTCTTATGATGGGCTACAAAACTCTTGGTGATCTGACTCCAGCCAGTCCCTTCACACTCACTGATTGTCCAAGTACTCCAAGCTCACAAGGTTGTGGCCACCCTAATTCTAGTTCATCCTAGTCAATGTCTCAGGGTCTCACTCTAGCCTCTTCCTCACCTGGGGACCTCTTCCCTGATGTGGACAACCTTTTATCTGGTAGTCTTCATCTCCACCTCTTATTTCTTTTCTGTATCACACTTATTTATGCTTTACTACACTGAAATTATTTTATTCATTTGCTTATTTATTTCTTGTCTGTCTTCACCTATTAGTAGATAATGACTATGAGGAAAGGGACCATCTTTGTGGCCCTGTCCTTCTTAGCAGCACTTTCAGGGAATCCAATAAATGTCTGTTAAAAGAATGAATGTAGAATGGGAAGCAGGCAAGATTATGGCATAAAGACATACTGCAGGCTCTGTAGAGGGAAAAGCCTGAGAAAAGACATAGGCAGAATGTATATAATTATGAATCAAAGGGAAAAAGAAAATGCCATTTGATCACCAAGTCCCAAAACAGTGGGCTGTGGAGGCTCCCTTTGATATTTCAGATTTTAGAGCAATAAACTTATGAGACTCAGCAATTAAGAAGTAAGTTAAAGAGGATATATAAATGAAAGGGGATGAATATCAAACAGTTTGGACAATTTTGCAAGTGGCAGTGTCATAAAAGACCACCAAAGGAAGCCTGGATGACAAGAAGGGGAAGGCCAAGGAAGATCCACTAGCCAACCCCTTTTTCCAAGGTTGTCAGTCTGGGTTTAATTCAATATGAATAGAAGTAACTGTCATGTTTTTGTTTTGTTTTAAGCTGAGAGCTTCGCTAAGTGCTTTATACTCTCAACTCTACTTGGTGGACATTCCCATTGTCCTGGTCAGAGAGCAGAGGCTTGAGAGTCTAACTGACCAGCTGAAGGTCACATTCGGTGAGGGGACTAGTGAGGGAATGAAAGCAGTACTGTCACCAGAGTCTTGCTCCTACCCTCTGTCCTGACCCTAATTGATATTCACGTCCCAAACCTTAGGGAAAATGGCAAAATTTGCCTTTAGTCTTTAACTTCTCCATCATTTACCCTTTCCGGTGGTCCCTACCCAGGATCACTCCCTGGGCTAGAGTCCCTTTAGACAGAATGAAAGCTGATAAGTCATTAACACCTTAGCATGAACTAGCTAATGGCCCTATGAGGATGCCACTGAACTTTGTGAGGTGCAAATATTTTGACCAGAGGCCTTCTCCTCCCCCTCCAACCCCAGACTCAGAACTGCAACTCTTGGGTCCATGCTGGCTAATGAGCATGTACAGGCAGAGGAGCTCGATAAAGATGGACTGATTTATTGATTGATGGGAGCGCAGCTGAGCTTAATCTTCCCTTGCAGCTGCTCCTTTCCTTCCACATCTCTGGAGAAGTGTGTTGGCCCCACCCAGCATCCTCATGCATAGCCCACCCCATTCTTTTGAACTGGGCCTTAGTGGGAATCTGGTGTGAAGCTAATCGGTGGCAGAGAAACATATTATAGCCACCAAGCACGAGCCCTTGGCATGTGGCTAGTCTGCACTGAGATGTGTAAAATACATATAAGATTTCAAAGATTCAGTGTGATAAGAAGGATTTAAAGATACCTCATTTATATATTTTATATTGATGCTGTTTATAAAGATAAGATTAAGTTCAACTGTCTTCCCTTTTTAAAAATGAAGTTACTACAAAATTTAAAATTTTATGCATAGCTCACAATATACACTTACTGGGCAGTGCTGTTTTTGACCCAGGGTATTTTTGTTCATTATTTTATTTAATACTCACAACTATTCTAGGAGATAGGTGCCATTACCACCCATGTTTTATTCATGAAGACACTGGAATCAAAGGTTGGTAACTTGCCCAAGGCCACGAAGCTACTAAGTTGCTGACTTGAGATCTGAACTCAGAGCCCCCCGACTCTATGACCACACTCTCTTTCCACTTTATGCTACTATATTGACATCCTTTGTGGGGAATTGCTGCTATGTTGAAAAATGCTGGAGGAAGGAGCATAAGAAATCATTGTGGAAATGCTGACAGCAGCTAAATGACATAATTAAAAATGCAAAAAGGCCTCTGAAGTATGTGCTGTTGGGGCAAGAATGGACAGTGAATCTGGCTCCAAGTTTGACTGCAAAATCCATGCTTTCAGAAAAAGGAAACTGCAAACCTGGAACCTTGGAAATGCATATCACTCAGGGAATTTTAAGGTTTCAAAGATGGAGAGGCATGTCAGGCATAGAGCTTCCCCAGGTCTGGGTTCTGTGGGTTGGTTTAGGCCAAAGCAGAACTCCTACCTCATGAAAAGCTTTAACATAGACACCTTCTGTGGGGTTGTTTGGTGGGATTGTTGTTGAGCAGAGAGAGGAAGGGCAGTTAGGAGCTGTTCTAGGGACATTTGCCCAAGTCCCCTGGATTCTGGCTCCATACAACTGACTCATCAATATGTGCATGCTCAGTCATGTCCGACTCTTTATGATGCCATGGAATTATGGGGGTGTAGCCCACCAGGCTCCTCTGTCCTTGGGACTTTCAGGCAGGAATACTGGAGTGGGTTGTCATTTCCTCCTCCAAGGGACCTTCCTGACCCAGGGATTGAAACCGAGTCTCCTGAATCTCTTGAATTGGCAGACTGATTCTTTTCATCGAACTACCTGGGAAGTGCTTTATTTGACTCAAGAAGGCATTTCTTTTCTTTCTTTCCCTCCCTCTCTCCTTCTTTCTTTCCTTCCTTCCTTTCTTTTCTCTCTCTTTTTCCTCCTAGTTAATGTAGTGAGGGAGGTCTGGACCTGTTTGGAAGGGGTTCTCTCACACATTTCCCAGTGCACATAAAGCCTCCCCTTGCCCTGTCCTGCTCCCCATGGCTCCATGTGGAGAGTATGTTGCTCCTCTGGCCTCAGTACATGCTGGGGGCATCTCCAAGTCAGGCTGCAGGGGACTGAGGGTTGCAGGTTGTGTTAGGGTGGTTTCTTCATCCATGGATTGTCTGCCTGGCACTCACACTTAGGGAAAGAAAAGACTGCCCTAGGCTGTAGAGGGAGGTGAGATGGATGACAGGCCTTCTGCTCTCTGAGTTCAATGAATAAGTGAAAACCCCCAAATAACATTCAGTTGAGAAGATTCATGTGATGTGAGGTCAATGGCCTGTACAAATGTCCCACTGAGGGGAGAAGGGAGCCATGGAAGTGATTTTATCTGCCCAAAGGGAAGAGAAACCAGAATTGGAAGAGAAGTGATTGACTTATAATTATACTGACTGGGGTCCCTGGGGTTGTAACCACAGAAAATTATTTGAGTTTTCTATAGCCCTAGAGCAAGGTGGCTTAGTGGTAAAGAATCAACCTGCAATGCAAGAGACTGGTAGGAGATGTGGGTTTGATCCCTGGGTCAGGAAGATCCTGTGGAGAAGGAAATGGCAACCCACTCCAGTATTCTTGCCTGGGAAATCCCATGAACAGAGGAGCCTGGCAGGCTACAGTCCATGGGATCCAAGAGTTAGACACGACTGAGCAACCAAAAAACAATAACCACAGCAAAGCCCCCAAAGCCCAAGGCTCCAAAGCAAGTTGGCTGCAGTCACCTCTGATCTCTCAGGAGGAGGTGGGGTATGTGGAGTGGGCAGTAGAATGCTGGCCAGCTCAAGAGGGTCAGGGTGAGGCTGTTGATGGGCCTATTTCAGGGACCTACCACCCAGGACCAGGAGAGGCCATGTGGAGCCAGGGTATGAGTCAGAAAGGGAATGTTTTTCATGCACAAGCTGTAAAGAAAATGTGAGGTTCCCATCCTTCTGGCTTCCAAGGAGTTTGGAGGGGGGTGGCGGGACCCAGTGATTAAGACAGACAAATGAATGACTCTTAGCTCAAGCCACAGTCCCAGTTCTGTATTTGGAGTCTGGGAGAGACATCCAGCAGTGACTTGAGGGGGGTGCAGCCATTCTTGTTGACCTCATAAGGCTGGACCTGCACCTCCAGACACACCCTAATAGACCTGTGTGTGTGTGTGTTAATCTCTCAATCATGTCCGACTCTCTGTGACCCCATGGACTGTAGCCCACCAGGCTCCTCTGTCCATGGAATTTTTTCAGGCAAGAATACTGGAGTGGGTTTCCATTCCCTTCTCCAGAGGATCTTCCCAACCCGGGGATCAAACCTAGGCCTCCTGCATTGTAGACAGATTCTTTACCATTTGAACCACCAGGGAAGCCCAACAGACCTACCTGCTGGGAATTCACCCAACCCTGTGCAGACCCACTCTATTTCTAATGAATTTCCCTTCGTAGTACTATTAATAGCAAGGGCTGTGGCCAGTTAGTGGGTAGAGCTAGGCTGGGTAGGTCAAGAAAGGCATCCTTCGACCACAGGTTGCTACACTAGGTGTCTGCTGTAACCTGTGACTCTCTTCCAGGTGCCTCGAGAGAACAAGGCAGGTGTCGCTCATTCTATCAAAATTCTTACCAGATTTAAACAAGAAGATAAATGAATAAAGCTGAATCTTCTCTTGGTGTCTTTTCCCAGCCCACCCATCAAGTAGTTATTACAAGTGAAATAAATATCTGAAAGCTGTCAATGATGGTTTTGCATTATGGTTTTTGAAGGGCCATTCACTATATTTCCTCTGATGTAAGCAGGCAGTTGTGGGAGAGACTTATGGAACCAAAGGTCTTGCAGGTGCTCCTACCTCATTTAGATCCTTCCCTCCACGGCAGTGCCAGTGAAACATCCGTTGCATTATGTCAGTTCAGTCAGCAAAATACATACATTTACCCTTTTCTAATAAAACCAGCATATTATTTTAGGCTGCATAGGTGAGCCCAGACAAAGGCTGAGCGAAGCTTGTCATTTGCTGCCATTTTCAGTAAAAGCATTGAAATGACAGCAATGATTTCAAAGCCCCATAGTGAAATGCCCAAATGGTATCTGGAATTTAAAGGGGCTTAAAAGTTAAAACTCACTAAGAATCTCTTTCCATCTCTCTGTTCCACCTTTTCCTCAGAACTGAACGGAAAGTATACCCCCCCACCACCACAGATCCAGCTCCATCACAGTGTTAGCAAGCAAAGTGCAGAGCAGGTCACAGTATTTCTAATTCAGATTAATGACCCCATTCAGCCCTGTCTCCTTAGCAGGAAATTAGAAAGTGTAGGAAGGAGCAAATAGTGATTCATAATGCATGACTCTGTGTATTGGCAGTTGTGCTCGTTAAAAGCTAAGATATTGTTTTGATATAAAATAATTGAGTCTGACTTATTTATGGGATAAAGTCTTATCCATAGTGTTAGCTCACTTTTACAAACCCAGATGCGTGAAGGACAGAAGAACTGGCCTTTGCCTGATTTGTGTTTGCTGCGGTTCTGTCAGAAACAGTAATTTAGGGTAATAGGTGGGTGGGCTATTGTGCCTTTTTGGTACTCTGCTGATTCTGTATCTCTTCTTGCTCCCATGGTCATCTCTCCCCACCAGGGCTGAGTTCCCACCTTCTGTTCTCCACCCTCCATGCTTACTTCTTCAGGTAACATATTTTATTAGGGGGTTTCATTTGTCATCTGTTTGTGTTCAGCCATGACCTTTTCTCCAAGTCTTATTATCTCTTTTTCTTCTCAGTGTGCTTATGTACGCACACACACACACACACACACACACACACACACACACACACACACATACATACACACTCACTTCCACTAGATTCACAGAGACTTAGGTATAAAGCCAGACTCACTGTCATCCTCGTGTAGATTCCTTTCCTTCTCTAAATCTTCATTTATAGCCATTCATATCCATTCTTTCCCTCTTTTGCCCTCCATATCTTGTCTGTCACCAAGGGCTTCCCTTTCCTCTTTGGATTCAATTCTTTCCTCCATTTGCATGTTCAGTATGTAAGCTTGGCTCAGGCTCTTGTTTAGGAGGGAGAAATGATTTTTTTCAATAAAAATCATGCAAAGATCTGTCTCCGGGCATGCCTAATAAACCTTTCCTATGAGGATGCATTCTTTGCTTTCTGCTCCAGGGAACATGTCTATTCTCAAATCTCACACCAAAATAGTGTTGATGAGAAACTGAAAAAGTTGGATGAGCTTTAGAAGTAATTGCATCTGAGAAGTCATTTCTGAGCCTTGGTGTTTTTTAGAAAGTAGACTCCTGGTAAATCCGAATTTCATCTACCACTCTCCTCTTGCACACACCCCTCTGCCACTAGTCTCCTTACTTTTCTTTGAATTCACTTTTTTTCATTGAGCACATTTCTGTCTCAGGGCCTTTGCACTTCCTCTTTGGAACTCTCTTTACCAAGATGCTTACACTGGCTTGTTCTAATGGATTTTATCTCCTCAGAGAGGTGAACTCACTAAGAGAGTCCTCTATCTGCCCATTTTTCAAATCACCTGTTACATTATGAATTTATTCTTTCCTGTCAGTTGTCCTTCCTAGATAGCCCAGTGAGGGCAGAGATTTTTGTCTGTTTGGCTTACAGCTTTATTCTCAGAGCTAGGAAGAAGCTTTACACAGGAGAGTCACTCCAGCAGTGTCTGCTGAATCCATGCCTAAAAGTTGGATCAGAATCCAGAAAGCCTCATTTAAAACAGTATTTCTTACAGTGTGATCCCTGGACTTGCAGCTTTGGCATCACTTGAGAAATTGTTAGCAATGCAAATTATTGGGCCTCCCACAAGTCCTGTTAAATCTGAAAGTGGAAGGCAGTTGTATGAGTTTCAACAAGCCCCCCCGGGAGACTGACGCTGGGCAAAGCTTGAGAACCACTGCTCTCAGACATTGCCAGGGTGCCATGCTACCTTTTGCACTTACTACTATTTGTCAAGTCAGGAAAAAATTCTTGCAACACTTACTTCGACATTTACACTAATCTTAGACTATTCCCTGCTTGTTTCAGGTGCATTGGATCAGGAAGCTGGCTTGTCCTGTGGTCCTCAAGTACCGGAAGAACTCAGTACGCATTTGTTGGCTGGTTGATTTTGCCATATTCCTTGCATATTCCTTTTTTTTTTTTTCAGCTCTAGGTGATATATGGAAGTTTATACTCTTCCATTTAGAGTTAGTACAGGCACGTTGTTATTGTTGTTGTTTAGTCTCTAAGTTGTAGTCCTCTAGGCTCCTCTGTTCATGGGATTATCTAGGCAAGAATGCTGGAGTAGATTTCCTCTTCCAGGGCATCTTTCTGACTTACGGATTGAAGCTGCATCTCCTGCATTGGCAGGTGCTGAGTCACCAGGGAAGCCCATGTTTGTTATTAGCATACAGAAAATACATTGATTAAAAATATGTGCGTGTTGGTTAATCTTAACTCATTGTTTTACTACTTGCTAGATATGTGTTAAAGAAGTTAAAATCATGAGTTTAGGAGTTTGGATTTGAGCTGGGTTAGGGCTTAATTGGTAAAAATGGGCAATAATATCTGCCTTGGACAGTTAATAGCACTGGCACACAGTGCATACTCAAAGTAACTATTATTAATAATGATAATATTGGCATTTTTATAACTTGTAATATGTAACATTTATTATCTTATTGTGTGTGTATAAATGTAGTTATTATGGCAGAAAAAAGATAGTGGAAAGTGTATTTTAGAACACTGTTTCTCACAAAGAGGTCTCAAGACCAGCAGCAACAGCATACCTCAGAATTACTAGAGATACAGATTTCTGACCCCACACCCCTAGATCTGCTGAAATAGATATAGAAGTGTGGGCTGACTACTATCTGTTTTAACAAGTCCTCCAGGTGGTTCTGAAGCATCCTAAACCTTAGGAACCCTGCTTTAAAGTCACATACACACAGATACACATACCCTCACACTCTGTCTGGTGTGCCTCTTTGGGGAAACAATCTATTAACAGATAAAAAGGAACCTGGCGGCCAACACCTGGAGAATTCCTGCTGAGGGGCAAGTCCATAGGACCCGAGTTATTTGAATTTGGGAAAGAGACCCAATTCCTGGTTTGTGTATCAAACTCATGCAGTGGCCTAGCTTTCTGACAGGTCTTTGAAAAATGAGGTCCCCAGTAACAGCCCTCTCTCCCTCCAATATTTCCTGGCCTGGAGCAATTAAACTGCTGAGCAGAAACTGGGCCTGATGGTCTGTTAACCCTTTGTCAGCTAAAGCACAGAAGCAATTTGTTTTGCTGGAGAGATTTTCTTCTCAACTTCTTTTCCTCCCGCTGCACTACAAAGGAAAACTGTCTCCTTAAGCATCTCCTTGTCGAGCTGCTGCATCTGTGTGATTGAAACAGCCGGGTCAGAGATCAACGGAGGTGAAAGGTCATCACAAACTAAATGCAGCTGCTGAATCTCCTTGTGCTTCTCCTTGGTGTCATGAAGACAAATAGCATTAAAAAAAATTTCTCCCAATGAAGCAGTTTTCATTTTCTCCTTTCTCATCGCCCTTCAAGCATTTCTTAATGAACTACAGCTCAATCATCTATGAGCATGGTGGTTTTACATCTGAGCACAGCCTATCCAGAAACCATCAGAACTGAGTCAATTAAGATAGCTTTCTGAGTGCTTTTTTCTTGTGTTATTAAGTTTGGGCTTTTAGCACAGTCCAAGACCTCACTGTTACCATTTACAACAACATCAAACAAACATGCCATGTCTAGCCACGACAGACACAGTCCAGGAACGACCATCCAGGAACGACAGACACTGGGCAAGAACTTCATGGTTACTGATCATTGTGCCATCTTTGTCTTTTATGTACATTCCTTGTTTCTTTTTGCTCACATGTGCAGTATAGATTTTCTGTGGAAATTTTGAATTTTAGACCAACAACTTTCACTGTCTTGGCAGGGATTTCTCAGGGAAACCCAGCCAAAATGAATGTGCATATAAACGAAAGGAAATTGGGATCATAATCTTATTTAAACCATGTCTGTTAGAACCGAGTAACTCTTCATTAAGACAATCCTGTTTTCCTACTTCTCAAATTCTAAAGCCAAGAATAGTTTTAAATCTGACAAACAGAATAGAAACCATCCAAAAATATCCAAATGAATATTTCTTTAATGACAAGAACCCTAGTATTCAACCAAGCTGATTTTTTAATGAGTTCTATATGGTGCTCAACATAGTGCTTTGCTCACAGTAGATACCCAAAACCTTTTCCAGACTCAATATTGCTTACAAATATGAGCTTTAGCCTTAAAAAACAAAGAAACTGGAACTGAGATATAAGGGATGGAGATATCTGATTTTATGGTAAAATGAGAATTTATTAATCAAATTTGGGTTTGGAATGTGTTAGTGCAGATGATGGAAGAAGGAATTGTATGTGAAGCAGCTAGTATGGATCCATACTTGTCACATAAGGGCTCCATGAGGATGATTTTTCTTCTTTCCTTCTCCAGTGAGTGACGGCTCATCTACAAACCAGGGGACAGCTGTGCTAGAATGGTCAGAGAGCAGACCTGGAGTTAGGGGTTTCCCCTGTTGGCCCATGGTCCTCTGTAGGCAGGAAGGATTGAGGGGAGGAGTGAGGAAACGTTTCCAGAGTTGCCCTAAAGATAAAATTTATATGTGCACAGAACATTTCCTACAGATGAATTAAACACTGTCTCTTACACAGATTTTCTCTTTCATAAATATCTATTTATACAGTATTGTGGCAAATACATACATATTTATCTATAATACCTACCAAATGAATTGTAGTTTTTGCCATCCTTCATCTTCTCAGCTGCTAACCAGTGATGTCTAAGATATGTTTTGAATAGAGAAGCTTTCTTCCTGTTGAAAAACAGAAGGAACTTCTGTTCTATAGCATGTGCTAGAACAGTCAGAAATCAAAACTGAAGTCAGGGGTTCCCCTCCTTGGCCCATGATCCTCTGTAGGCAGGCAGGATTGTCTGTTGTCCTCCAAGACAAGGCTTCCCAGGTCTTGTCCTAGGACCTGTAGTACCTATTTGCCGTGCAACTGCCCTGCTCCATCCCTAACCCTCTGGATTAGAATCTCCTAGGCAGGGAACTAGAAATCTTCTTTGTAACAGACTTTCTGATGTCAGTTTTCCCGTCTATTGAAATTTGAGAACCCTGAGCTTAAGGGAGTTGGGAAATATCTTAATACCGACAGGAGTCAGCTTCAGGAGGCTAAAGCTTTGGGGTGGGGGTGGGGTTTGTGTGTTTTACCTGAAAACAAAATATTTCTTTCCCTTTTAAATCTTTGACAGTAATCCAAAAGCTTGCTAGAATATCTATCAATCATGTCAGATAGTCTAACGACAATTTTCAAGCACTGTATCCCCGCTGGATAAAACCAAAGAACAATGGTTCTGGATCGTCTACAGATGAGGCTTAGTCACACAACTATTTGCCTTTGTAGAGATACACTGAAATACCATGTGAATTAAATTACAGTGGGCAGGCGAGCCGACTACAGATCTGAAATCGTTAGCAACTCCTGAGAGCATTCACCTGATTTGTGTGTATTTAAATATAATCTTCAATCAAATTAGGAAACCTTTGCCACCATCTGTGTTGCCATAGCAAAGTGCAGGGGCAGCAAATATCTGGTCTATGTGTTTACTTCCTCCCCACCCCCACGAGCTTGCATGGCAGCTAGACATATCTAATCAATTCTAGCAATCCTTCCTCTTAAGCCAGGGTATTTATGCCTCAGAATCCTGTGCCCCAGGCAGCTCGTAGCAGATGAGATGATGGACAATGAAACCTACTTGTTTCATCTGGGCTGGTGAAGGGCATGGGCTTTGCATTCATGGGTTTGGGGGTTCAGATCCCAGTCTTGCCAATTAGAGGCTGTGAGACAACACAAGATACTTAAGATATTTAGGTACTCTTGCAGCCTCATTCCCCTCATTTGCACAAGTGGGATAATAGTCCCATCTCCCAGGATTGTTGTGAAGGTGACAGAAAGAATGCATGTAAATTGCTTAGCATTCCTAATACATAGTGAGTACTCAATAAATTTTAGGTGTTGTTATTTTTAATTTAGCTTGATGTGATGAGCACAAGGAGAAACTTGTTTTGTGGGACCATTTGAGTTGCTTAGAAGAAGCATGGAGGATTGTATTAGTAGAGGACTTCCTTACTGCAGCTCTCTCTCTGGACTAAGGCCCACATTTATGGAGGACTTAACATTTACAGAAAGTGTTCTAAGCACTTTTTGAGGAGTAACTAATTTAATCCTCACAAGAACCCAGTGAGGTAGATGTTCTTATCCCCAGTTTATAGATGCAGCACCTGAGGCATAAAGAGGTTGAGTGACTCTTAAGGGATGGAATTAAGTATGTGCTGTTTAAAATGAGGACTCAGTCAGGAGCCTCCCTGGGAACATGTGAAGATCGAATTCTCAGGTCCTGCCCAGGACTCCCTGGATCAGAAATGCTGTGGGTGGGCCTAGAAATCTCTGTTTTAACAAACCCTCCAAGTGATTCTGCAAAGAAGGCAATGGCAACCAACTCCAGCACTCTTGCCTGGAAAATCCCATGGACGGAGGAGCCTGGTAGGCGGACACGACTGAGCGACTTCACTTTCACTTTTCACTTTCATGCATTGGAGAAGGAAATGGCACCCCACTCCAGTGTTCTTGCCTGGAGAATCCCGGGGACAGGGAACCTGGCGGGCTGCCATCCATAGGTTCGCACAGAGTCGGACACGACTGACGCGACTTGGCAGCAGCAGCAGTAGCCAGGTGATTCTGAGGTACATCAAGGTTTTAAAACCACAATCCAGAAAGCCAGGGAGCATTGACAGGACAAGAAGTTAGGAGTGAGGAATGCTGTTAAAGAAGTGTATTCCTATTAAGGAAGAGTGAGTGCTGTTTCAGAACTTTGATGCCTATTTGTACCTTCCAGTATTCATCCTGGAATTCAGTGTTTTTTTCCCCTGCTTATGAGGAAAATTGGTTGATTTGTGCTACTGGTTGTTTTACTCTGTGTTAGTTGCAGTTCCACTAGAATAAGAAACCACTTTTATGTCTCAGTTGTATGTGAACTAGTATGAAAGGCACCTACATCTTTTTCTTTTTTTTTTTTTGACTTCATTTTCTTTTCTTTCTTTTTTTTTTATTATTGTTTTTGCCATACATTGTCATGATATCACCATGGGTTTACATATGCTTCCCCTCCGGATCCCCCCTCCCTCCTCCCTCCCCCCCGGGAAATCTCGCTGCACCAGTCCCGAGCATCAATCCTGGGCTGGCGATTGATTAGACACATGACAATTAACATGCTTCAATGCCCTTCTCCCATATCATCCCACCCTTACCCTCATCCACAAAGTCCACGAGTCTATTCTATACATCTGCTGTTGGAGCAGACATATTACCAGGGAAATCAACTGAGCCAGTTGGTGCTGAGGCATCAGTCAGGGTCCAGTCCCCAGTTCAGAGGGCAGGAGCTGACTAGCTGATCAAGGAGAAATTATGATGGCAACTTTGCTTCTTTACTGACCATTTTGGAAGCTGTGTCTATGATTTGTGGACTTTGTAGTCCATCCTTCTAAGGCTACCTACCTACAAGTGGTCTGTGTAGGTTCTGTCTTTAGGTGACCCAGAGACTTGGTAGCAAAAGGGGTATGGAGGTGAGACAAGCATCAGAATCTGGAAACACAGAAAGCGCAGGTCAAACCAACAGCTGTTAGATCTCTGTGATATAACCCTGGTCCTGAAGCAGATCACCCAGCAAGTGTCCCTCCCCAGAGAGGGCATGAGTTGAGCCACAGTGAAGGGGGGTTTATGCCAGCTGGAGAAAGTGACTGTAGGGTTGTGTGTCCTGTAGGCACTCAACCAGGGTAAGGCTGAATGGCCTTGCCACCCAGACTAACCTTTAGGGTTAACAACAGACCAAGCCTAGAAGCTCCCATGTCTTGCTGAATAACTATGCATTGAAAAAAAGTTGGCTCCAGATCTGATTTCATTTTAATCTTTAGTGGGTTTTTTTTTTGGTCTGATTAAAAAATAAATATATGTCCACTATTAATGACAGGTGCCAGTATATTGTTAAGAGCAACGTCTTAGGAGATTGAGTTTGAGCCCAGAACTCACAAGCTATGTTACTTTGGGCAAGTCACTTACCATTTTCTTTTCTGTAAAATGAGAAAAATAATATCTGCCTCAAGTGGTTGTCATGAGGATTTAATAAGATAATGAATAAATGATATAATAACCATAGCAATGTGCCTGGTATATAGTAAGCACTTGGATTTTAGCTAATACTAGCATATTTATGATAGTCTCATCAACCTAGATGGATGGTCTATTAATGCTTTCATATATTCCCTTTCACACTTTTAATCACATGTTTATGTTTTTAAATGGGTAGGCTCATATTAGACACATGCAACTTTGTGCCAGCTTTTTTCAATTACTATTCTATCCTAGGTTCTGAGTTTATATGGTATATAGGTAAGAAGACTGGCTTGGGACTAAGCAGACCTGGGTTAGAATTTAGCTTTACCACTTATATCCCCAACTGTGTGACTTTGGGAAAGCGGCTTGAACTTTCCAAGACTCAGTTTCTCAGTTGAGTTGGTATAATTGTTAACTTACAAGGCTGTTAGGAGAATTAGTAAGGTGAGAAATTAAAGGCTGAGGTCGAGACCTGGTACACAGTAATTATTTAGTAACATTATGGGGGCAAAAAGTACAATAATTTTTCTGAGCTTCCAGGGAATGTTTCAACTGTATGTCTCCATTCACTGGAAAGTCTCTTAAAATGTCTGTGGAAAGACTGATGACTTGCTGGAACATTCATTTTCTGTATGATGAACAAGGTTGTTCAGTGTTCTCTTTTTCTGTGCCCCAGCCCTCAGCCAAATTGCCTCTAAGTTTACTGATGCAGGACCTTGGGTCACAAAGTTTTTCTGCGCTTTTCCTCACATGTTTTCTCTGATTCCTGAGA
Organism: Antilocapra americana; assembly: GCA_007570785.1. Taxonomy (NCBI): domain Eukaryota; kingdom Metazoa; phylum Chordata; class Mammalia; order Artiodactyla; family Antilocapridae; genus Antilocapra; species Antilocapra americana. The sequence continues at coordinate 18,747,393 of ML664199.1, forward strand.
AAAAGATGAAAGTACCTGCCTGAGGCAGAGGCATGATATGAACACAGGTCTCCAGAAATCGGTGCGGGGACAATGACCTATCTACCGCTCAGCAGTGCTTAAGAATGGATCAGCACCCTTCCCATTAAGAGTCAATAGTCAATAGTTCTGAACCACACTGTAGTGACATTCAAATATCATCTTTAGTTTACTAATTTTATGTTTGAATTTTTAATTATTTAATAAGCAATACACAGGTCGTATAGTTCATTTGGTACTGTGTCTGATCTCATCCATCCTTTTTGATGTGTAAATAAAGTCTAGAGTCAAATAAACCTGTACAGGAAAAAAAATGTATGTAATGTAAAAGCAACCCTACAAAATGGACTTTAAAAAGACAACATGAATGGATCTAGAGGGTATTATGCTAAGTGAAGTTAGTCAGAGAAATAGAAATGCTGTATGATTTCACTTCTATGTGGAATCTAAAACCAAAACTAATGAGCATATGTAACAAAAGAGAAACAGTTAAAGAAGCAGAGAACAAAGAAGTGGTTGACAGAGGAAAGGAGACTGGGAGAGGAAAGAAATAGATGAGCAAGATTAAGAGGTACAAACTTCTAGTTGCAAAATAAACTAGTTATGGGTATGAAATATATAGCTTGGGGGATATAGTCGATAAGTAAAGTTTTTGTATGCTGACATATCATAATTAGACTTGTGATGGTCATTTTGAAATGTATAGAAACCTGTAATGAACTAACATTGTAGGAACTAACATAGCGTGGTCTGTCAGTTATACTTCAAAAATAAGCATACAAAACAACTCTTAGAAAAAAGAGATCAGATTTGTGATTACCAGAGGTGAAGAGAGGGGGAGGGAGATGTTGGATGAAGGCAGTCAAAAGATAGGAACTTTCAGCTATAACATAAATAAATGCTAGAGTTTTTTGTTTTTTGTTTTCTGCACTGGGTATTTCTCTAGTTGCTGCAAGCACGGGCTGCTCCTCTTTGCGGTGTGTGGCTTCTCACTGCAGCGGCTTCTCTTCTTTGGAGCACAGGCTCTAGGCACTCAGGCTGTGGAAGTTGCTGCATGTGGGCTTAGTAGCTGCAGTGCACAGGCCTAAGTGCCCCGAGCATGTGGGATCTTCCTAGATCAGGAATTGAACACCATCCCCATCATAGGCAGGTGGATTCTTAACCACCGGACCATCGGGGAAGTCCTAGTGCTAGGGATTTATAAGATGAATAAAGTGAAAGTGAAAGTGAAGTCACTCAGTCGTGTCTGACTCTTTGCGACCCCATGAACTATAGCCTACCGGGCTCCTCATCCATTGGATTTTCCAGGCAAGAGTACGGGAGTGGGTTGCCATTTCCTTCTCCAGGGGATCTTCCCAACCTGGGGACTGAACCTGAGTCTCCCGCATTATAGGCAGATGCTTTGCTTATAAGATGAATAAGTATCACATAATAAATATATATAAAGTTAAGAGAGCAAAGCCTAACATTTCCTATCACAAAAAATTGTCTTTCCTATTTCTTTAATTTCATAACTATATGAAACACTGGATATTCACTAAACTTACTGTTATAATCATTTCATGATGTACATAATTCAAATCATAATGCTATACATCTTACATTTATACAATTGTCATTGTTTAGTTGCCTAGTTGTATCCAATTCTTTGAAAGCTCATGAACTATACCCCTCCAGGCTCCTCTGTCCATGGGATTTCCCAGGCAAAAATAGTGGAGTATGCTGCCATTTCCTTTTCTAGGGGAATCTTCCCAAACCAAGGATCATACCCATGTTTCCTGCTTGGCAGGTGGATTCTTTACCACTGAGCCATCTAGTGCAGTATGATAATCATATTTTGATAAAAGTCAGAAAAATGGCTCAGTGGTAGAGTGTACCTGCCAAGCAGGTGACCTGGGTTTGATCCCTGGGTCGGAAAGATCCCCTGGAAAAGGATATGGCAACCCACTCCAGTATCTTGCCTGGAGAACATGACATCATAAAAGGAAATTAGTAATGCAAAAGTAATAGACTGGAAAGAAATGGAAATGTTAGCAAGATGGCAGAATAGGAGGCCTTGTCTCCAGTCCTTGTTCCCCATAGAAACACCAATTTGGCAACCATTCATGGACCAAAGTGCCTCTCTCAGGAGCTTAAGGCTCCAGGTAGGAGGCTGTGACACCCTAGTGGAGTCCCATATTGAGGAAAGCTGACTTGAGAAGGTAGGCTAATGGTCCCAGGAGCAGGCTCACCAGCTGTGGACCTGACTGCAGATATGGAGGCAGCCCCATGATCTGGCTCTTGTCCCACCTGTCCAGGGACTTGATGGCCTCACTCATGGGTGACAAAAGTAAGGTTACCTACAGACACCACCAGATGGTCCAAAACCCTGCCAGCTAACCAGCCTAGAATCTCTGGCTAGGCTGACTAGGGAAAGTCTATCTGAAATGAGTCTTTGAAGACTATAACAAGTGACTGTTTCTTCAAATGTACAGACAGCAATGCAGAAATATAAGGATCACAAAGAATCAGATAAACATGACATCATAAAAAGAAATTAGTAAAGCTACAGTAATGGACTGGAAAGAAATGGAAATTCAAAAACTGCTTGGCAAAGAATTAAAAAATAATCACCTTAAAGAAATTCAGTGAACTACAAGAGAATGCAAATTGATAATGACAAATTTCTTTTAAAAACACCAACTGTATATATTTCAAAATGACTGTGTGTAGCAAAAGAGAAACAGACTCACAAATATAGAACACAAACTAGTGGTTACCAGTGGGGAAAGGAAAGGGAGGAAGGGACAAGTCGGGGTAAAGCCTTAAGTGATACAAACTACTATGCGTAAAATAGATAAGCAACAAAGATATATTGTATAGCAGAGGAATTATAGCCATTATCATATAATAACTTAAAATGGAGTATAAACTATAAAAATACTGAATCACTATGCTGTACACCTGAAACTAATGCAATATTATAAATCAACTATACTTCAATAGGAAAAAAGCAAACAACTTATAGAATGCAAGAAAAGCAATGCTAAGAGGGAAGATTATAACAACAAAGGCCTATGTTAAAATAGAAGGTTCATCTCAAATAAACCATCTAACTTTGCATCTCAAGAAACTAGAAAAAATTAAACCTAAAATTATCTAAGGTAATAATAAAGATCAGAGCAGAAATAAGTGATATAGATAATAGAAAAGAATTTTAAAATGACAAAACAAAGGATGTTTCTTTGAAAAAATAAACTAAATTGAAAAGCCTTTAGTTAACTAGGAAAAAAGAAGACTCAAATAAAAAGTGAAATAAAAGACATTATAACTGATTCCACAGATATTTAGGAAAAATATAAACAGTTATGTGCAAAAAAATTAGACAACCCAGAAGAAATGGAGAAATTCCTAGAAACTTAACAATCTATCAAAACAGAATCAAGAAGAAATAGAAAACACAAACAAAATTTAAAAATGAGATTGAAAGAGTAATAAAAACAAAGCTCACAACACAGAAAATTCTAGGATTAGATGATTTCATGGGTGAATTCTACCAAACATTTAAAGAAGAATCTTTCTTAAACTCTTTAAAAAGAAAAATAGGAGAGGGAATACTTCCAAACTCATTCTATCTGGTCAACTTCTCTCTGATACCAAAGCCAGACAAAGACACCTCGAAAAATACCATAGTCCTAATGAATATAGATGTAAAAATCCTCAACAAAATACCAGTAAAGTGAAACAACAATGCATTAAGGAATCATACACCATAACCAAATAGGATTTATCCCTGGAATATGGATTTGGTTCAACATATCAATATGATACACCACATTAACAGATGAAGGATAAAAAGTACATGCTATCTCAACAGATGCAGAAAAAGGATTTGACAAAATTACGTACCATTTCATGATAAGAAGTGTTAACAAATTAGGAATTATAGACGGAATTTACTTCAACACACATTAAAGGCTATTTTAAAATGGCTAACATCACACTCAATGGTAAAAAGCTGAAAGCTTTACCTTTACCAGAACAAAGCAAGAATGCTCACTCTCATCTCTCAGCATAGTATTAACATTTCTAGCTAGAGCAATCAGGCAAAACCAAGGGCATCCAAATTGTAAAGGAAGAATTAAAACTATCTCTGTTTGCAGATGACTTGATATTATATTTGAAAACTCTAAAAACTACACACACACAGATGTTACAACTAGTAAGTGAATCTGGTAAAGCCACAGGATACAAAATCAACATACAAAAATCAAGTTCCATTTCTATAATAATGATCTCTCTGACAAGGAAACTAAGAAAGAAGTCCTAATTAAAATGGCATCAAAAACAATAAAATACTTAGGAGTAAGCTTAATGAAAAAGGTGGAAGGCTTGTAGACTAAAGATTATGAAGCACTGACAAAAGAAAATTTAAGACTGGAACAGTGGCTGACTTTATTTTTGGGGGCTCCAAAATCACTGCAGATGGTGATTGCAGCCATGAAATTAAAAGATGCTAACTCCTTGGAAGGAAGTTGTGACCAACCTAGACAGTATATTAAAAAGCAGAGACATTACTTTGTCAACAAAGGTCTGTCTAGTCAAGGCGATGGTTTATCCAGTAGTCATGTATGGATGTGAGAGTTGGACTATGAAGAAGGCTGAGTGCCAAAGAATTGATGCTTTTGAACTGTGGTGTTGGAGAAGACTCTTGAGAGTCCCTTGGACTGCAAGGAGATCCAGTCCATCCTAAAGGAAATCAGTCCTGAATATTCATTGGAAGGACTGATGTTGAAGCTGAAACTCCAATATTTTGGCCACCTGATGTGAAGAGCTGATTCATTTGAAAAGACCCTGATGTTGGGAAAGATTGAAGGCAGGAGGGTAAGGGGATGACAGAGGATGAGATGGTTGGATGGCATCACCAACTCAATGGACATGAGTTTGGGTAAACTCTGGGAGTTGGTGATGGACAGGCAGGCCTGGCATGCTGCGGTTCATGGGGTCACAAAGAGTCGGATGTGACTGAACTGGAACTAGAATAAATGGCAGGATATATTGTGTTCATGAATTGGAAGTATTAACTGTTAAAATGTCCCTATTTCTCAAAGTAATCCATAGATTCAATGAAATTTCTATAAAAATCATAGATTTTATGGGATTTTTTAACATAAATAGGAAAAAACTTAAAATTCATTTGAAACCACAAAAGGCCCTGAATATCCAAAGATAAAGAAAATAAAGAACAACAATGCTGGCAAGGATGTAAAGAAAAAAGACCTCATGTAAACTGTTGGTGGGAATGTAAATTGTTGAAGCCACTATGGAAAACAATATGGAGAGTTTTTAAAAAAATTAAAAATAGAACTACTGTTTGATTCAGCGACCCTCATTTCTGGATATATAGACATAAGAATTGAAATAAGAATTTCAAAGAGATAGCTGCAGTCCCATGGCAATTGCAGCTTTACTCACAATAGCCAAGATATGAAAGCAATTTAAATGTCCTTTGATGGATGAATGGATACAGATATGTGGCACATGCATACAGTGGAATACTATTCAATCATGAAAAGAAGGAAAACTTGCCATTTGCAACAACAGAGATGGATCTAAATTGATGTTATGCAAAATAAGCCAGATACAGAAGACAAATCCTGCACGATCCCATATCTAAAACAGTCATTCTCATAGAAGCAGAGAACAGCATGGTGGTAGGAAGGTGCTTAGTGGAGGGAGGGTTATGGGGAGGTGTTGGCTAAAGGGTACAGAGTTTCAGTCATACAAGATAAATTCTGGAGATCTACTGTATAACAGGATATGTGATTTAAAATACTGTATTGTATATTTAAATTTTTGCTAAGAAATGGATCTTATGTTAAATGCTCTTACTACAAAAGAAACAAAAAAAGAAAAAACAACAAAGCAGGTAGGAGGAAGCTTTTGGAGGTGATGGCTAAGTTTATGGTGTTGATTGTAATGATAGTCTCATAGGTTTGGGAATACTTATCTCCAAACACATCATGTATATATTATAAATATCTATAGCTTTTTGTAAGTCAATCATACTTCCATGAAGTGGCTGAAAAAAAGAGACAACCCAATAGTAGAATTGGCAAAGGCTATGAATTAGGGATCCACAGAAGAAATGAAAATTACCATCTCAGCAAAAGGATACTCAACATTACTAACAGTAAAGGTAATGCCAATAAAAAATAACAATGGAAAACCATTTGTGCCCATTATAAAGATACCTGTTACAAAGAATTGTGTAAAATATACAAACTTAAAAATGATGACAGAGACTTTTCTATCAGTCCAGTGGTTAAGAGTCTGCCTTGCAAGGCAAGGGATGTTGATTTGATCCCACAGGGCAGCTAAGTTTGTGGGTCACAACTAGAGAAGCCCGCATGTTGCAGTGAAGGATCCTGTGTGCCGCCGCTAAGACACAATTCTGCCAATATTGTCTTAATTTTAAAAAATAATGATAACTTGTGATAGCATATGGAGGAAAAACACTTTAAATCACTGTGAAAATGTGGATTACAATACTGCTTAAAAAAGCAATCAGTAATGTCGGATTTTAAGATATGCATATCTTTTGACCTATCTCATATCTGGGAATAAATCACTGATAGCTAAGGAAATATGTACATAAATGTTTGATTGCTCCATTGATTGTAATAGTAAAACACAACAAAATAAATACAAAATGTTATAAAAACAAAAAGTAAAAAAGGTGGAAGCAACCTGAACACTTATTGGTAGGAAACAGTTGAATAAATTTTTGCATGTCAGTACCATGAATTAGCACATATTAAAGAATGATTTAGGTCTACAATAGCTGAGCAAGAGGGATTTCTACAAAGAATTCTGTAAGGAGAAATGTAAGGTGTAACAAAGTGTCTAACATACTCTAATTTCTTATTTGTAAACCAAAGAAAAACTATTTTTCCCCATAGATGTGTATATTATGTCTGTGTATGATTGTGCAAGCTTGAAGAAAGATATGCAAATATAGAAAAGCAGGCTGTCAATGGCGATTACTTAGTGATGGGGGAGAAGAGAGAGGAGAAGGAAAAATATACATAGCATAACACTAATATAAAGTTTAATAATATTGTAAATAATTGAAGGTCAAACATTTATATAGACAGTCCTAGCACATTGACACAGATAAATTGAAATATTAATTGAGTTTCAGGTTGTGATGCAGGATATTTTCTTTTGGGTTACTGTTATTTCAATAAAAGTATCTTAATATATTATTATTTACTTATTTAAAATGATCTCCTTTACAGTTAGTTATGGTAAGAAAACTAAATTGTTGTTTAGTTGCTAAGTCGTGTTTGACATGTTATGACCCCAGTTCCTCTGTCCATGGGAGAGTTACCAGGCAAGAATACTGGAGTGGGTTGCCATTTCCTTCTCTAGGTGATCTTCCTGATTCAGGGATTAAAACTTGGGTCTCCTGCATTTGCAGGTAAAGTCTTTACTAACTAAGTGAGTGAAAGTCACTCAGTCATGTCCAACTCTTGGCGACCCCGTGGACTATACAGCCCATGGAATTCTGCAGGTCAGAATACTAGAGTGAGTAGCCTTTCCCTTCTCCAGGGGATCTTCCTGACCCAGGAAACCCAGGTCTTCTGCATTTCAGGCAGATTCTTTACCCCCTGAGCCCATTCATAATCAAAAGACTGGTGTCCTGCTCTGGATATCATTTTCAAATTGTTCTCTCAGGAACCCCAGGGGTTCCAAGGATTTACCTCCTTGGGACAACAAGTGGGAAAGGGCTGGGCCTCCATGTCACATACCAGGGTAAGTGTCTGCCCCTCTACCTCCTCATCACCTGCAACTCTTAACTATAAACGGAGCAGCTCATGTTCATCTATTTTATATACTGTAATTTTACGTATAATTTTATTTGAAGAAACCCTAGTGCTTAAAAACAAATTTGAATATTGTTGCTTTAGACAATGATGCCAAGTAGGACCAATTTCAGTATGAATACTCCACATATTGCACTTCTAATTTCCTTTTGAGGGAGTTAGATATGGCTGCAGCAAATAGCCTATTGCAGGAAAAATGATTAGAATGGTTCTGGAAGACCCTGATTCCTACTAGCCTGTTATTAATGGAGGAGATTTCTCCATTGTAGGCCTGTTTATCTGGGCTGAGGCATTTTAATTAGTATTAACTTAATCTAATTTAATGAATCCATTTCATCAGTGGACTGTTAGCATAGCTATGGTTGTATTTTCCCAAGTTTGCCTCTTGACCTATCTCCTTATGGTAACAAAACCCCTATTTCCAGTGGGGAGCCCATTACAAGTTCTTTCAGGTGGGCAGATGACCCCAGGATGACTAATAAGAATACAATCCACTTGACCTTGGTAAATAGTTCAGGGATAATACATAATTAAGCTCGGCCAAGCAGAGTCCAACTTGGGATTTTTATTGGAATTACTGAGCACACTAGCTATGAGGATGAGGTAAATACAGCGTGCAAGCAGTGCCATTATAACACAGGGAGGAAGCACCTTGGAGGAGAAGGCGATGGCACCCCGCTCCAGTCCTCTTGCCTGGAAAATCCTGTGCACCGAGGAGCCTGGTGGGCTGCAGTCCGTGGGGTCGCTACGAGTCAGACACGACTGAGCGACTTCACTTTCACTTTTCACTTTCATGCATTGAAGAAGGAAATGGCACCCCACTCCAGTGTTCTTGCCTGGAGAATCCCAGGGACGGGGGAGCCTGGTGGGCTGCCGTCTATGGGGTCGCACAGAGTCGGACACGACTGAGGTGACTTAGCAGCAGCAGCACCTTAAAATGAAGTTAAGACCAAAAAGGAATTGCTGAGCAATGGAGATAGATTTCTGAAAACAGTGTCTAAACCCCTGGATCCAGCTATTCCTGGAGTTCATTTGCCCTGGAGCTTCCTATCTATGTGAATTCCCTTTGTGTTCAATTTATCTCTTATAGCTGAGTGTCACAGCCTAATCACTGTGATTCTCACTGGTGGATGTTTTGAGCAGTGTTGTTGGGGTAAGAAAAAAAGAATGGGGCTTTTCATGGGGAAGCAAACAATACTGAGAGGCTGCAGAGCTGTGGAGGCAGCTTGAAGGCCCTGGATACCTGATGGGAGATAGGAGTAGAACATGAGAGTAGGGGGGGTAAAATGAAAACAATAAAATGATTTCCATCTATTACCTTGAGATGTGAATATCTACTCTTTGAATTCCTCACTCCTAGGAAATCTAAACGCTTGGAGGAATATTGCCTCCATTTCCAAATATATTATTTAACAGGTTATCAGAAAAATCTATTTATAGGAGTCAATGTTTGGGTCTACAAGTGAGATAGGGTAGAAATGGAAAGAAGTGTGTGCCCAGGGCCCATCTGAGGAACCAGATAGTGGATGGCTAGAGGGTACTCTGTCAGTTACCTGGGGCAGAACTGATAGCATAAGAGCATCAGAACTTGGAGGAGATGGAAAATGAGATCCATGAGAGACAACTCACAGGGATAGCAGAAGATCCAATGAAGCAAGGTCACAAAAAGTCAAAAGTCTTTTTGCGCTGTGATCCATGCCAGTCTTTCAGATCTGGCTAGTTGATTAAATTAACTCTGTGATAAAATAAGCCAATATATAGTTACCAACATTAAGCAAGTTATTGGGATTTCTAAAGCTTACAGGTTGACCTAATTTTAGTTCTAAATTACACGTCCTGGGTATATTAAAACAATTAAAAATCAGTCCTGCCTCCCCTACTCAACTCTCCCCCATCCTCCCTTCTGCCTTTTTCTTTCTAAAAAGGCAGTATTGTAAACCCATTTTCTTTCTAAAAAGGCAGTATTATAAACCCGGTTCATACAGATCAGCCTGAAATTTTTATTCACCTACTACCATTTACAGTCCCAAATGAGAATGGGATAGGGTTATAGACAGGGGATGGGTTTCCTCCACGCATGACCAGAATGTTCCTGAGTTGCTGTTTCTGAGATGGGGGCAAGCTGAAACATCACACATCATCTGCTGGGCCTGGTAGCTGGTTCTTTACTGAGATTATCACTTATTTCTATGGTTCCCAGCTTCAATAAGATCTCAGGGAAGGATAACTGACAACAGAATAAATGTTGCAGCTGAAATAAATGTAAACACAAATCTGTATTTACAAATGTAAATACAAATCTACAAATACAAACTGTAAATACAAATCTGTACAGGAGCAGGATGTGAAAGCAAAAATGGAAGCAATGCTTTCAGTTAATAGACTAGCTCACTGTAGGAGGGCGATTCCATCGTTAGAAACTGCCGGTCATCACAATCCTGATACAGTAATGACTTCTTTTATTCCCTCTGAAGCTGAGTATATCAGAGACCAAAAATATCCTTCACATAAATCATTCTTTTCCTAGCATATGACAGCCACTGTCTCAAACTTGATTAGTCATTGGGCACAAGGAGAGGCAAGATCATCATAAATTCACATGTATTTAGTGGATAAAGCACGGCTTTTCTAGGAAGAGGGCTCCTATTTAATCTCGGCTGGTCAATGGTCATTAGTAGATCCCAGGACTATTAAAATAAATAGGACAGTGCAAGTTTCTTTGGGGCAAGAGTCAGCAGATGTATTTTATTTAAAAGATGGAATGAATTTTATCCCAGAGAGATGTAAGGGAGACAGAGCAAATGAAAGAGGCACTGGAGGAACCAAAGGGTATTTCATCTGAAAGCTCGCCTCATTGCTTGGATCCTTTCCACCAGGTAGCATATTTCTGAACCCGGGAGCAATATTACAAAACCAGACCTCTACCGTACCAAAAGTCTGACTCAGATGCTTCTGGAGAAAGTGCTGAGTAAGGACATGGTTTCATTGATATTAGAAAACTGGAATTGCCTGGATGATTTTACTAATCTTGTTTAGCAATTTGCTAGGCAGTAATGTCTCCACTACCTGTGTCTTCTCCTTTGGAATAAAGATGATGACTATCATTTTATTATACTGCTGCTGCTAAGTTGCGTCAGTTGTTTCTGACTCTGCGACCCCATAGACAGCAGCCCACCAGGCTCCCCCGTCCCTAGGATTCTCCAGGCAAGAACACTGGCGTGGGTTGCCATTTCCTTCTCCAATGCATGAAAGTGAAAAGTGAAAGTGAAGTCACTCCGTCATGTCCGACTGGTAGCGACCCCATGGACTGCAGCCTACCAGGCTCCTCCGCCCATGGGATTTTCCAGAGAAGAGTACTGGAGTGGGGTGCCATTGCCTTCTCTGTTTATTATACTAAATGAGGTTTATTGGTGGTTTCATAATGTTATACTACTTATTGGTTCTAGGCTGGAAATGTGAATACAAATAAAGATTGGGAATCAGTTTTAGACAGTACCTTTCTTTTTAACTATTCAAAGTATTCACCTAAATCCTTCTAATTGCTTTGCTTGTCTGTTTTTTGTTTTTCGTTGTTGTTTTTGTTTGTTTGTTTTGTTTTTAAGTTGGAAATCATTGGGCCTATTTTTAAATGTGGTCAAGGGCAATGTTGGGTAGAATGATGTTCTTAGAATCCTAACAGTCTTCCCCATGGGTTTATGAAATTGTTCTGAGGAGTCCCCCAGTTGCCTAAGAGGTGGAAAAGGGCAGAGATTGCCTTTATTTTAATCTGTAAATACAGAGGCCCATGGGGTTAAAGAGTTAGTATCACACCATACACAAAGATAAACTCAAAATGGATTAAAGATCTAAGCATAAGACCAGAAACTATAAAACTCCTAGAGGATAACATAGGCAAAACACTCTCTGCTATAACCCAAAGCGGGATACTCCATGACCCACCTCCCAGAATATTGGAAATAAAAACACAAATAAACAAATGGGACCTAATTAAAATTAAAAGCTTTTGCACAACAAAGGAAACTATAAGCAAGGTGAAAAGACAGCCTTCAGAATGGGAGAAAATAATAGCCAATGAAGCAACAGACAAACAATTAATCTCAAAAATTTACAAACAACTCCTGCAGCTCCATTCTAGAAAAATAAACAACCCAATTAAAAAGTGGGCCAAAGAACTTAACAGTCATTTCTCCAAAGAAGATATAAAAATGGCTAACAAACACATGAAAAGATGCTCAACATCACTCATTATCAGAGAAATGCAAATCAAAACTACAATGAGGTACCACTTTACACCAGTCAGAATGGCTGCCATCCAAAAGTCTACAAGCAATAAATGCTGGAGAGGATGTGGAGAAAAGGGAACTCTCTTACACTGTTGGTGGGAATGCAAACTAGTACAGCCACTATGGAAAACAGTGTGGAGGTTCCTTAAAAAGCTGCAAATAGACCTGCCATATGACCCGGCAATCCCACTGCTGGGCATATACACCGAGGAAACCAGAATTGAAAGAGCCACGTGCACCCCAATGTTCATCGCTGCATTGTTTACAATAGCCAGGACATGGAAGCAACCTAGATGCCCATCAACTGACGAATGGATAAGAAAGCTGTGGTATATATACACAATGGAATATTACTCAGCATTAAAAAAAAATTCATTTGAAGCAATTCTACTCAGATGGACGAAACTGGAGCCCATTTCCAGAGTGAAGTAAGCCAGAAGCAAAAACAACAATACAGTATATTAACACATATATATGGAATTTAGAAAGACAGTAATGAGAACCCAACATGGGAGACAACAAAAGGAACGCAGATGTATAGAATAGACTTGTGGACTTTGTGGATGAGGGTAAGGGTGGGATGATATGGGAGAAGGGCATTGAAGCATGTTAATTGTCATATGTCTAATCAATTGCCAGCCCAGGATTGATGCTCGGGACTGGTGCAGCGAGATTTCCCGGGGGGGAGGGAGGAGGGAGGGGGGACCCGGAGGGGAAGCATATGTAAACCCATGGTGATATCATGACAATGTATGGCAAAAACAATAATAAAATTAAAAAAAAAAAAAAGAGTTAGTACCAGTTAGTACTGATTGTCTGAATCTCAGGCCTGACTCCCTATAAGAGAGGCCAGTGTTGCTCAGCTAAGTAACTGGAGAGTGGATTAGGTTTTGAGGGGTCAAAGCTAGGGCTATGATTTCCTATCAAAGCCCGTGAAGAATCCCAGGAACCCAAAGAACAAGCCAAGGTCTTGTAGCTAAAATCTTGATGATGGAAGAGGTTTAAATATCATGTCTGTAGGGGCTAAAGGCCGGGACTAAAAACAGAGTTCAGAGCCAGAACTCAGCAGCTGGAAGATGGATTTGAGTATGGTCAGGGCAATTGTCTGAAACTGCAGCTGGGTGAGACTTGAGCGGTAGGCTTTACTAAATAACCAGTCCTGGCTCACCAGGAGGCAAATCCTTGGTGAGTTCCTTATCCAACAGAACTTTTTGTGCCTGCCCAAACGCAGGAAGATGTGCCATTTGAAGTCTGAAAGGTAAAAGAAGAAGATAAGAAAATCATAAACTGGAATTATCTTTCTTCTTGGTCCTGTATTTAAATTTGGCAAAAATGGAAGAAAGGATTAAAAAAATCACTTGGCTGTAACTAATTGGTTTTCTTTTTTTTAAGTGTTTTAGTCATATATTTATGTTAGTCAGGGTTATTTGTTCGTTGTTTTCTCCCCAAACACCCATAATAATTGCTGAATACAATTATACTGACTCAGATCTATGGTCCACCAGGCTACCATTTTATTGGCTAATAGAGGCCTGTGGGACTTCCATAGGATGACATCACTTCCTTCCTTCACCCATCTTTATGTTTCTAATCCTTTAGAGATCTGAATTTCATTAGCTCATTTTTGGGGAAGGTAAAATTTTCCTCCACCCTTCTAAGATCTCCAGCTGGGACTGATCTAAGACAGATTAACAGGGGAAAAGCATACAAATTTTATTTATATTCAATATGCACATAGCCCTTACAAGAACAAAGAAGATCCAAAGTGGTGTCTAGGCCTAAGTACTTATATTCCAAGTTGAAAGAAATGTGGCTATAAAAATATATAAAGGAAATATAAAGGAAAAATAGAGTTATTCCTTACTCCCTAGTATGTATCTTCCCCATTGTACAGGGAGGGCAACTTTCACATGGGAATTTTATCTCCTGCTTTCAGGAAGAAAAAGAAAGATCAGAGAATCTTTCTTGCATCTACACTTTTTCAAAACCTTTAACTCAGGATAATCAATATGCCAAAGTGTTGTATTTCGTAGCAGTATGTTCTGAGCTCCTTTGCATCCAAACTTAAAAGCTATTCCAATTCTATTTGTGTTGCTGGAGTGGGGGCTGGTGGTAATAAGTTCCACAGGTCTGTTACTGTTGGCAGGAAGCAAGAGATTTTCATCCTTTGTACTAAGACCAGCTAGGAAAGCCATCAACAGGTGACATGGAATTTGATATATAGACCTCATCCCTGTTGGAGGGTTGGAGGGAGATGGAAGCCAATGAAATTAGGAGTCTTGTGAACTTTGAGGGAAGACAGGAGGCCCCTGGAGTCTTTGGTAGTATTAAAGTAGAGCTGGATTTCTTTGAAAGATAAAGTGATTCATCCTGGTTTTCCTGGAATCTTCCTGGTATCTGCACCGAAAGTTCCACATGCTGGGAACCCCTCAGTACAAGGCCTATTTCAGATGTCATATAATTCTTAGATCCTTTCTCTTCTGTGTTCCAAAGCCTGTTTGGAAGCTCATCTTACCCATGTGTTACTCCTGAAATATCTGAGAGCAGTTTGGTGATAGTGTCCCCATGGGCCAAGCACCTCCCCTTGGGCTCTGTTGTTGTTCAGTCACTAAGCCCTGTCCAACTCTTTGCATCCCCATGAACTGCAGCATGCTAGGCTTCTCTGTCCTTTACTGTCTCCTGGAGTTTGCTTAAACACATGTCCATTGAGTTGGTTATGCCATCTAACCATTGCATCCATCCTCTGTGTCCTTCCCTCACCCTTTCCCAGCATCAGGGTCTTCTCCAATGAGTTGGCTCTTTGCAACAGGTTGGACAAAGTATTGGAGCTTCAGCTTCAGCATTAGTCCCTTCAGTGAATATTCAGGGTTGATTTCCCTTAGGACTGATTGAGCTGATCTCCTTGCAGTCCAAGGAACTCTCAAGAGTCTTCTATAGTACCACAGTTTGAAGGCATCAATTCTTCGATGCTCAGCCTTCTTCATGGTCCAATTCTCACATCCATATATGATTACTGAAAAAACCATAGCTTTGATTATGCAGACCTTGGCAAAGTCAACTTTTTTAATATGCTCTCTAAATATGCTATGGCTTTTCCTCCAAGGCGCAAGCACCTTTTAATATTGTGCCTGCAGTCACCATCTGTAGTGATTTTGGAGCCCAAGAAATTGAAATCTGCCACTGTTTCCACTTTTTCCCCACCTCTTTGCTATGAAGTGGTGGAACCTGATGGCATGATCTTAGTTTTTTGAATGTTGAGTTTTAAACCAGCGTTTTCACTCTCCTCTTTCACATTCATCAAGAGGCTCTTTAGTTTCTCTTCATTTGGGCTCTGTAGCTCCTACCAAAAGACCTGCCTGGGCCACTGCTGTAAACCTGAGGCCTCTTTATGGACTAAACAGCTTATTTGAGTCACAAACTTGTGTGGATGAATCTGAAATAGGAATATTTGTTTTTCTCTCTGGTTTGTGGCTTTTATGGCAATCTTTTCTTTTTAAAAATGGGGATGATAATCATACCAATCCTTAGAGTTGTTTACAGTATTAAATAATAAAAGAAGAGTGCTGAGAACAGGGATGAACACATAGTAAATAATAAATATTAGGATTATTACTATATAGTTATTGGATGTTGATAGAATTGTCATTGTTATACTAATTTGTAAGTTCCTATGGCAGAGGATTTTCAGGCTGTGGAAAAAACACACTGAAGGTTAAAATGAGAGCAATTCAAAGTCAGTGAAGGTTTTCCCAAGGAAACCTAACCTGGGGAGTCAGATGGCCTAGTTCTCCCACCATTTAACTGCAGAGAATATCTTCACATCCGTAGGAATCCATGAAACTGCGCCTATAAACCTGCAGTGCTTCAGAGCTGTGAACTTCGTGGTGGCCTGTGGGTGAGGCTTCAACCACCGGAGGGAGTTGAAGGAGCCTAATTAATGAAAACTTGAACCAAACTAGATTAAGCAACTAGGAAACATAATTCCTCATGTCACTAGAGGTCTAGAAGATCATGCAACCAACCTTTAGTGTTAACTCAACCCAGTGGTTTCAAAGTATAATCCATTGATTGTTGATATTCCCTATCCTCTAAGATCTCAGTGGTGAGAAATGAGGGCATCAGAGCCAGATATTGATCCTTTCTCCTCTCCGAGAACAGGGAGTTCATAGGTTGAGGATGGGCTGAGAGAAGCCCATCTCACACCTCGAGAAACCCAAACCCAGAGAGTTACAGAAGCTGACAGTGGCCAGGAAAGAAGGGCCCCATGGTAAGCAGAGCTCAAGGTAGACTTTGAGAGTTGGAGTGTAAAGGTCAGGGAACACAATACCTGAGGAGATATGAGGAGAATAGGACAGTTCAGTAATATTTGAGGTAGGGGCTATTGGTTGGGCTTGATGATAGTGTTTGTGCATCTTCCTTGTGCACTTTCCAGCTTCCCAGGTGGCACTAGTGGTAAAGAACCCACATGCCAATGCAGGAGACATAACAGACTCAGCTTTGATCCCTGGGTTGGGAAGATCCCCTGGAGAAGGGCAAGGCAACCCATTCCAGTACACTTGCCTGGAGAATTCCATGGAGAGAGGAGCCTGGGGGGCTGTGGTCCCTAGGGACTTAGCACTCAGGCATGCCCGTGCACTGTCAGCATGGGCTAGCCGTGTTGAAAGAGCCAGGGATGGATTCACAGAGAAATAGCTCAGGGCAGGGCTTTCCTTCCAATAGGGAAATAGAAATGCCTTCAGTTAAGGACTCAGATGGTAAAGAATCCTCCTGCAGTGAGGGAGACCTGGGTTCAGCCCCTGGGTTGAGAAGATCCCCTGGAGAAGGGAACAGCTACCCACTCCAGTATTCTGGCCTGGAGAATTCCACGGACAGAGGATCCTGGCAGGCTATAGTCTATGCACTCGCAAAGACTGAGCAACTTTCACTTTCACTTCACTTTCAGATAAGGACTATGGATGGTTCTGGCTCCAAGGTATCAAGTAGCTGGGCCTTTTTAGGAGCTCTGTGTGTAGGTTAAAGGCACCAAGACCAGTCCTAGTAAGGCCTATGCCGATGGCACTGGGGTTCCTAATCCATTGCCAGGCTTGAAGCAGGAGCTTGTTCTTTATGACCTGAGGCTTTGCTCACCATCTTAAATTTCTCAGAGGTAAATCTAAATTTGTAAGGGTTCATGTTTCACCATTCTAGAGGCCTTTTCCATCTGGCTTCTTTGCTTGCCAGAGTTCCACAATAAACCCTCCTACAATACTGACCATGCTCTACCCACCAAGGCCAAAGCAGCCAGCCGGGAGACAGAGCACGTGGACTGAAACTGTGGTAGTAGATGCTGAGTTCTGTTCTTTCCAAAATAATTAAAAGTCGATGGTCAAACTTCATTGAGTGTGGAATATTTGGAAATAACTTTCCCAAGGGGATTAAAAACAACTCTTAAAGGATTATCAAGGAAGATGATGCTATTGGGGAAGGATTGTCAAAAAGGGGGCATTGAGACTGTTTTTCTCATGTAGGCTAGAAACTGATCCTGGGAGTATCCTTCAGAAAATGGTTTTCTAAATGTTTTAAAAATAGCAATGTGACAGCATCTCTTGGATCAACCATAATCCCATAGATTCATAATTCTGAAGGGTTGCACTCAGTTCTAACATACAACATTCTGAAATGTCTATCACTCTAGTTTATGACATAATTTATATTTATATGTAGAACCTAATTTGTTGTTTAAATTTTAGAAAACTCAATAAATATTTTGGGTGCATGCTTAATATAAATTTATTTTTATTTATTTGTGTTTGATAAACAAATGCCCTCCCCCCTGACCCCATTCTCTTCACTCTGCATTTATTTTCTGGATTGTCTGCCCTGAGTTTGTAGGCAGAAGGTAATTGAAAGTTGTGACCGGCTGCCATCTACTGGGGAAATAGAACAATAGATGAAAAACAAGCTTGGCGGGGGACCTCTGTGCAAAGGAATGAATACTTGTAAGAAAAGAACTTGATGAATATATAAAAGGAAACATGGAAAGAGATGGGATGTTTATGTATTCCTTGATACAGGAATCTAATATGCTTCTTTGATATAATATTTTCTTTAAAGTAAGTGAAAGTGTTAGTCTCTCAGTCATGTCCAACTCTTTGCAACCCCATGGACTGTGGCCCCCCAAGGCTCCTCTGTCCATGGGATTTTCCAAGCAAGAATACTAGAAAGATTGCCATTTCCTTCTCCAGGAGATTTTCCCCAGCCAGGGATTAAACCCAGGTTTTCTGCATTGCAAGCAGAATTTTCACTGTCTGATTAGGTCAAACATTAGCTATCAGGAAAAAATCCTCAGCCTATTAAGCCCTCAGTCTACTTAAAATCCCCAAACTTTCATAGTGAGAAGACCTTTGGGATCACCCATTTCAGCACCTTCATGTTACAGTTGAGAAACAGGCTCCGAGGAAAGGAATGATGGCAGAGGACCTGCATCTTCTCATCTCATCACCAAGGTGGTTCTTATTTAGATGAAGTGGCCATTTGGGTAAAGATCATGATTTAAAGGATGCCAAGAAGTTATCCAGGGCACCAAACATTCTCTCCTTTCCTGGCTAAACAGGCTGTTAGAAAGTCTCAGAATTAGAGTTGCTTCTTTGAGTGAAAACTGGTACTTACTCATTTGTACTGTAAGTTTCCCCAAACACCTTCACACAAATAGGGGTTTTCTGATTACCTATTATTTTCCAGCTTATTTAGGAAGTAGGTAAGTAGTAAAATCACTGCTTGAGATCTAATTCTAGCCAAGAGAGGGTAGTGGTGAGTGAGAAGAGTCTTGTGAGACTCCCTGAGGCAGTGAGAGCCAGGGAGGAAAGCTGGACCTGGTGAGGCTGAGACCCTGGGTTCTGGAATTCAGAGAAAAGCAGGTAACTGGAGGGATGAGGAGCTCTCAAAGCCATGGTACTTTATCTGCACAAGTGAGAGGTAAAAATGGGTGCTTAGAAGAACCAGAGTGGCTACACTGGAGCTCTCTGATGAGTTGTCATTTCAGAAGTATACTTGTAGACGGAAGTGAGCACTTGGAGCCAGGGGTGAGAGGAAAACTCTTGTGGGAACAATGTTGTGGAGACTTCAGTTCCCATGAGCTAGTAAGAAATGGTCAGGGCAACAAACCCCATAAAATTAGGTTCAGAGTAACTCCACAAGGCAGAGGTGGGAAATGGGCCTTTTACCTGGAGTTTTTCTTGTGTGCAGACCAATAATTTAAAAAAAAAAAATCAGAGCTTTTCCTTCTTCTTTCACCATTATTTTGACAACAAAGAATGATCTTTGGGTTGAAAATCGTAGAACACACATCAATGAAAGGGAGATTGAAGTCCAGACTGGAGGAAACCCATGTCAGAGAGTAACAGTGACAAATCTGAATGCTTCCTGCATCATCTCATTGAATTTGTACAATAACTCTGTGGTTTTATGCACTATCTTATTTAGATATTAGGAACCATAAACTTATGAAGGTGAAACTATTTACATTTCATGTAATTAGGGGAAGGGAAGGAATATAAATTATACCCTGGCCATCTGGGAGGGTATAATAATAGAGCTAAACTGCTCCATTATTTGGCCTCCAGAGCACCTAAGGGAGGTCAGGTCTCCTGGTACACACACATCACTCTAACTGCTGAGAGAACTTCCAAATATGTAATGTGGACCGTGGTGAGAAGCTGAATGGAAAAATGTGTGTGTACTTGCTCAGTCATGTCTGATTCTTTGAGACTCCATGGACTATAGCCCACCAGGCTCCTCTGTCCATGGGATTGTCCAGGCAAGAATATTGGAGTGGGCTGCCAGTTCCTCCTCCAGGGGATCTTCCTGACCCAGGGAAGATCCCCTATGTCTCCTGCATTGGCAAGGTGGGTTCTTTACCAGTGAGCCACCTGGGAAGTCTAGATGGGAAAACAGGTTTCTGTTAAAAAATGTTTTTTTTTCCTTAAAAAAAAGGAGACTATAGCAGGTTCTACAAATTGCAAGTAGTGAGCTTGATGTAGATTCTGTGAAAAATCTTATGATAGTCTACTAAGGGGTTATTATATTAAACTGTTAAGAATATAGTATGCTTGATCTTAGCCAGAAGGTCAAGAAGCCATAAGGAGTTATTATAAACACCTGGGAAAGGAAGCTTTGGTCCAAGACCCATCAAAGGTTGTTAACACAGGTTATGCCATTTAGGAAATACTGTGGCTGCTTGGGCTTTCTGCTGTTTGGGTTCCCTTCTAAAAAGAGGCATTCTCTCAAAATAGTCACAACCATTGTAGACAGATGATGACAATGCTATAGAACCACACACATAGGTACATCAATGGGGGTGAGGGGATTCCAGGGAGAGGTACACAAATCAGAGAAAAAGGGGCAGAGAAGGTTTTCCAAGGATCACATTCCTTTACCTTCCATTAGAAAAGTTTGTAAAATTGAATTTCTGTTAGAATTTTAGGTTGAACTATGCAAACGTATGTTTGTGTACATGTGATGGCCATTTTAAGGTCATACATAGTCAAATATTGGCAAGTTCATTGATCCAACCTAACCCAAAATCTTAAAGTTCAACAGCATTACAGACAAGTCCACGTTGAAAGAATAGGAGTTCTCGGCTCTGTATCTCCTTACCCAGCCCTTTCTCCAAGGCTGCCACATTCTACTCTTGGAGCTGTTTTCTGAAGGAGTAGCTTCATTTGGTTGGTAAATTTGGATCAGTTATTTTTCCTTCTGCCCTACTGGAAACTGTTCAGTACTGAGGAACAAGCACTCTGTGGAACACTGCCCTTGGTGGGTGAGAAAATATGCCCAATCTGGCGTTCAGTCCATTTGGCTCTCCCAACTAAACTACTTTAGCCAAATCAACCTTTATCATAAAGAATAAAAGTGGTATTTTATCTTTCCCCTGAATTCCTTAGTTTTATTTATCAAATTATTCAAAACTTAGGTGAGGAGGAGAAAAATGACTTATCAGGTATCTTGGAAGGACCCCAAAATTATAGTTATGAACCTCTAAATCTGCAAGGAGATCAGACCAATAAATCCTAAAGGAAATCAGTCCTGAATATTCATTGGAAGGACCGATACTGAAGCTCCAATACTTTGTCCACTTGATGCAAAGAACTGACTCACTGCAAAAGACCCTGACGCTGGGAGAGATTGAGGGCAGGAGGAGAAGAGGGTGACAGAGGATGAGATGGTTGGATGGCATCACTGACTCAATGGATGTGAGTTTGAGCAGACACCACCAGATAGTGAAGAACAGGGAAGCTTGGTGTGCTGCAATCCATGAGGTCACAAAGAGTCAGACATGACTTAGTGACTGAACAACAACAACCTCTAAACTTACTCTTCTTATAGTACCTTTTATTTGCTCTAGAGCTATTAAGTTGTTCTGTTTTTCTTATCTATTTAGCTCACCCCTAAACTCCTGAAGGCTGAGCCCTTCTTTCTATAGGGTCATCACTTCAAGTAATGTCTTGCTCTCCCTATCCCTGCCCACTCACCTTGGAGATAAGCCTTTCAAAATTCTCCTACCCTCTGTTTCCATCTGCTCCAACTGTTCTCTAGGCCTGCAGTCCAGCTGTCACCCAGAGGCTCTTCTTCACCAACATTCTGGGAATTTTGTTTGTTTCTCTCCTGTGTTGAATCCTGATCTTGTGGATTACATGATTCCTCTTCCTTGGTCTACATTCTACCCTCACACTTGACCAGTCATTTTGTTAAGTACAGAAATATGTCTTGGACAGAATTTTCCTTTGAAATTTGAAGAAAGTACTCTTCCAGAATTCTAGTATTATGAAATTTTGCAATGATGGGCATTCTGCAGAATACCTACACATCCTTTCCATTTAGAAGCACATTCAAGTTCTAGAAAAATTTCTTGCATTGTTTTTTTTTTTTATAATCTTCCTTCCATTTTTTTTTCCTGATCTCATTTTTCACCCACCCATGCTTAGAACTCTTATAGTTTTGATGTTTGACCATCTGAATTAATCCTCCAATGTTGTTTTCTTTCTTATTTACCATCTTTTTGTCATTTTGTGTTACTTTATGTGAGATTCTTATACAGTCCTCCTTCATCTATGTCTTAAGTCTCTGAGTCCAGAGCCTAAGTCCTGAACCTAGAGTCTGAAACCCACTTCCTGTGCAGAAGGAAAACCACCTGTCTTTCTCCTGTTGCAGCAGCAGAGTCAGGGCGGGCAAAGAGGTGGTGATGGGGTGTGTTGCCTAATTCCAAGGGTGTAGGAAGGGAACTTAATGCCTCCTTACATAAACTTTCAATCAACACTCCTATTTTCAGCCTCATCCCATAGCACAGTCTTCAGAAGTAACCGATGCATTCAATTTCTGAGACTTTCTGGTGCTTTCTGGCATGCAAACATTCCATCTTGTCTTCCCATATAAGCTTGGTTTTCAGCTTTTTCGAGTCTGCTATGTCAGGATGACATGCATGCATCTACTTTTCCAGCATTCAAAATTGTGTTGACATCTCCCCTTGGCTGTAATCTTTTCTCCCACATTATTTGTCATGTCTTTTAAAAAAGAGATTATGCCTTGCCTTTTTAAAAATTTTTTTCTCAGTATTTTGTTGGCATTGGTGGAGAGATAAATGAATGTTACTTAATGTTCCATATTTAAAGAGAACTTTGCCCCCCATTCTTTTCTCCCTCCATCCCACTCTTTCTACATCAATTTTTAATAACAACTCTGTTAAATTGTAATTCATAGATCTTACAATTCACCCATTTAAAGTATGCAATTAAATTTTTTTAGTATATTCAGAGTTGTGCAACCATTGCCACCATCAATTTTAGTATTTTTTGGTCCAAGTATGTAGAGTACTTTAGAATATTTCAAACCCAAAAGAAACCTGTACCTGCTGGCAATCACTGCCTATCTTCCCTCAATCCCACCAGCCTTAGGTAATCACAAGTCTACTTTCTTTCACTATGAAAGTTTTAGTCTCTCAGTTGTGTCTGACTCTGTGGCCCCATGGACAGCTCTCCAGGTTCCGCTGCTCATGGGATTCTCCAGATAAGAATACTGGAGTAGGTAGCCATTCCCTTCTCCAGGGGATCATTCTGAGCCAGGGATCGAACCCGGGTCCTCTGCACTGCAGGCAGATTCTTTACCATCTGAGCTACAATCTGGGTATTTCATGTAGTGAAATCATACACTATATGGCCCTTTGTGGCTGGCTTCATTAACTTAGGGCTTCCCTGGTAGCTCAGCTGGTTCAATTCCTGGGTTGGGAAGATCCCTTGGAGAAGGGATAGGCTACCCACTCCAGTATTCTTGGGCTTCCCTTGTGGCTCAGATAGTAAAGAATCTGCCTGCAATGCGGGAGACCTGGGTTTGATCCCTTTAGCATAAAGTTTAAAATGTTCATCCACGTTGTAGTGTGTATCAATACTTCATTTCTTTGTATTAACTAATAACATCAGGATGTACCATATTGTATCTATACATTTATCACTTGGTGGACTTTTGGGTTGTTTCTACTTTCTGGTCATTATGGATAATACTTTGTTTGTGTGTAGATGTATGTTTTCATTTTTCTTGAGTGTATAATTAGGACTGGAATTGCTGAGTTAACTCTATATTTAATCTTTGAGAAACTATCAGACTGTTTTCCAAATTGGCTGCACTATTCTGTGTTCCCACAATGTATGAGGTTCCCAAATACCCAACATCCTCATCAGCAGTTATTATTGTCTTTTTTATTATAGCCATCCTACTGGGTGTGAGGTGATAGCTCTTTTGTGGTTTTGATTTGCATTTCTCTATGAATAATGATGTTGAACATCTTTTCATGTGCTTGTTGCCTGTTCAGGCATGTCTTCTTTGGAGAAATTCAAATCCTTTGACCATATTAAAATTGGGTTGTCTTTTTATTATTGAGTTGTAAGGGATTTTTTTATATTATGCTCACTAGTTCCCTTATCAGTTATTTAATTTCCAAATATTTTTCCCATTCTGTGGTTATATTTTTATTTTCTTGATGGTGCCCTTTGCAACCATTTTATTTTTCATTTTTATAGCTTGTGCTTTTGGTGTCAAAGAATGAGTTGGAAGTGTCCTCTCTTCTTCTTTGGAAATTTTATGACATGTTAGTTTTCTTCTACATGGTTTTATAGAATTTATCAGTAAAGACAATTTGGCTTAGAATTTTTTTTGTAGACAATTTAAAAATCACTGACTCCATCTCCTTATTTATTATGTCTATTCAGATTTTCTATTTCTTTTTGTTGGTTTCAGTATTTTATGTCTTCCTAGGAATTTGTCCATTTCATTTCCCTCCATCTTTATGTTTATTTTTGTCTTGGATAGTAGAAAAATAGTTCAAGGAAACATGGTGGTGTGCATCAGGCTGCTCTATGGGGTTGTACAGGCTGTAGTTCATTTGAACTTGCTTCTCTGAGTTGAGTGTGCAACAACCGCATGGCCAAACATGGTGTCTCAAATAGCAAGAGAGTTAAATGTGCCAGCTTCGAAGCATCTGGATTTGAATCCTACCTCTGCCACTTTCTAGAGGAGTGCTTTTGGGCATATTACTTAATCTCTTTAAATGTCAGTTTCCTTGTGTATAAATAGATAATATCACCTTCCTTAGGGATTTTTGTTTTTTTTAAAAAATCAAATGACACAATACAGTTAAAGTGCTTAAAATAGTGGCTGATTCAATAAAAATGTTACTTATTTATATAAATGTTATTTACTTATGTTTATTTATGTTTATAAATGTGACTTTTATTATTGTTCAGTAGCTAAGTCATGTCCAACTCTTCCCGACCCTATGGACTGTAGCATGCCAGCCTTCCCTGTCTGTCACCATCTCCTGGAGTTTGCCCAAGTTCTTATCCATTGAATCGGTGATGCCATCCAAACATTTCATCTTCTGTCACCCTCTTCTCCTTCTGCCTTCTATCTTTCCCAGCATCAGGGTTTTTCCCGGTGAGTCAGCTGTTCACATCAGGTGGCCAAAGTATTGGAGCTTCAGTTTCAGCATTAGTACTTCCAAAGAGTATTCAGAGTTGATTTCCTTTAGGATTGACTGGTTTGATCTCCTTGCTTTCCAAGGTACTCTTAAGAGTCTTTTCCAGCTGAACATACAGTGGAAGTGACAAATAGATTCAAGAGGTTAGATCTAGTAAACAGAGTGCCTGAAGAACTATGGACAGAGGTCCATAATATTGTACAGGAGGCAGTGAACAAAATCATCCCAAAGGAAAAAACTTATGGCCCACCTATAAGCATCCATTAGTAACTGAAGTCAGAAATGTTCTTTTTAAATTGCTGAAACTTTAGTCCCCAGCAAGATGCATGCTACACAATAGAAGCTAAATATTATTTGTCTAATGTTTTCATGTCAAAGAACTGGATGTGAGGGCAAAGAGCTTGTGAGGCACTGATTAGGGTACTGATTCATAGTGAATGTCACTGGAAGGGACTGGAGGCATGGTGAAGCTATTGTGGCTCTTGTCGGGTTCAAAAGAGTCATGAATGGCTTGTATAAAGCCATGGAGTCTCAGTTCAGTTCAGTTCAGTCGCTCAGTCATGTCCGACTCTTTGCAACCCCATGAATCGCAGCACACCAGGCCTCCCTGTCCATCACCAACTCCTGGAGTCTATCCAAACCCCTGTCCACCCAGTCGGTGATGCCACCCAGCCATCTCATCCTCTGTCGTCCCCTTGTCCTCTTGTCCCCAATCCTTCCCAGCATTAGGGTCTTTTCCAATGAGTCAACTCTTTGTGTGAGGTGGCCAAAGTATTGGAGTTTCAGCTTCAACATCAGACCTTCCAATGAACACCCAGATCTCCACTGATCTCCTTTAGGATGGACTGGTTGGACCTCCTTGCAGTCCAAGGGACTCTCAAGAATCTTCTCAAACACCATAGTTCAAAAGCATCAATTATTCGGCGCTCAGCTTTCTTTATAGTCCAACTCTCACATCCATACATGACTACTGGAAAAACCATAGCTTTGATTAGATGGACCTTTGTTGGCAAAGTAATGTCTCTGCTTTTCAATATGCTATCTAGGTTGGTCATAACTTTCCTTCCAAGGAGTAAGCGTCTTTTAATTTCATGACTGCAATCACCATCTGCAGTCCTATGAAATTCGCCCTTGACATAAAGAAACTATGAGGGAGAACAGAATTTGGATATGCATATATTTGGGTATACATCCCTATACTTGAATCCTACAATTACAACTGCATATGTAACAGAAAGCTGTCAATTTGCAGCAACATAAAAGAAATGCTTTGGATTCTTGCTCAAAACAAGGTCATTATGAGTAAACAATTCAGAAGCAATAGCAATAGAAAGCTATACTCTTTATGTGTGAAACAAGGGAGGGGACAAGTAGACGCACAACAGAAATGTGTTGTAGCCTTACTCTTTTTTAACTTCTGGGGGGATAATTTGCTATCTCTTCTAAAAAACTGAGTGTAGACGATAGGCAATAGACCCTGAAGCATTCTCTTTTATGCAGATGATAAAGTTTTATGATGATGAGTTAAAAGTTTTCAGGAGACAGGTTGCCATATCCTTGGTATAGCATCTCATCAAGGTTGACATTAGGATGCACTGTTTTATCACCGAATTATCACTGAATATGAGTTGGCCTTCTTTGTTCTTTGACATGAGTCTCAGTCAGGATCCTCAGATTTCATACAAAGTTATCAATTCTATTCCCCAGCTCAGTTTAACTGAAACAAAGTAAAGGTACCTGTCAGTACTCATTAGTACTCGATTACTTTCCAAACTGAAGCTGAAAGAAAAAATATTAATGGAAAACAACCTAAAGGTTATACAAGCCATCCATCTACACTCTAAAATTTGTCCCTAAATGAAGCCTATGAGAGAATCAGGAATACATCATAGCCTTCCTGCAGAGAGTTTCTTTTGCTGAATTGCATACTTTGGCAAGAGTGTGAAATGATATTAAAGATTGTTTCAGGAAGCACCCTTGTGAATTATGCCTTTGATTTTATATTATTCAAACTATTTTAATTGTTACACAGCATCCTAGGATAATTACTTGAATTAAGCCTGGAAGAGAAAGATTTTCCTAAGCAAAAATGATAGAGAAAGCAGTGGAGGAGAAGGATGAGGAAAGTGAAAAAGAGTGTATGTGGGAAATGCTGGTTATCTCAGTTCATCTGGAGTGAGGCATCCAACTAAGACTGGAAAATGGAATAGAACCAGAGTGTACCAGGCCAAAGAGAGAATAGTATTTGAGAATGAACAGAAGATCATCCATTCATTAAAAAAAAAAAAAAAAAAAAAAAGAGAACAGAGCAGGAAAAAGAGAAAAAAAAAAAAAAAAAAAAAAAAAAAAACATCAATAAAAAAAAAAAAAAAAAAAAAAAAGGTTTGACAGCTGCTGGAAGTGGAATGATAAGTAAAATGGACATAATCATTGACCTTACAGAGCTATGATAATCACTGACATGGACATTAATACAATAAGCAAACAAATGCTTAATTTCTCTTCCTGGATGAAGAGGAGAGGGTACTAGAAGAGTAGGAGAGATCAGAGTGAGAGAAAGCTTCATCAGGAAGAGTGGACTCATTTCTGAGGAGTTGACACTGATGCAGAGACATGCAGGATGAGAGCTATTGTCCAGATGAAAGTGGATGGGGAAGAGGGTTCCACTCAAGGGGAACAGTAGGTGCAAAGGCCCTGGAGCAGGAAGGGCTTGGTGCTGGAAGACAGTAAGATCAGCCAGTGGAGCTGGGTTATGGAGTGGGAAGGCAAGTTGGAGAGGTAAGCCATACACACTCGTGTGGAACATAGCATTGGGAATTGTCCTAGGGGTAATGAGAAGCTTTATTATAAGTTTTCAATAGAGAGTGTGTGTGTGAGAGAGATAAAATCCAATAGTAACTGAGTACAGGGTATTGTTTAAGGGACACTTAAAAAAGTAGAAGAAACAAGAAAGAAATTAGAGTAGGGCAGACCTGTTGCAATAATACAGAGGAGCAAGCAGTTGACAAATATTTCCTGTTAAGGGCCTCATAGTAAATGTTTCAGGCTTTGAGAGGCAACAGTGCTTTGCCATTATAGTATGAAAGCA
The DNA here is from genome assembly GCA_007570785.1 of Antilocapra americana. Taxonomy (NCBI): domain Eukaryota; kingdom Metazoa; phylum Chordata; class Mammalia; order Artiodactyla; family Antilocapridae; genus Antilocapra; species Antilocapra americana. The sequence continues at coordinate 18,775,653 of ML664199.1, forward strand.
GCCAGATAATATGGCAGGATAGCTGTGAGGATAGCTGTGTTCCAGTAAAGCTTTATTTCCCTGAAACAGGTGGCGGGCCAGATTTGGCTCTCAGCCCAAATGGTACTAGAGCTGTGCCAGGGGGGCAGGAGCACAAAGGATGGGCTAGGAAAAACCAAGGATGAAGAACTGCTAGGCTTTGTGACTACATGCAGGGACTGAGAAAGAAAGTATCAGGAGGTGGGGTCCAAAGCCTGGGATATAGAGAAAATAGTATTTTCATTGAGAGCTACATGGAAGTCAGGAAGAGAAGCTGATTTTGGAAACAGATGATGCATTTGCTTTTCACTTTTACACAGTTTATACCACATTTTTAAGTTGGATTTGGCCAGTCTGAGCTCCCCAGGTGGCACTAGTGGGTAAAAAACCAGCCTGCCAAAGTGGGAGACATAAGAGATTCAAGTTTGATTCCTGGGTTGGGAAGATCCCCTGGAGGAGGGCATGGCAACTCACTCCAGTATTCTTGCCCGGAGAGTCCCATGGACAGAGGAGCCTGGTGGGCCGTGGTCCATAGTGTTGCAAAGAGTCAGACCGAAGCGATTTAGCATGCATACAGTCTGGAAACATCCATAAGACTGGCAATCGGCAATGATATTCAAGGCTCATACCGGCTGTGAACAGTCTGTGTATGGGACTGCTTGTCTTTGTTTGAAGGCCAGGATGATTTATCTGATCTGGCCCACAGGAGGACTGCCTCTTCTCCTTAAATGAGCAGCTTCTGGAAAGTGCAGATCTAGCTGAAAAGGCTCTTTTCTCCAAAGCACTTTGAAAGTTTTATTCTCTCTGCAGGCACACATTTGCATTTGAGTGAATGTGGTAAACCACTGTAGGGGCCGGAAAGGCCAGGAATGCCTTGGGCTCTCTTCAGTGAATACTGTGAATTAGAGTGAGCTCTCCAGCCAAGACGACTGTCCCCTAGAGTAGATTTCCCATTTTGGGATCATCCTTAGTTTTAGCATATTTGTGTCTTAAAATATATTGTCATCTATCATTGATACACTTTACATTTATTATTATTCAAATCCTAGACAATCAATGTATTTGTTTAATGAAAGAAGCATAGTGTGCCTGAGAAATACCCTGAATCTGACAGAGGAGAGAATGGGAATCAGGCTTTGGATGGTAGCATGCTTCTTACAGAAAAATTCTATACTGAGGGATTTTACAGGAGAGTTTGGCAAACTGGAGGCAGTTGCCCCATGCTCTTCAGTGTAGCTTTAGGATTACAGGACTGGAGTTAAGTAGAAGGCCATGGCTTGGCTAGCATCAGGTCTCCTGTACATGTAATGATGGTAGTCTGGCACAGTGGGACTTGCTGTGGCAATCCTTTTGCAAACTCATCCCTCTTTTCCTCAGAAGCCTGTTCTTGGTGCTCCCTGTGCCCGATACTTATAGTGAGTAGCTGACCACAAAAATTTTTCCAGCGGTCATGTTTTGCCCCCTTCTTTTGAGGAAAGTTCCTCCTCTCCCCTCAGCCCCTGGTCATGTAGTCTAAAAGAGGACTGTCATCATTTTACATGTCCCTAGTTCCCAGACCAAAGTGATGGATCCAGACATGTCCTCTGAGTTCTTCCTTGTGAGTTCTTAAATGGCAGCTGCCCTCTCTGATGACAGAACCACAAGGATGCGAGTTTGCAGCTGTTGCAGGAAGGGGGACCCCCTTCCAGGGCCCAAAACTGGGCTCTTGTCTAATGCTTGGAAATGAATTGTCCAAGGAGATGCAAGTGCTGACAAAGCAAGAGATTTTATTGGGAAAGGGCACCCGGGTGGAGAGCAGTAGGGTAAGGGAACACAGGAGAACAGCCTTGCCACATGGCTTGCAGTCTTGGGTTTTATGGTGATGGGATTAGTTTCCAGGTTGTCTTTAGCCAATCATTCTAACTCAGAGTCCTTCCTGGTGGTGCATGCCTTGTTCAGCCAAGATGGATGCCAGAGAGAAGGATTCTGGGAGGTGGTCGGACATGTGGTGTCCCTTTTTGACCTTTCCCGAACTCTTCCGGTTGGTGGTGGCTTATTAGTTCTGTGTCCCTTAGCAGGACCTCCTGTCATAAAACAACTCATGCAAATGGTTACTCTGGTGCCTGGCCAGGGTGGGCGGTTTCAGTCAGTGTGCTTCCCCTAACACAGCTGCGATGCCATGTTCACAGCTGGTGAAAGAGACTGCAGACAGAGGATGAGGAGCACCTGGGGTTGGGAAAGCCCAGGCGAGGAGCAATCTGTACTCTTCTAAGATATTCAGCACTGCCCTTGCTGTCCTGCTATAAGCCTGGGAGGCAAGCTCTCTCTGATTCTCTGAGCTCCCCTAGAGTCCTGCCAACACATTTCCTATTTGCTTAAGCTAGTTTCAGTGGCAAATTTACAAAGTTTTTGCATAGGGAATGGGACACAGCATTATAACAATGTCCTAAAATCATACCAAAGAAACAGTAGTTCATTTTGTTTGCTTTGAGTAAAACAGTGAAGTCACCACCGTCCTCTAGTGTCTAAGAATTAACCTCAAGACCCGCCAAGTTTTAGACAGGGGCTGACCCTGAGGGTATAGATCATTTGAACACTTGGAGTGCTCTTGTGATAAGAAATCACCTTTCATTGCCCTAACAATATTAAGCTAAGAAGGGATAAATGGGTGAAAAAGGTGTGAGGTCTCTCTCCACAGAAACAGTCTGTGAGTCTGGCTTTTTGCTAGGAGGGAGACTTCATTCTCTTGGTCCTCCTTCAAGTGGCCCCAGATCACTGGTCTGTCTATTGTCCACCACAGAGACAATCTGACAAATAAAACTTCACTGACCTTGGCTTCTGCTTTTTTACCTCTGTCTTCAGACTAAGTGCCCCTCCTCACCTCAGTTTTCCACCTACTGAAATCTTGCATATACTTTAAGACTTACTGAAGGTGCCACCTACCCTTGAAGCCTACATTTATTGACCCCAGCTAAAATTAACCCTTGCCTCTTTAACAATTAATACAATAGAGATTTTATAGCTCCCTTAGCATTTATGCATTACTTCTTCCAATACTTATTGGTAAACTCATCTTATTTTCATCATTAGGTCAAGATATTGGCCTATATAATTTCTAAATTTTCTTGCAGTAATTCTCTATTTGGTAACATCTGTAATTTTGTAACTAATATCAACTGTTCAAAAACTTAGGGTGCACATCTTTTTATTTTTAGAATGGCTGTTTCACTACCTCTTATCCTGGATTTTTTCCCTAGATTTATTAAGATATAATTGATATATAACCTTGTATAAGTTTAAGGTGCAGAATATGTTAATTTGATACATAAGTGTATTGAAAAAACCACAACAGTGTTAACTAACACCTCCATCACCTCACATAACTACTGTGTTTTTGTGGGTGGTGAGAAAATTCAAGATTTACTCTTTTACTAAACTTCAAGTAGATAGCAGAGTGTTATTAGCTATAAGCACCATGTTTCATATTAGATCCCTATTGTCAAGAGTTTAGTATGTCTTTCTTCCTTGAGATTTCCCCTATTCTTGAACTGCTCAATAATTCTAGGGAGGCACTGTCCGATAGACCTTTCTGCCATGATGCTTCTCACATGTGATTATTGAACACTTGAAATGTAACTTGTGCAAATGAAGATCTGAACTTTTCATTCCATTTAATTTTAATTAATTTGGATTAAAATTTAAATAGCCACATGCAGCTAGTGACTACCATATTGTTTAATACAGCTCTGAAAGCTTCCACAGTCCCAAAACATTTACTCCAACCTCTACACCAAATTGAGTATCACTGGGTTCAGTAACCATAATAGCTAATGTTCCTCCCACCAAATATTGTTGCTGATAGTTCAGTCGTTGGTCTACTTCTGTGAAGAGGAGGTGACAGAACCCTGTTCTTCCTACTGCAACTCTTTGGGAACATGATCTCACTCCCTTGGGCTAACCTTGGCCAAGCTGCTCATGCCGGGCCTCCAAGGCTGGGAGTTTTCTTACTCATGTCTCCATACACAACTACCAACCAGAACTGCTGCAATAACTGAGTCAGGATCAGAGCCAATTCTGTTGTTGACCACCCCAAGGATCCAGAGTCACCCTTTCTCTGTCTAGTTATCCATCATAGGATTCAGAAGATTTTTTTTCTCTTGAACCCTCAAAAGCACAAAGAATTTGACTTTGGATTTCTCTAAGAATAGACCTTTAGGTAAAGACTCAACTGAAAGTAGTATATTTAGGAGGTGATCCTAGGAAATATCAATAAGGGAGTTTAGAAGTAAAATAGGGAGGTGGTGAAGGAGGCTGGTGAAACGTAATGCAGCAAACAGTTACCATCTTGGGGAACTCTAAGAGTCAGTGTAGAATGTTCTTCAGAATGCTGCCGCTGCTGCTGCTAAGTCACTTCAGTCGTATCTGACTCTATGCGTGCAACCCCATAGACGGCAGCCCACCAGGCTCCGCCGTCCCTGGGATTCTCCAGGCAAGAACACTGGAGTGGGTTGTCATATCCTTCTCCAATGCATGAAAGTGAAAAGTGAAAGTCAAGCCACTAAGTCGTGTCTGACTCTTCAAGATCCCAGGGACTGCTTCAGAATGAGCCCAGCTGAAAGGCAAGTGGTACCCATACACCAAATTCCTGTCAGTCATTGGTTGAAGGCTTCTCCTGGAGACTTTAACTCTTCAGTACTCTTGCCTGCTCTAAGGGTAGCAAGTATGCTCTCAATGACAGAGGAAAACTCTCAGGCAGTTACAAGAAGTCTCTAGAGTACAGAGATAGGGGTAGCGGTGATGATGCCTGCTTTGGTATCCTGGCCAATGGGTCAGTCATACCTCCTTTTACGATTTTGGCAGCTTTAACTGGTTTTGGGGTGCTCCACACTTCCCATCTTGGGACAGAAGCCTCAGAAGTTTCTCACAAGAGATCTACGACAACTGTAAAATATAGGGCAGGGTATGTGTCTCTGGTAAGCTACTCCATTTTATCTTGGTTTGTCTGTTTAGTAATATACTGACCAACATGCTGAGAACACCAAATAAAACTTTGATGTGATCTGAAAAGCATAACAAAAGTTTAATTGATACCACCTTCATAGGTTCTAATAGTAGCACCAGCTTTGTATAAAAGAAAGGGGGGTTTAGAATTTGAAAATATCTTAGAATTTCAAGTTTTATTTATTTATTTATTTATTTATTTATAAATTATCTTTACTTTATTGTGTTGGTTTTGCCATACATTGACATGAAACCACCATGGGTATACATATGCCCCCCCTCCAGAACCCCCCCACCTCCCGCACCTCTATTCCCTCCCCCTGGGTCATCTCGGTGCACCAGCCCCGAGCATCAACCCTGGGCTGGCTATTGATTTCACATATGATAATTAACATGTTTCAATGCCATTCTCCCATATCATCCCACCCTTGCCCTCTTCCACAGAGTCCACGAGTCTGTTCTATACATCTGTGTTCCTTTTGCTGTCTTGCATGCAGGGTTCTCGTTACCATTTTTCTAAATTCCATACATATTCGTTAGTATACTGTATTGTTGTTTTTCCTTCTGGCTTACTTCACTCTGGATAATAGGCTCCAGTTCCATCCACCTGAGTAGAACTGATTCAAATGAATTTTTTTTTAATGCTGAGTAATATTCCATTGTGTATATGAACCACAGCTTTCTTATCCATTCGTCAGTTGATGGGCATCTAGGTTGCTTCCATGTCCTGGCTATTGTAAACAATGCGGCGATGAACATTGGGGTACATGTGGCTCTTTCAATTCTGGTTTCCTCGGTGTGTATGCCCAGCAGTGGGTCATATGGCAGTTCTATTTGCAGTTTTTTAAGGAATCTCCACACTGTTTTCCATAGTGGCTGTACTAGTTTGCATTCCCACCAACAGTGTAAGAGGGTTCCCTTTTCTCTATATCCTCTCCAGCATTTATTGCTTGAAGATTTTTGGATTGCAGCTATTCTGACTGGTGTAAAGTGGTACCTCATTGTGGTTTTGATTTGCATTTCTCTGATAATGAGTGATGTTGAGCATCTTTTCATGTGTTTGTTAGCCATTGTTATGTCTTCTTTGGAGAAATGTCTGTTAAGTTCTTTGGCCCACTTTTTGATTGGGTCGTTTATTTTTCTGGAATGGAGCTGCAGGAGTTGCTTGTATATTTTTGAGATTAATTGTTTGTCCATTGCTTCATTGGCTATTATTTTCTCCCATTCTGAAGGCTGCCTTTTCACCTTGCTTATAGTTTCCTTTGTTGTGCAGAAGCTTTTAATTTTAATTAGGTCCCATTTAATTAGGTCCCATTTTTTTTATTCGTGCTTTTATTTCTGATATTCTGGGAGGTGGGTCATAGAGGATCCTGCTTTGGTTTATGTCGGAGAGTGTTTTGCCTATGTTATCCTCTAGGAGTTTTATAGTTTCTGGTCTTATGATTAGATCTTTGATCTATTTTGAGTTTATTTTTGTGTATGGTGTTAGAAAGTGTTCTAGTTTCATTCTTTTACACGTGGCTGTCCAGTTTTCCCAGCACCACTTGTTAAAGAGATTGTCCTTTCTCCATTGTATATTCTTGCCTCCTATGTCAAAGATAAGGTATCCATAGATGCATGGATTTATCTCTGGGCTTTCTATTCTGTTCCATTGATCTATATTTCTGTCTTTGTGCCAGTACCATACTGTCTTAATGACTGTGGATTTGTAGTATAGCCTAAATCCAGGTAGGTTGATTCCTCCAGTTCCATTCTTCTTTCTCAGGATTGCTTTGGCTATACGAGGTTTTTTGTATTTCCATACAAATTGTGAAATTATTTGTTCTAATTCTCTGAAAAAGACCTTTGGTAGCTTGATAGGGATTGCATTGAATCTATAGATTGCTTTGGGTAGTATACTCATTTTCACTATATTGATTCTTCCAATCCAAGAACACGGTATATTTCTCCATCTATTTGTGTCCTCTTTGATTTCTTTCATCAGTGTTTTATAGTTTTCTATATACAAGTCTTTTGATTCTTTAGGTAGAGATACTCCTAAGTATTTTATTCTTTTTGTTTCGATGGTGAATGGAATTGTTTTCTTAATTTCTCTTTCTGATTTCTCACTGTTAGTGTATAGGAATGCCAGGGATTTCTGTGTGTTGATTTTGTATCCTGAAACTTTACTATATTCACTGATTAGCTCTAGTAATTTTCTGGTAGAGTCTTTAGGGTTTTCTATGTAGAGGATCATGTCATCTGCTAACAGAGAGAGTTTTACTTCTTCTTTTCCAATCTGGATCCCTTTTATTTCTTTATGTGCTCTGATTGCTGTGGCCAAGACTTCCAAAACTATGTTGAATAGCAGTGGTGAGAGTGGGCACCCTTGTCTTGTTCCTGACTTCAGGGGAAATGTTTTCAGTTTTTCACCATTGAGGATAATGTTTGCTATGGGTTTGTCATATATAGCTTTTATTATGTTGAGGTATGTCCCTTCTATTCCTGCTTTTTGGAGGGTTTTTACCATAATGGATGTTGAATTTCAAGTTTTAAATGCACATATTTTCATGAACTCTTGCTTTCTTCAGCTTTAGCAGGCATGGGGATTATTACATTGGCAAAAGGTGAATAAGATATAATATATGAGGTCCCATATGCACAAAGTAAAAAGGGCAAAAGAATTGAAGAATGAAATCTGTTACGTATAGTCATGTGGAATTTACTGATGTGGGAGAGTGAATGAAAGTCATTCAGATATGTCCAACTCTTTGTAACCCCATGGACTGTAGCCTGCCAGGCTCCTCTGTTCATAGAGTTCTCCAGGCCAGAATACTGGAGCAGGTAGCCATTCCCTTCTCCAGGGGATCTTCCCAACCTCGGGATTGAACCCAGGTATCCTGAATTGCAGGCAGATTCTTTACAGTCTGAGCCACCAGGGAGCCACTCTACAGTGAACTCAGTGTTCCTTCATGGTAAAAGCATTTGGCTTGGTTTACACTGGATCATTTTAGAAAGTTCATTGATAGCAACATTTCCTCTCAGTATATCTGGAGGCCTGAAGTAGATGGATATTTTTTTTTGACTTTTCATTTAATTGCAAACTTAATTTGGTCTACATGCAAAGATTTACAGTTTCTTCAGATATGAGAAGTATCAATAATAGAGGAGATACTGGGCAGTGTGCTGCTTTTCATCAAATATTCAGCGTGTGAAACGAAGATTTATCTTGTAAATATCACTGGGTATAACCTTGTAAATTCAGAGATACATCATCTACAGTTCAGCTTTGAATGTAGAGCAAATGAAGGAAGAATGGATTTTTTAAATGAAAAGATCAAAAAGGATAATTAATATTTCATAATCTTAATTAACTTTTCCATTGCACATTGGTTTTTAATGTTATTTGGGGTGTAAGGTGTGATTATTGCTTTCATAGCCAAATCAGATAATCTGGTCACAAACTTGAATGTCAAAAGGTAATGTGAACATCTTGTTTGGCTTGAGAAATTAGTCATTAAGTTCTTCAATTAGCTCTGTGCTTATTCTGGGGAAATTGCATTATGTAAGTGAATAGATTGCAAGCTTTTAGAACAGGAAGCAAGTTATTAAGCATGTTAGGTTGGGGCCCACTGGTAAGAGATTGCTGCATTAGCAGAGAAAGAGGGACCCTACAGCAAGGTGTATGGAATAAACCATGCTTCCCAGTGCATTAGCATGGATAATAGAATTTAACAGATCACCTAATTTAACAGCTGATTGGTAGGTGCTTCTGTGCTAGTAGGCACCTGATCCTTGAAGCCAGCCAGGATCGGACTGGATTCTAGACCCCAGCAAAATCACCTGCCTATCCAGTAGAGGTACACCAACCAGAGATAGAGGGAAGTGTCCAGGACCATCCAAACTTTGATCATGACTCACTTTTCCCTTGGCCTCATCTTACCATCCTGAAGCATTTGGAACCAAGACTGTGACTTCTGAGCGCCCCCATCTAATCTCTCAGTTTCAGTTCTTTTACCTCCCTTGCTCTAGTGATTCTGCTTCAGCTGGAAACTCCCTGTTCCATTCTCTCTTCTGGTGACTTAATCTCCAGCTGGGTCAGCTCCTGACCAACTTGGGTTGAGGTAGGATTTAGGGTAAAAAGGGGAAGAAGGAATTCAGATAATTTACTCCTGGGAGGTGAGTAGAACATCAGGTTCTACACTTGCTGCAAAGCATACTAGGATCAAAAAGGCAAAATGAGAACCAGCATGGGAATCACGGAGAGGTGGCCAAGAATAAGAGGTTCACAGTTAACTTACAGGCAGGGATTGCATTTTGTATAAATTAAAGTATGCTGCATTGTGCTATAACTACACACAGCCCCAAATCAGTGTTGTAACAAAATGGAAGTTGACATCTTATACAAGGTGTCCAGTGTGGTATAGTGTGATGATCTGTCCCACTCAGTTACTCAGGGACCCAAGCTAACCAAGTTTCTGCTGTTTTGTTCTCTGGGCCTTTTGTGTCATGCAGACTATACGCCCCACAGCAGGAGAAATAAGACTGGAGAATCTGAGATGCGCTTTTCACTTCCTCGGTGCAACAGTGATCTATGTCACTTCTGGACACGTTTTATTGGTTAGAACTAGTCAGATGGCTCTGTAGATTTAAGGGGGTCAGGAAATGTATGAGAAGAAGTAATATTTGTTGAGAATTCTGTTTCTATCACAATATACATGAGTAAAAACCTCATTAGGAGTTGGGCAGGGGTGCTGTGGCTGAAGTTTGAGGAAGGAAGTGCGAGGGAACCCACCCAAAAGAGAGGTAGAGGAGGGTAACAAAAGAGCCTGGTCTGTGCGGAAGGAGCTCCATGGAACCCTCGACTAGCTGGATTCTCACTCTGACCACTAGGATGGCCTGGGGCAGGCACTGATGTGCACAAACAATCTCATGGTCACTTTCAAAGGTCTTTGTTTCACATTATTATGAAGAGATTTTACCAAGTAACTCCTGAATGTTTAGAATGTGCGTGCCTTTTAAAGACATGCAAATACTTGTATAACGTTTAGAACTAGTCAGGCATCATCTCAGGAGGAAATGTGCTGCCTTTTTGGTGTTACTTGGAAGGAAAGTTACCTAAACCTCAGAGTCATATATTTCATGTGTAGAGCAGAGCTCATTTTTGACAAGTTGTTGCTATTATTTATTACAATAAGTAATATACATGCTTGACCTCATGTAATCATCTCCTTAAGCCTAGAAGAGTATTATTAGCAACCCCACTTTACAGGCAAGACTACTGACTTTCAGATAGGTTTAGTTACATAGCTAGTAAGTGACAGTGTTGGGATTCAAATCTAGGTCTCATCTGAATCCAGTGTCTCATATCTGATTGCTAGAATTAAGTAGATTAAACATGCCTATCATTAACTAGGAGCTAAACAATGTTGATTTTCTTCCTCTTCTTTTCCTTCTTCCCTCTTACCCTGGGATTCCAGCCAAATAACTCATCACCTGTTGGAGTTTCCTTTGGGGATCTCTCTCTTGAGAAGAGCCAGGAAACTACTTACATGGTGATTTCTGCAACTGAGCAGGTGATGAGAGGGAGAGCAGGTGGAGAGGCACGCTCTTGACAGTCCCCTTTCTCCCACTCTTTCACCCCTGCTTGTCCTGTTTCTCAATATTTCTCTTTTGTGCTATTTCAGTTATTTGTTTACAGCTGGAGAAAATGATTCACTTGATGACACAAAACTTTTCTCTGTTAAGCACGGAAAGCTCTATCAATTGCCAGCTCTTAAACATGAGGTCATTTTAACCCTTAATCTTAAAAATATGTCGCTCTATCAACCAGATTCCACGTTCCTCTTATCCTAAGATCCAGATGTCCTAGGGAAGTGGGGTTAAAGGTGAAGGGTTGTAGGTGGGAGGATGTGGCCCACATCTCGAAAACAAGATTCTCCCATTTTTTTTTGTTTTGTTTTTAATTTAGAGGAGAACAGAGGATGCCTGTTTATGGCACCCAGCATGGAGCCTGGGTCTATTTCTTTTATCTCATTCTATAAATAAACTGGATCGCTGCCAGGGAAAATGTAATCTGGGACATGATTCTTAGTTTCTACTAGAGTGAATTGGTCTAAAAATTCTGGCTGCCACTTGGTACAAGTTTCAGGGTCTTTAAAGAGTATTTTGAGTGCTCATGCATGGGAAAAGATGTGTTTCCTTCTTCATCTGGTTTCCACTTAAAAAGAAAATCATCAGACTCAGAAAGATTTAGAGTTTCTCTGTAATCAAATGCTAATAGTTTTAATACATACTTGCTTATTGCTCACCATGTGTTGGGTGAGAGGCTGTTCTCTTGCTAGTTTTGAGGATAATGGTGTTTTACTACCACTGGTCCAGGAAGGCCAAATTTGTTCTTAGTTGAAAATTTAAATGCTGCTCTCCTTACTTAACTCAGTCTTCCCTTGTGGGCTCATCTGGTAAAGAATCTGCCTGCAATGCTGAAGACCAGGAAGATTGCCTGGAGAAGGGAACAGCTAGCTACCCACTCCAGTATTCTGGCCTGGAGAATTCCATGGACTGTATAGTCCATGGGGTTGCAAAGAGTCGGACATGACTGAGCCACTTTCCTTTCACTTTACTTAACTCAGTAAGTTACATGTAGCCCTAAGAAATAACTGCCTTACAGTAAGAAACCAACCAATATGTTAGAATTTTGGCCCCAAAGGTGGGTTTGAAGCCTCACATCTTATTTGTTGCTCTGATTTGCTATTGAAAGTTCGAACATCGTAAATCAGGATGACAAGACTTTGAGCATGGGTTACTGAGTCATCAAAGGAAGGACACAGAGCATCTCCCAGGCTGCTCAAGAAAGAAGAAAGTCATTTTCTCTCCATCTGCTTTGCATATGATAGAGTAGAGTAGAGAGTATGCACCTGTTTGGGGAACCCGCAACCATCTTTCCCTCCCTCTGAACACTGGTGCTTCTGCTGTCAAAACCATTCACTTGGCAGCTGCCTTTGAAACATTCTGTTCATATTGTGAGTTAGATGTACATGCGTAAGAGTCTAAGATCTCAACTTGATGGGAAGTTCTTTCAAGGCACAAAGCTGAGCTTTCTACTCCTTCCTGTCCTTGTATCTTGCAGCTTTGAACTTTGCATATAATGATGCATAATGCACCATTCATTAGTATGAATTATGTATTATTGTTATGAATTATTCTTATGATCCTCATTATGACTCATTATTCATACTTAATGAAAATTCAGTCAAAGTTAAAAGTACACATGATGCTCTCTTTCTCATGCATTCGTGTAGAGCTTATTTTGACTCAAGGCCCAGAGGTCTTGTATAGGGATCTTTCTTTATAGAAGGTTTATACTCAGGATACAATTTATTTAATTCAATAAATATTTACTGAGCTTCTATCATTTGAAGGATTAAAAGTTATAAGAAAGAAATAAGATAATATCAAAGTACTCAATGTGCTTATGTCTACCCCATGAATGATGGATAGATTTCACCTTAAATGTCTAGTTCATTAACTGATGAAGCCTGCTTGAATTGCTGATAAGGATTATAAAGTCTGCTTTAGACTTAGGAGGAAATAATACTATGATTAATTAGCAATATCTACCGTTTTATTTAGGAGTAGAGAATGGGCTTCCCTGGTGGCTCAGACAGTAAAGAAACTGCCTGCAATGCAAGAGACCTGAGTTCTAACCTTGGGCTGGGAAGATCCCCTGGAGAAGGGAATGACTAGCCACTCCAGTATTCTGGCCTGGAGAATTCCTTGAACAGAGGAGCCTGGCAGGCTATGGTCCAAGGGGTCACAAAGAGTCAGACAGGACTGACCTACTTTCTCTTTCAGAAAATGGTGGCACAGATGCCACACATTCATAATCCCCAATTTGCAGAATGAATTGAAGTCCAGATAGTAAAAGAAGTTTGTATTTAGTAGAATCCAGTCAGTCAATAACTTATAGTTAAGTACCAAACAAATACATAAATTACCTGAAATAACTATGTATTAATCTGGTTGGGCTTTCCATCACAAAATACCATAGACTGGGTGGCTCACACAACAGAAATTTATTTCTCACAGTCCTGGAGGCTAGAAGATATTTTTTTTTAAAAAAGAGGTCATGGGTGTATAAAAGGCAATCATTCAAAAGAAAGAGCTCTTACAGGAACTGAACAGGCCCAAAACTTCATCTTGGACTTCTAAGCCTCCAAGACTGTGAGAAAATAAATTTCTGTTGTATGAGTTACCTAGTCCATGGTATTAGGTGGTGCCAGTGGTAAAGAACCTGACTGCCAATGCAGGAGACATAAGAGATGCAGGTTCGACCCTTGGGTCAGGAAGATCCCATGGAGGAGGTCATGGCAAACCACTCCAGTATTCTTGCTTGGAGAATTCCATGGACAGAGGATCTTGATGGGCTACAGTCCATAGGGTCGCAAGGGACTGGATATGACTGAAGCGACTTAGCACGCATGCACACACATATAGTTGATTGAAAATGTTGTGTTAGTTTCAGGTATACAGCAAAGTGATTCAGTTTACAGATACATATATCTATTCTTTCTCAAATTCCTTTCCCAATTAGGTTGTTACATAACACGAAGCAGAGTTCCCTGGGCTATACAGTAGGTCCTTGTTGGTTATCCATTTTAAATATAGCAGTATGTACATTTCCATTCTAAATTCCTGAAATAAGTTTGTTTTCTAAGTCTGTGAGTCTCTTTCTACATGATCTCTTTTCTGTGTTCTCTAGGAAAGAGTGATAAGGCCCTGTGGGATCAGGGCCCTGGCTTTATAACCTTATTTAGCCTTAATTACTTCCTTAGAGGCCTCATTTCCAAATACAGCCACATGGAATGGGGTGCCTAGGGCTTCAACATATGAATTTTGGGAGAATACATTCAGTCCTTAGCAGTATAGCGTAGATTTATATCTCCTGTTTGGAGGACGGTATATCAAAGGAGTTAGCTATTTAGCCAGAGTTATCATTTTTTAAAAAGTAAGACATCAAAACTGATTTCTTAATTAGTGTTTTTCATGTTAGCCACATTTATGAGTTTTAAACACATCTGATCTTATAGGTTGTTCATAATAACTTAAGTCATTTACATAATGCAATTTAAAACTTATATCAAAAAAGCCAGTAGTTCAAAGTAACAGGGGGTAGAAAGGTTTACAAATGTACACTTAACAAAAACTCATACACTTCTAAATCTTAGTGACATCCTAAAATAGTAACTAATCATTAAAAAAAAATACTATCCATCAGACGATGCTAACTGTAAACATTTTGCCTTGGAATATGGCACGCTTCCTGTAATTACCAAGACTCAGTTTTTGTATTGGTGTGTGCGGTTGCTGTTCTTCAGTGGCTCTCTGCAACCCCATGGACTGCAGCACACCAGGCCTCCCTGTTACTCACCATCTCCTGACGTTTGCCCAAGTTCATGTTCATTGCATCGGTGATGCCATCAAGACATCTCATCCTCTGGTGCCCTCTTCTCCATCTGCCCTCAATCTTTCCCAGCATCAGGGACTTGTCCAGTGAGTCATCTGGTCTCAACAGATGACCAAAGTACTGGAGCTTCAGCTTCAGCATCAGTCCTTCCAGTGAATATTTGGGGTTGATTTCCCTTAAGATTGACTAGTTTGATCCCCTTGCTGTCCAAGGGACTTTCAGGAGTCTTCTCCAGCACCACAGTTTGAAGTCATCAATTCTCTGGCATTTTGCCTTCTTTATGGTCCAACTCTCACATCCATACATGACCACTGGGAAGACCATAGCCTTGACTAGATGGAACTGTGTCTGCAGAGTAACGTCTCTGCTTTACAACATACTGTCTGGGTTTGTCATCACTTTCCTGCCGAGAAGCAATCGTCTTCTGGTTCCGTGGCTGCAGTCACTGCCTGCAGTGATTTGGGAGCCCAAGAAGAGGAAATCTGTCACCGCTTCCACCTTTTCCCCTTCTATTTGCCATGCAGTAATGGGGCTGGATGCCCTGATCTCCGCTTTTTAAATATTTAGTCTTAATCTGGCTCTTTCACTCTCCTCCTTCACCCTCATCAAGAGGCTCTTTAGTTTCTCCTTGCCTTCTGCCATTAGAGTGGTATCATCCACATATCTGAGGTTGTTGATGTTTCTCCTGCTCATCTTGATTTCAGCTTGTAACTCATCCAGCCTGGCATTTCTCATGATGTGCTCAGCAGATAGATTAAACAAACAGGGTGATAGCAGACAACCCTGTTGCACTTCTTTCTCAATCTTGAATCAATCGTTTATTCCATACAGGGTTCTAACTGTTACTTCTTGACCTGCATACAGGTTTCTTAGGAGACAGGTAAGATGGTCTGGTATTCCCATCTCTCTAAGAGCTTTCCACAGTTTGTCATGATCCCCATAGTCAAAGGCTTTAACATAGCTGATGTTTTTCTGATTCTCTTGCTTTCTCTATAATCCAGTGAATGTTGGCAATTTGATCTCTAGTTTCTCTTCCTTTTCAAAACACAGCTTGGTCATCTGGAAGTTCTTGGTTCGCATAATCCTGAAGGCTAGCATGCAAGATTTAAGCATGACCTTACTAGCATGGGAGATGAGTGCAACTGTCCAATTGCACCTTCTTTGGTACTTCCCTTCTTGGGAATTGGGATGAGAGTTGACCTTTTCCAGTCCTGTGGCCACTGCTGGGTCTTCCAGATTTGCTGACATAATGAATGCAAAACCTTGATGGCATCCTCCTTTAAGGATATGAATAGTTCTGCTGGAATTTCATTGCATCCACTAGCTTTATTAACAGCAGTGCTTCCTAAGCCCCACTTGACTTCACAATCCAGAATGTCTGACTCTGGAGGACTAACTATACCACTGTGGTAATTTGGTTCATTAAGATCTTTATTTTAAATAGCTCTTCTGTGTATTCTTTCCATCTCTTCTTGATCTCTTTGGTGTCTACTAGGTCTTTGCCATTTTTATATTTTATTGTGCCCATCTTTGGGCAGAATGCTCCCTTGATGTTTCCAGTTTTCCTGAAGGGATTTCTAGTCCTTCCTCTTTTGTTTTTTTTTTTTTCTATTATTAAGCATTGTCATTGAAGAAGGTCTTCTTGTCTCTTCTAGCTATTTTTTGGAACCCTTCATTTAACTGGGTGTAACTTTCTCTCTCTCCCTTGCTTTTCACTTCTTATTATTCTTCCACTATTTGTATGGCCTCCTCAGATAACCACTTTGCCTTCTTGCTTTTCTTTTTCTTTGGCATGATTTTGTTCACCACTTTCTGTACAACATTACAGACCTCTGTCCATGGTTCTTCAGGCATGCTGTTTACTAGATCTAGTCCTTTGAATCTATTTGTTACCTTTACTGTGAGTTCATACAGGATTTAAGTCATACCTGGCTGGCCTATTTTTTCCCCAGTTTTCTTTAGTTTTTGTGCTTAATAGACTAAAAATATCATTTTTGTTTTTATGGGTATATTCATTATAGTGGAATTAGAAAATGTGATTTAACATTTGGTCTCTGTGAAATTTAAATCTTGATCCAGGTTAGTTTTGTTTTCATGTGTGTGTTTTTTAATCCCCCCCGCCAAGAAGCTTTATTTATTAAAGTGATAAGATACTACAGCTGTCTATTACACATAGAAGAATAGAAAATATATCAGTGTTTGAATTTCAACTCCATCTAGCCCTTGCGTATCTTTCCACCCTTCCATGATTTTATATTTCAGAGTAAAAATATTAAATAACATTTATTCTTTATTATTAAAGAAAAGCTGACCTAGGTTTTAATAGAACTCTTAGCTTCAAATGGGTCATAATGTGCTTTGTCATTTATCTTTTGTATTGACATGATTTAACTGTAAGAACAGTCATGTTGATGATAAAATGGATTCCCTTGATTTTAATCACAAACAAAAGCTTCATAAAATGTTTCAATGAATTCTTGGTTAAGGTCTAGAAAATTCCAGGGAATATTTTTTTTATCTGTATTCTTATCTCAAAATGACTCTCTTTAATTATTAACATGGGGATGATGTCGTGGCTCAAGGTGACACATCTAAGTATGACTGAATAATGTTTGAAATGTGACAAAGATTTGAGAATTCTGTACACAAGGAAGTGTTTCATTTTAAGAAATTAGCATGTAAATGATCATCTTTTTTCATGCATTTGAGACAGTATAACAGGAGAAATTATAATCTGATACATACACTGATGTTTGTTATTATAGTATTTTTCCAACTAAAACAATATCCTCTATAGATCATAACAAAGAATACAAAAATCTTACATAATTCTCATAATTACATAACTCAGCACTCATTGAATTAATATATTATTAATGCAGAGATATCTAACATTATTTTAAAGTACAGTCTTCCTGTTTTTAAAAATGGAATTATGTGACATATTTTAGACTTCTACATTTACTTATTAATATATCATAAACACATTCTTTTTTTTTTTCTGGCTTAAACAATTAACATATTTTATTTATTTATTTTTTTTCCCCTTTATTGTTTTTGCCATACAATGCCACGATATCACCATGGGTCCACACACGCTCCCCCTCCAGAAACCCCCTCCCTCCTCCCCCCACCCCGGGAAATCTCGATGCACCAGCCCTGGGCATCAACCCTGGGCCGGCGATTGATCAGACACATGACAATTAACATGTTTCAATGCCATTCTCCCATATCATCCCACCCCCGCCCTCATCCACAGAGTCCACGAGTCTATTCTATACATCTGCGTTCCTTTTGCTGTCTCGCATGTTGGGTTCTTGTTACCGTCCTTCCAAATTCCATATATATGTGTTAATATACTGTATTGTTGTTTTTGCTTCTGGCTTACTTCACTCTGGATAATGGGCTCCAGTTCCGTCCATCTGAGCAGAACTGCTTCAAATGAATTTTTTTTTAATGCTGAGCAATATTCCATTCTGTATATGTACCACAGCTTTCTTATCCATTCGTCAGCTAATGGGCATCTAGGTTGCTTCCATGTCCTGGCCATTGCAAACAATGCAGCGATGAACACTGGGGTACACGTGGCTCCCTCAATTCTGGTTTCCTCGGTGCACATGCCCAGCAGTGGGACTGCTGGGTCATATGGCAGGACCACCTGCAGCTTTTTAAGGAACCTCCACACTGTTTTCCATAGTGGCTGTACTAGTTTACATTCCCACCAACAGTGTAAGAGAGTTCCCTCCCCTCCACATCCTCTCCAGCATTTACTGCTTGCAGATTCTTGGACCACAGCCATTCTGACTGGTGCAAAGCGACACCTCACAGTGGTCTCGACTTGCATCTCTCTGACAATGAGTGATGCCGAACATCCCTTCATGATAAACACATTCTTATATCACTGCATATTAAATATAATTCCATCATGTAGCTATATCAAAATGTATTTAAACAGTCTTCTGTTTCTGAATTGAAAAAGTAAGAGAGTTCCAGAAAAACATCTATTTCTGCTTTATTGACTATGCCAAAGCCTTTGACTCTGTGGATCACCATAAATGGTGGAAAATTCTGAAAGAGATGGGAATACCAGACCACCTGAGCTGCCTCCAGAGAAATCTGTATGCAGGTCAGGAAGCAACAGTTAGAAATGGAAATGGAACAACAGACTGGTTCCAAATAGGAAAAGGAGTATGTCAGGGCTGTATATTGTCACCCTGCTTATTTGACTTATATGCAGAGTACATCATGAGAAAAGCACGAGCTGGAGTCAAGATTGCAGGGAGAAATGTCAATAACCTCAGATATGCAGATGGCACCACCCTTATGGCAGAAAATGAAGAAGAACCAAAGAGCCTCTTGATGAAAGTGAAAGAGAAGAGTAAAAAATTTGGCCGAAAGCTCAACATTCAGAAAACTAAGATCATGGCATCTGGTCACATCACTTCATGGCAAATGGATGGGGAAACAGTGACTAACTTTACTTTTTTGGGCTCCAAAATCACTGCACGTGGTGATTGCAGCCATGAAATTAAAAGACACTTACTCCTTGGAAGAAAAGCTATGACAACCTAGACAGCATATTAAAAAGCAGAAACATTACTTTGCCAACAAAGTTCCATCTAGTCAAGGCTATGGTTTTTCCAGTGGTCATGTATGGATGTGAGAGTTGGAGTGTAAAGAAAGCTGAGCATCAAAGAATTGATGCTTTTGAACTGTGGTGTTTGATAAGACTCTTGAGGGTCCCTTGGACAGCAAGGAGCTCCAACTGGTCCATCTTAAAGGAAATCAGTCCTGAGTATTCATTGGAAGGACTGATGCTGAAGCTGAAACTCTAATACTTTGGCCACCTGATGTGAAAAACTGACTCATTTGAAAAGACCCTAATGCTGGGAAAGATTGAGGGCAGGAGGAGAAGGGGACGACAGAGGATGAGATGGTTGGATGGCATCACTGAGTCAATGGACATGAGTTTGAGTAAACTCCAAGAGTTGGTGACGGACAGGGAGGCCTGGTGCACTGTGGTCCATGGGGTCGCAAAGAGTCAGACATGACTGAGAGACTGAACTGAACTGAACTGGTTTCTGAATATTTAGATTATTTGCAATTTCCTTATTTCAAATAATATTGCTTCAAAGTAATCTTATATAAATAAGATTGTACCTAAATTATTTTTATTATGATAGAGTCCTATAAGTGGAAGTTTGGGGTTATAGACTATAAATATTTTTATGGATTTTAGTAAATATTGTTTCTCAGAAAGATGTACCATTTTACGTATTTTTTTTGGCTATACTGGGTCTTCAGTGCTGCGTGGGCTTTTCTCTAGTTGCAGTGAGCAAGGGGTTGTGTGTTCTGTTGTGGTGTGTGGGTTTCTCATTGTGGTGGCTTCTCTTGTTGCAGAGTATTAGTTGCCACTCCTGGGCCCTAGAGCACAGGCTCAATAGTTGTGGAGCATGGGCCCAGTTGCTCCACAGCATGTGGGATCTTCCCAGATCAGAGATCAAATCCATGTCTCCTGCATTGGCAGGTGGATTCTTTACTACTGAGCCACCAGGGAAGCCCCCATTTTACATTCTTAACAGTAATTTGAAAGTGCTGCTTTCTCTACACCCTGGCTAACAAAGTGTCTTACAACTTTTTATGCTTGTCAATTAAAAGAAAAAAGTATGATAGTATTATATATTGTTTTTATCTACTCATAGGCCTAACTCTGAGCTTAGATCAGAATATAGAAGTACAGAAGGAAGCATCGCCAGTCTGTCTCATTGCTCTAAATACTAATTTTAGATTGATACCTTTTCATTAATCAATTCAACAAATATTCTCAGAGTGCCTCTTCAAAAAAGAAACAGAATTTGGAATGTAAATTTTTTATTTGGCAAGTTAATCATATTCCTCAGCTGATGACGTGTTATTACCATGATCTATGCCTGGAAGCTCTCTTGTTTATTTCCTCTTCTTTCATCCTGATCCCCACTTCATTTTTCTTCTCTTCCATAAGCAGCCATTGTAGTCCGTTTAACACACACAAACACACACACACACATATATTTGATATACACATTTCCTTGAAGAATATATAGTGGTATTTGGTTTTGAGTATATGCATTTTTAATTTACATAAATTGTATTCATAAATATTGTATATCTTACATTTTCCACTATTAGACAGCACATTAAAAAATTCTACCCTTGTGAGCATGTTTGGATTTCTGTTTCTGGTTTGCTGCAAAAAATTCTATGGTGAAGACATGAAGTCCAAAGAAGAATCAATGTTTGTGATTGATTCATCATTCTGGGAAGATCATATGAACATGTTATTTCTTGAAGAAAGGAGATCATGGTTACTTATGTGGCTACATATGTCTAAGGTAGATTTATTAGTTTCTGAGAAGACTGCAAGAACTTTCAGGAAAGCTTACATTGATAGCACCCTTTTGGAGCATCAGCACTCCTGGATAAGACTGTTGGATCCATCCTGCACATCTGTCCAGGGAGCATGCGCATCACATCATTGACTTTGGGTGCGGGCAGTTGGTGTCACGTGTTATGCTGTGCCTATCACACTCCCCCACGGGTACCACAGCCAGGAATACAACACCACCCCTCGTCTTGTATCTTCAGCATCACTCACAATGTCTGGCACATAGGAGACACTCAAACACTATTTGTTTAGTGGATGAGTGAAAAGTAATCAATCTATGCTGAATCTTAGATTAATAAGATAGACAGGCGTGGATCCCTACTGCTCAGGCTGTGAGGGATTTCCAGGGAAACGGCTTGTAGTTCATGGTGTAGAATCCACCTGTGTCTTTCCCTCCTTTCCTTCCTGAGCACTTAGAGTACTACTACACTTCCTAGCTCTTTGGCAACTGGGTGAAACTGAAGCCAATGAGATATACATGAAAATGACATGTGCCATTTCTATGTCCAGGCACGTAATGGCCAGTGTGCCACCTCTGAGCTCTCTCTTCCCTTCTCTGAAAACCTACGAGGTCGCATGTTCCAGACTGTGCAGCTCACAGGACAGCAGTATTAAACAGCCTTGGACCCTGGTGCTGTGTGGACACAGACCACCCTCCTCCTCCTCTGCCATCCCTCATTGGGAGGAGTTTGGAAGTGGTGAAGGAGGGGGTTACACTTTAAATAATGAGGCCAGGGAAGCTCTGATGGAGATGTTTCAGTTGAAACCCCAAAGCTTCAAGGCAGTGAGGGGATGAGAGGCAGTTGAGACAGGAGTATTGTGAGCAGAAGAACAAGCACATGCAAAGGTCCTAACATGAGGTTGGCTTTGGTGTGTTAAAGGAAGCAGACAAAGTCAGTGTGGCTGAAGCAGAGTGAACAAGGGGGAAAGTCACAGACATACCGACTGGAGGGAGGCAAGAACAGATGTGCAAGGCCTTCTAGGGCCTTTTAAGGATTTGTGTTTCATGGTAGGGGACACTGTAGAGTTTTGCATATTGGAGTGACATGATCTAACTAACATTAACCTCAGTTGAGAACAGAACCAGGGTGACAAAGGAAGAAGCAACTAACTAGGAGTCTACAGCAATAATCCAGGCAAAGGCTGGTAGCAGTTTGGGTTAGGGTGACAACAATAGAAGAGGTGTGAAGCAGTCAAATTCTGAATATAATTTGAAGGTAGAGCAACAGAATTACAGATGATTAGATTGAGGATGTGGAGAGAAAGTCCAGGATGACTCCATGGTTTTTGTCTGTGTAACTGGGAGGATGCAGTGATCACTTGCTGAGATGGGGAAGGCTACAGGGAGATCAATTTTGGAAGACTCTCAGGGGTCAGGTTTGGATGAATTAGGCTGATAACCACTGAACAAGCAACCATTGCTGGGTCCCCAGGAGCTTGAGGTCCAGGTTCTCTGAGTGGAGATTCAGTTGTGAAGGGCATTGGGAAGCCTAGTCCTTGATTTCTAGAGGGCAGGCTGACCTGGAACTGAGGTTCACTCATGATGACTAATCTGAGGTTTTACAAGGCTAGGCTATAAATGCATCTCCACATGGCAGGCAGAAGGCCAGAATTTCACACTCTGTGGGAGAAGAATCACCTAAAAATCCCATCCTCAAAGCTTCTGCCTCCTTGGGTTTGAGACCCTTTTCCAGGTTTTCAGATCTCAGGGATGAACCGTGGAAGTGTATTTTAAGGCAAACTAATTTATGCTTATTCTTCTAGCATAAAAAATTGCATTTTCACATCAGAGTCATGGTTGTTTTCTAAATCTATTACCATAGCAAGAACTATATTCCCCAGTTTTCCCTAGTTGCATTGTTTATATTTCTTAGCTAACAACATCTAAACCTTTTTTTTTAAAATTCACTTGGAACTGCCATTTATTGCAACCTTTGCTTATGAAACATATATATTCTGAATGTGTGAACCTTATGTGGGGGAATTTTACACACCACCCTCCTATCTGTTAGGGTGATAAAGGTAGGTTTTGTGTGTTTTCTGATACCAACCCTACACCACTACTCTCTAGGCATCACACTTTCCATTCCTAATTGTCTCACAGTGTTGAACTTGACAGCACCTTGTCTGTGACTGGTAAACACTGAGTCATTCCGTATGCTACCATTCTGCACAAATGCCATTTCTGGGACTCAGTACTCACTGAAGGCTTTGGCAGCAGTTTTTTGTTTATTTCCCTGTTCAATTACTTGATTCCTTACTTTGTAGACTCATTTTGGTGTTTGTCCTCTTCTTGTTGTTTTCCTTTTTTCTTTTCTCTGTTCTTCGATTTCTGAGGGGAGATTGAATGAGTCACATAGACCTGCCAGTCCAGGGAAAAGCTGTGCTTCTCCCACTGAAAGGAGGGGTTCAGCATCGTACCCTTGACCTAGTAAAAATTAATGGGAGGCTTTGAGACTTGCCTATTGGTCCAGTGGCTAAGACTCCATGCTCCCAGTGCAGGGGGCCTGGGTTTGATCCCTGGTTAGGGAACTAGATCCCACATATTGCAACCAAGAGTTCACATGCCACAGCTAAAGACTGAAGATCCGATGTGCCAGAACCAAGACCAGGTGCTGCCAAATAAATAAGTAAAAATATAAATAAAACAATACAAATTAACATGAAAGGAGGCTTCTTCTGAACAACTCCTAAAATGAGGTACCTTCTTAGGCTACCAAGTCTAAACCATGATTAGTCCAGAAACATGGTGGGATTGAGAAAGCCACTATAAAGTCCCTGGACCTGGAGAAGAGGAAGCCATTTCTTAGAGCAGTTGTTAAAATGGGGGGCAGGTCCCTGCCTGTGCTTGCGTAGTCTGTGTTCTACACTGTTGTGCCCAGCTGAGGGGCAGACGGGCTGGAATGCAGCCTGGAGTCCACCATGCACCTTACTTAATTTTACGTGTCAACCTGACTTGGCCACAGCGTGCCCAGATATTTGGTCACACACGATTCTACCTGTGTCTGTGAGAGTGCTTCTGGATGAAATTAACATCTGAATAGGTAGATTCAGTCAAGCAGATGGCCCTTGCCAACACGAGTGGCCCTCATCCAATCCATTGGACACTTGGATAGAACAAAAGGTGGAGAGGGAAAGTTTCCTCTCTGCCTGCTTTTGAGCTGGGACAGCTGTCTTCTCCTGCCTTTGTACTTGACTCAGACTGAAACCTATACCATCAGCTTTCCTGGTTCTCAGACCTTGAATTTAGATTGGAATGAGACCATCAGCTCTCCTGAGTCTCCGGCTTGCCAGCTGCAGATCTTGGGACTTCTCAGCGTCTATAACTTCCTATTTCATGCCCCCCATATATACCCCCTCCAACATATATATATATATATGCACTAATTCACAGAAAGCTTCCATATGGACTAACGAAGGTTCTGGCACTGGGTGTGGAGAAGTGGGAAGGGGGCTGATAAGTATAGTTTGAAAAACCATGTCTCCCTCCCTGTGTAGCCTAGAGTTTGACTGTGGTTTAAAGCTCCTAGTCACAGCGTAAGTTTATATTCTGGATGATTCTTATAGCTCCAGAGGGATGGAAGCAATTAAAGGTTTTAGTTCCTTTGCTACATTAGCAATAAACCCTGAGAACACCTTTGCTGATTGGAAAGAGATACAGAAAACTGGGGATAAGTGATATCCACACAAAATAGTCAAGCTTCATTTTGGTGTGGCAGTGTGCACTTTTCAAAACATGTTCCTTTCTCTGCTTTAATACAGGGAAGGATGATGAATGCTTGTTTTATTCTCATTTTAAAGATGTGGTAACAGAGCTGCAAAGGGATGTTCCTGTAGCAAGGTGGCTTTTAGGGGTCAGGCTTTTTCTCTAGTTGAATTTCTATCTGGACTCCTGGATTCTTTCCAGGCTTCCTCACAGGCCTGACAGAATGCTTAAAATCTTAGCATGCTCTTTGAAGCATTTCACTTCTTTTCTCTCCTTGGTTTCAAAAACTTTTGTATAATTTTTGAGGGTTCAGAGAGATTATGAATTCTAATATACACCACAATATAAGATTATTAAGCTTGTATCTCAGGAAAGAAATTACACTTTGAAAATTTTATTGTAGAATCGGAACTTTATCTCATAGCAAAGGTGATGAGATTTGGACGCTAAAATATTCAAAGTTAATGTTCAGATAATCAGTGGAGATTTAAACATTCACAGTCTATGCAATTGTCATTCTTGGATACTACAGTAATTAAACTAACAGCCACTGTTTATTGAACACCTTACATCTATGCTAAGAGTCACACTAAATTTTTAAAAATATATGCCTGTAGAAACATTTATTTCTTAAGAAAAGTAGAATATGATAAGTAGGAGCATGGTTTCATCAAAGAACAAATAGGAGATCTTGGCTGGTGCAGAGTTTAAGTTTTTGAGAAAATGACCATACATATTTGGATTATAATTATATATTTTAATCTAGTTTTCTGCTCTTACTGTCTACAGTCTCTTCTAGTTGCTGTAAAGGCAAGAATCCACACATACACAAATACATGCTCATGTGTGCACAAATGTGCATACATATACATCTCAGTTCTGTTTGCTTAACAATTTCTTTTAAAAAAGCCCTCAAGACATAGGCACTCAGGGTGTCATACAGGTGACCACAAAAGAGAGAGAGTGGATGCGAAGGCATGTTTTCAGAATCTGACATATTGGCGTCAGTGTAAGAATTATTGTTGGTGCCCATCCCCAGCAGGCAGAGAAAGAATGGCAATGATATTGCCACGCTGTTAAGAGTTTCTTGTGCCCTAGCGAGAAGATGGAAGTCAGTGAACCAGAGAACCCATGTTTTGATTTTGCTTTGTTTTCAGATGCTGTCTAAATTGGTTTCATGATTTCTTATACTTTTATGTAACCTTCCCTCTGGGTCATTTAATGCAGATTAAAGGAACACAGCCACACCTCCAGCTCCGGAAAGACCCCTAGGAAGAATGACACAGTTTATTTAGGAGCATTAATAACAGACTCCTACACCATTTTCTAAAGTTTTGTGATCTTCATAGTCACATATCATTCTAAGAGGCTAAAGTTATAGGCCAAGAATCCAGCCCTTCTCAAACTCTAAAGTTCTTATAAATTGCCTGGAGAGCTTGTCTAAAGGCAGATTCCTATTCAGTACTTCCAGAGTGGGGGCAGGAATTCTGAATTTCTAGCAAGGTCTTTGGTGAAGATGATGCTGCTGGCCCTTGGACCACATCATGAAGAATAAAGACCCAGAGTGATGTTAATTTCTCAGGTACTCAATTCCTTTTTTCCCCCTCTTTTGATCTTACTACTGTGTGGCCTACTACTAAGGAGCCTCTTGATGAAAGTGAAAGAGGAAAGTGAAAAAGTTGGCTTAAAGTTCAACATTCAGAAAACTAAGATCATGGCATCTGGTCCCATCATTTCATGGCAAATAGATGGGGAAATAGTGGAAACAGTGACAGACTTTATTTTTTGGGCTCCAAAATCACTGCAAATGGTGACTGAAGTCATGGAATTAAAAGATGCTTACTCCTTGGAAGCAAAATTATGACCAACCTAGACAGCACATTAAAAAGCAGAGACATTGCCAACAAAGGTCTGTCTCTTCAAGGCTATGGTTTTTCTAGTAGTCATGTATGGATGTGAGAGCTGGACTAGAAAGAAAGCAGAGTGCAGAAGAATTGATGCTTTTGAACTGTGGTGTTGGAGAAGACTCTTGAGAGTCCCTTGGACTGCAAGGAGATCCAACCAGTCCATCCCAAAGGAGATCAGTCCTGGGTGTTCACTGGAAGGACTGATTGAAGCTGAAACTCCAGTACTTTGGCCACCTCATGCAAAGAGCTGACTTATTGGAAAAGACCTTGATGCTGGGTAAGATTGAGGGCAGGAGGAGAAGGGGATGATGGAGGAGATGGTTGGATGGCATTACTGACTCAATGGACATGAGTTTGGGGGGCTCCGGGAGTTGGTGATGCATAGGGAGGCCTGGTGTACTGCAGCTCATGGGGTCGCAGAGTCTGACATGACTGAGCAACTGAGCTGAATTGAACTGAACTGTGTGGCTGTGGACTGTGCTCCCCATCACTGCCATTTCCAGCCTCATTCCCCATCTATTGCTAAAACAGTATTTAGTATTGATCTCCAATCACTCAAATCTGCATAGGATTCACTTGGCCATCCTTAGGTGGTCTACCTTTTGGTTCTTTTGCAAATCCCCAAAAGATGTATGTCACTTTGAGGTTCTAAGGAACTTGGGATACATTTTCCAGAAAGTGGAATTCTTTAGCTACCCTGAATATTCCTCCCAATTGCCACCATGTTGGTGGTCTCTCCTTCTTAATGTGGAGCATTAATTCATGGTGTATAGGAGGTAACATTAGCCCTGAATTTTTTTTTTATTATTATTGTTTTTGCCATACATTGTCATGATATCACCATGGGTTTACATATGCTTCCCCTCCGGATCCCCCCTCCCTCCTCCCTCCCCCCCCGGGAAATCTCGCTGCACCAGTCCCGAGCATCAATCCTGGGCTGGCGATTGATTAGACACATGACAATTAACATGCTTCAATGCCCTTCTCCCATATCATCCCACCCTTACCCTCATCCACAAAGTCCACGAGTCTATTCTATACATCTGCGTTCCTTTTGTTGTCTCCCATGTTGGGTTCTTGTTACTGTCTTTCTAAATTCCATATATATGTGTTAATATACTGTATTGTTGTTTTTGCTTCTGGCTTACTTCACTCTGGATAATGTAGCCCTGAATTTTATTTATGCCTTCTTGTGGCTAGACAAGGGTACATATGCAAATAGGAGTCACAAGATACACTCATATATCCCCAAGATCCAGAAATGGGTGTGTGAATTAGATTGTTGCCATGTCTCTCACTGCAAAGAGAACAAATAAAAATTGTGTGAGGAGGCAGGCATGGGGTCCTGCGTGTTGTTCTATTGACTGATCACATCAGAGTTAGCAAGAAGCAGCCTTAGAATACACATTTCCAGGACCTCACCTCGGACCAACTATATCAACCTTCCAGTGTTGGGGAATTTGTACTGTTATAAAGTATAGAGTGATTAGGGGCTTGCTGTGCTGATAAGCAAATATTAAACATCTGCAATTTATCTAGTTACTAAAAAAGAGTTTCCTGATAGATACCATGAGTCAGGCACAACACAAACACACTTCCTCCCTACATGCCCTTCCCAGCTGAAAATGGAAAGTGAACAAACAAAATAGAAACAATTTCAAATGAAAAGTGTTACAAAGGAAACTAATAAGGTGATGAACCCATGATGAAGGAGTAGGTCCTTTCCATGACCTGATTAGTGATGGTATCTCTGGGGGCAGTGACATTAAGGCTGCAACATGAAGGGGCAGGAATTAACAGCAGCACAGTGGTGCTGAGGCAGACAGCATCCTTTGCAAATATCCCTGTGGGAAAGATCCTGCTTTAGCAACTTCTGTAGATGATACCAGACAAACCAAAAGACAAAAAAAAAAAAAAAAATGTTACAACTCCCTTCCTTGCAAAATATTCTGCAATTAGGTTTTCTTTCCCAGTGGCAAAGGCATAAGAACCCCTTTCATGTCACTTTCAGAGGCTGTTCTCATTCTATGTTTGCTCTACTGCTATTTCCAAAAACCCGGGACTCAGTGCATACACCACTGAAGACCCTATGCCATTCTTTGAAGGCTGTACGGAAGGTTGGGGCCCAGAGAGTCACCTGCAGAATCTTCAAACTTCTCCTGTTTTCTTTAGATGAAGACTATCATCCGGATGATACTCTGTGTTAACTGTGAGAGTCTGGCCTGAGCCTTGGACTACTCATATATAAAAGGGAATCAAACGCCTGGTCCCATAGTTGATTCAGTAAGATCGTGAATCAACTCGCCCATGAGAGTTCTCCCGTGCAGTGTGCCCACAGCATTTTGGAAGCTTCTGTTCTGAAGGACAGTGTGTACTTCAATTTTTGCTCTGTCATTTATCATTTTAAATTATATGGGGGCATGTTAAGCAACATCCCGGGTGGTACTGATGCTGCCAGGAGACTGTCCTTCTGCCTAAGAGTAGACTTCCTAATCAAACTCACACACTCTCAGAGCAGCTGGTCTCCATGTTAGGAGGAAAGCTATCTTATTGAGCAGACATGTGAAAAGGTATTTTCACCTGTGAGACTCTTAATTATGTCTATTTCAGGCAGCTGAGCAAAGAGACAAAAAATTCCCAGTCTTGTGGGGGTGGGTCCGCCCTGGGACAGGCGGGGATGGGCCAGTTCTGCTGGAGTTTGCGTCGCAGGTCAGACCTGGTAGGCAGTTCCTACTTCTAGCACTTTCTTCCTTTTCTCTACTCCTGGGGTTACTGCTTCTCAAAGACACGAAACTGGAGCCCATTATCCAGAGTGAAGTAAGCCAGAAGCAAAAACA